>VZRE01010687.1:0-196101 GCA_013396775.1 Cephalopterus ornatus
CTATGTTTAATATGTTGCCAAAGCGCTTCCGGAGAGGATCTTTAAGCTTAGATTGAAGATTTGCCTGAAAACTGTCTCTCACTGTGGCTGTTTAGAGATTATTAACTTGGAGCCTCCTTCTTGGAATACCGCCCCTTTTAGGTCTGAACCTCTGAGCTTAAGGTGGAAGAATAACTTACTAGAAAAAGTGCATATTAAAGTCATAGTAATGAAATTCAATTACCAAAAAAAACCCTGAAACCCACAACCAAAAAAACCTCAAACAAACAAAACAAAGGCAGGTATATACATTAAAAAAAAGGCAAGCAGATGCATTTATAGATAACATTAGATAGTTTTGATGCACTTAGTGCGGTTCTAGTGAAAGCATATTACAAATTCAATCCTCTGCTGATGCAAGGGAATTAGATTGATCTATGCTTGTTGAGTTTCTGATACCAGAATTTTAAAGGAGCTGATGAGAAGCTGAGCAGCATTCAGAGCACAGACCTTTGCCCATCTTAAGGCACAACTTATGGGAAGGTTTCAGTACTTGTCAGTGCCACCTTGGCAGAAATGGCTCAGCAGTCTAGGTTTGTTACAGACATTAAACCGAAACTTCTATTGTATTAATATTGTTGTCAAATGATTTTCAAACCATTAAATATCTTAACAGTAAAGAAAAAAAAAAACCACTATTTAGCCAAATTATGTGCTTACTCTCCATGAAAATCCTGCAACTGTTTTAGGGTTTTGAGTATTGGCATGCTGATTGTAATCCAGCTGGGTTAGTAACCAAAATCAACTTCAGTGGTCTCTAGAGCATGAAGAAAATACTGTATCAACCATTCACTGATTCTTTAAAAGAACAGTAATAACAGTACAACAACTTAAATAATCAGTTCGATATCGCAGTCAATATAGATAGCATTACAGTCTTATTTCTCTATTCCCAGATAACAAGGAGTTTTAAGGAAGGTACATACCAACAGGTGTTAAATCCATTCATTCACTGTCCTGCTCTTAGATGTCTCATAATGGCATTATACCTACTTATTTATTCATACCTCTATTCATTTAAATTTTCTTACTATATTATAAAAGATAAAAGAGTTAGAAAATAACAGGAAGTTTCACTGTTTATATAAAAAAATTACTCTTGCATTACCCATGAAGAATATGATTTCCAAAATTCTATGCTTATTATCCTAGCAATTTTTGTTTCTACATTTTAATTTAAATAATGATTACTTTTAAGAAGTAAAAAACTACTCTTGGCGATGGCAGGAGTCAAATTTGTGAGTATTCAATTCTGCACACTTTTTCACACAGTCTGTCAGAACAGGCTTAACCTATGCTTTGAGATGTGTGTAAAAAGTAGGTGTAATACACTGATGTTATTGGGTGACCAAGGATAGTCTTAGATTTCCAAGGTTAATAAAAAGATGCACAGTCGGATTTATTGTGAGCTGACTTCTGCAACTGAATGACATGTTTATAAGCCACCAGCAGTGCCAGGGCACATGCAATATAATGGACTTAATTGATGGATGTAGTTCCTCGCAGAGGTAATTATTGGATTAGAATCTAGAAGTACAGGAAAGAGTTACTTTTCTATATGATACTGGGGAATTGAATTCTGCTCCAGTGCTCTCGTTCTGTTGACAACTCTAGCAAAGAAGCAACACTGTAAAAATTGGACGTGATAAATATCAAACTGATACTTTTCACTGTTAAAATAATTTATTAATATATACAAAACACACTGTTACTGTCATATGTAGCATCTTGTATGGTCAGAAGCTTTATGAGAACTTGATAAAGAAAATTTATCTTTCTGTTATAAGCAACCTATCGATCAGTTAAAGAACAAGGTAATGGAATTGTTCTTCTGAGCAGCACAAACACCATCAATAACTGGGAAACTGACAGTTTCTCCTATTAAAGTATTAAACACCCTGTTGCTATGTATTTGGCAAGGTGCAGTTCTACTCAAACCACCTGATTTTAAGTGTCTCTTATACTATTGACAATTTTTTGCCTGATTTTTTACTGACTCTTCATCTAAGCATGAAATTGGAAGTATTTCAGATTAAGCAGTTAAAAATTAGGAAGAAAGCAACTGGTCTCTATGAAGCTTGTGGGGAATCCATTGTGAGGAATTCAATGGGGATTTTTGGAAATGTGTTTAAGAAATCAAGCTCAGGTAGAAAAGGAATGGTGCTTTGACTTAGGAATACAGAAAATTAATTGCTCAAAGGAGAATATTAAGTATTACTGGCTGTGATTATTTGTATCTCCATGGTTCTTCATTTGGAGATTTTCTGCATGAAGAGATTATGATTCATGAATGGCTCATGTTCCCACTATATTCTAAAACATACTCAGTTTAGGTATAGTTCACTATGTTGGTATTATCTAGAAATAGTTTATAGGATGCAATCTTCTTGAAATCTTGGTTTTTCATAATTTCATTCCATGATGAGCAGTGACTGTGTTTAGCTTAATTTTGTTACTATTATTCTCAAAGAATACTAAACATGTAAAGAAACTAGACAGGCTTAATGTACCTGCACATTCTTTGCAGACTCAGAATCTGGGTTTTCCTACCAGTACTTGCTTTGCCCTCAGATTTTTTTTCATGCTAAAAAGTAATTACATACATGGGTTACATATATGCAACATTTATAATTTCTTTTTTATGTCACATACATTCAACATGTTTATATCTTTTACTATTCTGCTAATTTCTAATTGGGAAAAAATATGTTTAATATTTCAGCTATATTTTTAATTCTGGGAAAATGTAGAAGTCAACAGCAAGGTTTTAGAGCTTCGCAGTAAGAGATAAAAAGCTCTTTAAAGAGTATCACGTTAGAGAGAGTTTCTTCTGAAGGCAAAAATGTTTGTATTCTAGACAGTATTCTAGATTTTATGAGGGCTTGGTTTGGGTGTCAATCAGACATGGTAGTAATTTAGAAATGAGCTATTCCCTAATGGGGAAAATAGTTAAAAAATACAGAAAGGTTTATGGGAAAAAAATTTGTCTTGAGAGAGTGAAAAGTGTCAGCAGTAACAGCAAAAGTAGATAAGTCATATAGGCAGTGAGGAAGGCCAGGGCCATTAAGTCCTGTCAGTGCCCTCAGCATCCTTACAGCAGCACCACCTAGAGCTGGTTGTCCAGGACTATGTCCAGATAAATTTTGAAGGTCTTCAAGGACAGAGACTCTGCACCTCTCTGGGCATCTTCTTTGCACCTTCCCTTCAGATATTTATAGATAAGATCCCTGATGAGCCTTCACTTCTCCAGGCTAAACAATCTAAGCTCTCTTAGCCTCTCCTCATAGGAGAGGTGACTCCAGCTCTTGGAGTCTCTAGCACAGGAAGGACAGAGGAAACCACAAAAATGATCAGAGGGATGGAGCTTCTCTCCTATAAGGAAAGGCTGACAGAGTTGGGAGAATTCTGCCTGGAGAAGAAAATGCTCTGGAGAGACCTTATTGAGGCTTTTCAATACTTAAAAGAAATACTTAAAAGAATACTTATAAGAAAGTTGGTCACAGACTACTTAACAGGGCCTGTAGCAACTGGACAAGGGGTAATAATTTTAAACTAAAGGAGAGTTGATTCAGAGTAGACATAAGAAAAAAAATTTTACAAGGAGAGTGGTGAAACACTGGAGGCTGTAGATGACACATCTCTGGAAAGGTCGGGTTGGGCAGGGTTTTGAGCAACTTGCTCTAGTCAAAGTTCTCCCTGATCATTGCAGGGGGTTTGAACTAGATGACTTTTTAAAGTCCCTTCCAGCCCAAACCATTCTATGATTGTCTGATCCTATCGAGATCTATATGGGTGACAGCATGACCTGCTGGTGTATCAGCTACTCCTGGTTTTGTGTCACCTACAAATTTGCTGTGGGTGCACCATGATACATATTATTAATGAACATGTTAACCAGGACTGGGCCTAGTATTGACCTCTGGGATACAAGGTTAGTTAATCACCTTCAAGCAGACTTTGCACTGCTTATCACCACTCTCTGGGCCCAGCCATTCATAAAGTTTTCAATTCATCTCACTGTCTTCTCATCCAGCCCGTATATCAACAGCTTGTCTCTGATGATCTTAGGGAGACAGTGACTCCCTTCCTGTAGACTGAACAGGTAGTATCACTGCTATCCACTCATCTACTAGCCCAGTAATTTGATTGTAGAAGTGTATCATAGCAGTTTAGGCCAGATGTTTGCTTCCCTCCTGTCTGCAGGCACTTGTCCCAATCACATTGGTTAATGAAAGTTTGTTAATAGTGGTTTCGCCATTTTTACGTGACAAATCTGCAAGACCCTGTAATCAAGGAAGGAAAGGCATATGATCACAGTGAGGTTTGGGAGACCATGGAGGGTATTTCATTTCATTTCATCAAAGTATATGAATAGAAAAAAAAGAAGACAAGTTTTGAGGTATATATAATGAAGAAGTCCTGTATGGAGGTGAAGAATTTAAAATTAATTCACACATTTGGTCTACAGTTAGCAGAGGAAGAAACTCATTACATTCCAATCCTAGTTTGTGGGATGTGTCTTACTATTTGCAAAAATTTGGTGGGTTTTTTCGCGACATTTTTGCATTTGCTTGGTTTGTTTGTTTGGTTGTTTTTTTTTTTTTTTAGTTTAGTTTTTTGGGGGTGGGTTTTTTACTTTTTTTTTTAGGTGGGAAAATAAAAATTTGTACTTTACAATGGTATTTCAGTGATGAACTCAGCAACATTTCTAAAGTTCTTTGATCATCTGTGATCAAAGGTCTTCTGCAAGTGCAAGTATCAATTATTGAAAACATTTTTAGGAATTGATAAATATTGAGGTATCTTTTTGTTTTAATGCAGCTGAAATGCAGGGAGCTTTCTGATACTTAACAGAGTTTATTTTCTTCTCAAAATTCATTCAGAGGTTAAAGAACACATCAGACCTACTGCAGATGAAAACTGTGGACCTTTGGCTTTATGTCACATCCTGTGAGCTTTTCCCCTTCATCCCACACATATTCTTACAGGGCAAATCTCATTCTATGCTTTAAAAAACGATTGACTAGAAACAAACAGTTTCTAAGTCCAGAAATTACTGTATCAATACTGTCTTGAAATTGGTCCTGATATATGCAATAAATCTGTGCAGTGAATGGCAAGATTAGTGCATAGCTACCTTTAGTTGCTGAGCTTTGCCACAAGGTTAGTTAAATAGAAATTAAAAAATGCATCAACTACAGTACAAAATAATTTTTTTGCCATTTATATCCCTTCTCCCACTACTGCGTTCAGTTTTTCCACAGTAGCTTTAAGGGTATTATTGCTTCTTTTCCCTTTCCCTTCCCTTTCCCCTTCTTTTTCCTTCCCTCTCCCTCTCCCTTTCCTCTCTTCTTTGTCAGCAATTAGGTAACATGAGGGGCAGATTACAAGAAATGATGCCAATAGGAAATGTGTTAATGCCCTATTACCTACACAGAAAGAGGTCTGCTCCTCTGAGCCATGTGGATGTGTGCCTGCTGGGAGATTCAGAAGTATTTGCTTGTTCCTGTGCCTGAAACCTGCTTGTGGCCTTATTGCACACACTTCGTTCATCTAAAGAAAACTTAGAGTTGCAGAGAGGAGGGAAATTGCAGGGAGACAGAATGAGTCCCTCATCCATGTGAACAAGAAACTTCAGCAGCAGTTTCAAAGGCGCTGCTTGCATACGGGTAAAATTATACTCCCTTGCTTCATATATTCCAGGTTGTCTTTTTGGTCAGAACTCTTCTGAATTATCTCTGTTAATTGTCAGCAACTTAGGTAACACAATATATGTCACTCTTGTTGGCTTTTTGTCTTTCCCCACTTCTAGGTCAGTTCTGGAGCCATAAGGTTTCACAAAGTTATATTCTTAAGCCTTCAGCTTAACATGTCCATTTAGCCTCACTGTGGCCTAGGGGCTCCCATTGTTTTGATTACTGCCAAGCATAGGGTAGTTTACTTATTCCTTAGTGGATGTCATTCATAATTCCTCACAGGTTTAATGTTATTAGTAATGGCACATGGATAAAAAAATATGAAAGGTTCATTCAGAATACTTGCAGGTTGTTGCCAGAAATCCTAAGAGTAGTGACAATTTCTGTGCTTTTATTTACTTTTATCTGTATACCCATATCTATGTGTGCATATGCCTATTTGTGTGCCTATTGACAACCTTTTACTAAACTCCTACTAACTCTGACACATGTATTCAAAATCATTTATTTTACCAAAATGTCACATGTATTTATCAAAGGTCATTCCAATATCAAACTTAGTTTGATTTGCATTTCCCAGGTTTTGACTTTGCTAAGTACCAAGATATTTATATTCTTGACACATCCAAAATACTAGAACACACATATTTTAAAGTCATCACAACACAACTACTGTGTGATTTCTGCATATGCAAAGTGATGGAAATTCTGAATCAGACAGTGAAATTGCAAAAATTAGAAGAGCAAATTAAATTATTGTCTTAGATTGTAACAGGTATCTAGATTCTGAATGGGATTTTGCATTGTATTTTCTGAAAGTATCACGAGGAAATAAATAAATTTATCCTTGTAACAGTGAGAAATAACTTTTTTCCCAATCAAGGCAATCAAAGCAAAAGAAGATTGTAGAGAGGAATAAGGAAATGTTTTGTACCCTGTGCAATTTTACTTGTCATATTGAATTTGTTAATATACTGGATGCAGTATTGCAAGTTCAGGGCATAAGCAACTGTTTTAAGATAACATTCGTGTTGTCTTGGATACTGGAGAAATGTATTTAGCAACAGTTTCTCATTCAGCTTCCTGTTTCAGGCCCCCAAAACATTGTGGAACCTGTATATTTGGGTCGTGGTATTCATCAGAATGAAATTTCTAACATTCGGATTTTATCAGCCCCACATGAACATATTAATAAGCAAGAAGCAAAGTTGTGACCATGGTAAAAAAACCCTTGACCTAAGCCTCTTCTCTGCCCAATTTGAAAATAGAACTCCATTTTCACAGCTGAATGTTCCATTTTATTGAGAATAATATCTGGGCATGAATACTTTAACAAAAAAAATTTCAGTTATACTTTTTAAAAACCCTTCAGTTTGATAAACTTTTTTTATGATAGATAAAATATTATACTGTAAAAAAAAAATCCTGGACCAGCTGGACAGCATTTAAACTTGTAAGACACACAGAGATACTCATTGCTGTCCACTCCTTAATGAGCAGACTTTCCATTTCAGGTATTCCTGATCAGCAATTTATTCTACCTACAAAAAAAGGTTGACTACAAAATCCAGATATATTTCAAAATGCAATCCATTTTTAAGGTTGTAGAGCACGTTATATTCGACAAGATCTTCTTTGCAGATATGTGGATGAGAAAATTACTTTTTAACATTGTGCATCACTTTTTAATGACTCTAGATTCCCTAGTAATTATGGGATTCTAGGAGATTTAAGGAAAAACAAAACACCTAGGCATCACATAGTGCTGAAAGGGCAATCTTCACAGAGCTGCTTCTGACAGAAGCACCTTAAACACAGTGTCACCATCTCATTTTTTATGCATCTCTCTACTTTTATCACTGCTTTATTTTACATCCCAGCAGGTCTGACTACCCTGAAAAATAAACCTGCATAAAACCTGCAAGGAACAGAGAAAATACATAAGTAGGGGTGAAAAAGGAAAAGAGAGCTCTCTCTGCACTCTTATCACGCCTTTTAGCATCTCTCATTTTCAGGCCTCTTGTGATTCATTCACCCTTTCACTCTGTAAAAGGCCAAAGAAAAGCTGCAGTGATACTAGCATTTAAGATGAATATCAAGGAGGCTGGGACTCAGAGGAGAGCAACATTGAAAAAACTCACGGGAAAAAAGGTCACAGAAAAAGAGGGAGAATTTAACTGATTGCTCTATGCTGCTCTATTTAGACAAGTTCCTGCATCGGAGTGCTCTTTGAACAGCAAATGATAGGAAAGGGCCATATAAAGAAGAACGCAAAGACAGTTGTTTTACGAATATGTTGCTTACTATTGTTGCATTTTCAAACCCGGGCAAATCAAAATATTGTTTTGTAATAAAGAGAAACAGACTTTTGTTCAGGATTGGCTAAAAAATGCAGAGGAAGCTGGTTTTCCTTTCCTAAAGGACAACACATATTTTCTTGAGCCTATTACTGGGTTCACACACCTAGAGAGCTTCCAATGTGTCTTCAGTCAGAAGCTGCAAGGCAGGAATAGAGTAGTTTTCTTCTGTGAAAGAACATGTGGGAGCAAATCCCTATGTCCTGACCCACCCATCACAAAATTCTTATTTTGGCTGCTGTCTGTTGCGGCGGAGCTCCGGAGTCAAAGATGAAATCCTCATGGAGGTATAATCAATGCTCTCTTTATTAATAAATCTACAGACTTTTATAGAGGTTTACAGGGTTCACGCCACTTTCATGCGAGCATAGGTACAGCTTCTAATTGGACAATAGCATCTGTTCTCACGCCCATAGCCTAACAATGCTTAGTTTATTCATTTAGCTTGAATAGCTCCTTGTAATAAGCTTCATCCTGTCCTATATTCTCTACTTGTTACTTATTAGTCTATCTTCTACTGTTTCTAATTTTCTCTGTGCAAGGCCACTGTGCCTCTGCTATCAGGCACGTAGCTTGGATTGTGCAAACAAGCTTCCCACAGGACCTGATGCCCTGTGCTTGCAAACTTTTCCTCAACAGCTGTCATACGATTTCCATTTCCTTATTGTACCAAGAAATTTGTTGTTACCCCATCAAACACCTTCAGTGGGACATCATAAGAAATTTCTCTATGCCACAGTGTGAACATTAAAGAAAAAAGGCAAAGCAATTCTACTTTTCTTTTTTATTTGCTTGTTTTTTGGTTTGGTTTTTTTTCCCTTTAGCCCCACCTGAACTCTCAGAGCTGTTTTCATTGGTGTGAGTTTTCAATTTGGGGGGAAAAAAGAAAAGAAAAACAACTTTTTTTCCACATGTGATAGGTAGGAAATGCGATGAACTCAGGGGAATGTCAGGGGATGCTGACTTCACTTTAAATTTCCTTTTCAGACATTTTATTTTTTTATCTCCTTTCCTTCGAGTTCTTAAAAATTCAGCAGAATTTTGAAGTGCTTTTCTTTTTGACCCCCTAACTTGTTTTAGAGAATACACTAAGACAATGTCTTCTCAAAATCAAGTTTTATTTGAATTGGTCTTTCTTAGAGAGAATATGCGTTAATGAATGTGCTAGTGTGTGTTGCCTGTGATACTGTTGTAGGTGAAAAAATGACTTAAACTGTGAACGCCAGAAGATAATTGGGTTCTATCTGTGTAATGTGTGGTGAAAAAACTGAACTTTTGAACTCTCAAGCAGAAGCCTGCTACTTGCTAGCAACAGCTGATAGGGTTTAGTTGTAACTTTTATTAATATGGGATCGGAACAAAAGTGGCAACTCCTGAACCCTCCAGTTAATGAAGAGATGTAAGACAGAGTCAACTGATCACATGTTGTGCTTCTGCACACAGACTACTTAGGTGAGGAAAACTAAGGATTAGTGGTAGAAAAGAAGGATTCTCAAAAAAGTGATCATAGAAGGAGGAAGGGTGCAAGGAAAGAAAAAGGTGAAGGTGCTGTTTAGAGGAAAGATGCTAGAAGTAATGGGATCCTGGAGATGTGAGAGATGCATAGAGAAGAACAATAGGGGATGCTCAGGATGACAAGGACTCCTGGGACTGAACTATGAGTGTGGACTGACATGACTTTCTGACTGACCTTCCCAGACCAGCAGTGATGTTCCTGTAGGAAGGGAAGTTGAGATCTAGTGAACATAGCAGCAAGGAGAGTGAGCAAGTGAGTACGTGAGGCAGACAAATATGATAAAAGCCTAACTCATTAACTCTTAAATAAATCTCTCTATCCAAAACCACTATGGGTTCTTTCTTCATTTGGTGCTGCCTCTGACTGGTTCTGTATTAGCACTACAGAATCTGCAGATTCCTGAGAAGTTGCTGCTGTGACTGTGTCGCAATGGAGGGTAGGTCCGCTCCGGGTAGAGCAGCAAGGGATTGCCGTGGCTAGCTGGCAGGTCGCGGCATTTCGCTGAGCTCCGGGCGCTGTGACGTAGCGGCGCAGGAAAAACACGCATGCACTTAGCACCGGAGATTGTGTGGAGTGAACTTTATTAACATGGTGGTGGCCACTTTCATAAGGTTTGCCGTGGAAGGGTCTGGAAGAAAAGCGGAGCTTGCCGAACAAGGTAAGACTGGGAGTTACCGGTTTACAAACTTGGGAAGGATAGGTGGAGAAAAGGGAGGCTTTTTCCAAATTTGAAACGGGGATGATAACACGGACATGTATGGTAACTGAGAGAGATTGTGACCATATAAGGAATAACAATATTAACAGAGCTTAAACCGATTATATACGAATGAATAACAAAATATTTAACAATTATAATTACATAACTTCTGTCTTAAACTTGCTGTAGAGATCTTCCGTAAAATGAGTCCCCACACGACTGCAATTAAATTTTTTACAAAAATATCAAAAATCTCCACTCCTTAACACAGCAAACTAAAAAAAATTATATTTTATAAAGTAAAATTATTATACGTTTGGTATTATTTAATAATTTTAATATAGATTTGTTTCTATATATATATGTAATTTTTCATAGGTTTTAGACTATTACCTCCTTTTTTTTTAAACATTTACATCCTTTCCACCAGCCTGAAACCCTGCAGAATACTTTTGGACCATGCAAAATACATGTTTCTCAGCAGGCAGGCAGCTCCTGAAATCTGCAAGTGAGAGATCTCCTTCTCAGCTAATGGTGGCACACGGACTACCTATAGCTTTTTGACCCTGTTTCCACAGAAACCACCAGAACTTGTTAACTTTAAGCATTCTTATTTCAATAATGGAATGTTTTTAACTTAAGGAATATCACTTTTTGGGTAGAAAATGTTGTTCTTTTGTCTTTAGTTTTGCATTACGAACTTCCCAGCCACTTTGTGATTCTTTGTCACTAATTTCTTTTTTTTTTTTCTAATAGTAACGTTTGCATCAAGTTTGTTAAATTAATTAGATGATGTGGTATGTGGCCTTCCCCTAGTAACACAGAAGTCTGAAGTTTCAAAAGATCAAATTAGTTTTTAACTCAGGTTCACCGATTATTGTTTTGGTATGTACAGAAAGATGGATGAATAGCAACCTGCAGCATTATGGAAGAGAACAATGGAATGGACACTCAAGTCTCACTCCCATCATCTGCTATTGAGGATAAACATGTTATATAAACCCTCTGATAAACTGGCACATCTCTTTATGAAAGTACTTTTTCTCTCATGCTTCTCTGAGAGGATGTTTGGGTTCTCAATTCTAGAGAGACCAGAGAATTTGTTTAGATTTTTAGCTTAAATATATGTGCCCATTTGTTCTTTTGAAAATTGCATCTTTTAGGTTGTATAAGGAACAACTTTTTTTCTTCTTCTGGAGGAAGCCACACAGTTTAATTACAGAAGCATCTGAAGTATGACAAACATGCCATCACCACACATATAACCATGTACACTTATCCCTAGCAAAAGATCTGACCTGTGATCTCTGTGATCACACCTCATTTCTCAACAGGTTCTTCTTGCACCTTCATTTGTCATTCCCATCTTTCTCCTTTCTCTCTCTCATCTAAATGTCATAGCATAAGGTGTCAAAACAATTCACATAACTCAAACATCTCCCTTATTGTCATCACAGAATATTTGTCCAGTGAAGGACTTGGTAGTACTCAAGTAATGTTACAGTAAGGCAGAGAAACTATGGTAAATTCTGGAAATATTGGTGTTTTATTTATTTCTCTTGTCACATAGTCGCCTTCTTGATGAACACTGACAATACCCTCTCCATGTTTCTCTTTCAGTTTCAAAAAACAACTAAACTAATTGCATTCTGTCTTACAATGGAGACACCCCATTTTTCTTCTCCTCCTAATAACCTTATCTGTTCTACTTAGATTCATCTTCTGCTTAGTGAATGGGATCAAAACTACAACTATCCTGAAAATGACATTTGATGGTGCTTGATGCAAACACTTTAGTAATTCTTAACTTCTACAGGCCATGTCACAGGTGAGATTTCATATTGTGTGTGCCCTATTTTCATACATACAATGTATGGTTAACTCACTCTAACATACGATTTTCTTCTTTTCTAATTCCAACTAAGATATCACCATTTGTATCAGAAATTCTTATTATTAGTTCCCAAGTAGATAATCTCACACTCTGTACTGTAACCCACCATACAGGTTCTAGTACTTCAGTAACTCAGTTCTTCTGATATACTTTATGATTTCTCTCTGGATCAATGACATATGTTCAACCAGTTCAATTTTTGTTTCCCTAATTTTTTTTGTCAACATGCTTAATTACAATATTACCATTAAAAGGATTGACCAGAAGTAAATAAAAGAATGGTATTATCTGATGAGGTAGCCTTACCTAAATTCACTAGAAAATAATGAATGTTAATCAAATAACTGCATTTGAGGGTTATTAATATATAAATGAGAAGTTGAGCAATGTAAGCATACCAGACTGCATATTGCTGAAAGGTATGACTACCACTGCTATTAAAATACAAAGAGTGATGATGTCATTTAACAGTGTCCATTGGGGCTATTATGCTTTGATGATTACTAAAAAGATTTTGGAGTAGTACCTTTAACATACCCTATGAGGCTATATTAAAACAAATAGTTTAATAAAATGGAATAAAAGAACTTTGACAGAAGACCCATGTGTCCTAGGTTAGAATTACCTGAACGCTGATATAAGAGGTAGCTAGTAAATTCTGAAGTTCATGCTCCAAGCCACAACCTCGATTCAAAAATCAATACAAAGTATAATATCTTATTTTTTGAGAATGGCAAATAGTTCATATTGAATTAGTTCAGTAAAATACTGTGTTACCTATCTCCACTGCTGCCTTGCCTTATGGTAGATAGCTAGTGCCTTCATCATATTCTAGACAACCTCACAGAAATTGCATTGCCCCATAATGTAATGCACACTTGCCTTCATGATCCAGTGGGGGCTTTTAGAACAAACATAAGTTTAGGGACTACATCCATGCCAGTTAAATAAATTTTGACCAAGACTGTTCCTGGGCATTGAGGACAACCAATAAAGATCCACATAGTTGTAGTAGCAAATTCACTCTCAAGGTAGGCTGCATGCTAACTCTTAATTGAGAGTGAGCTCTGAGGAGTTTTACCTATCATGGGGTGACTGGAAATTGTTTGAAACAGTGATGGATTGAATGGACCAAATACATTCAAGGGTACAACCTAGGAAACCATGAGGACAGACAGTAACTTTCTTTACTCCAAGGATGTCCCCACAAGGTGAGATGTAGCACAAGTCTGCAGTAGCCCATGGTGACCATGTGTGAGGTTCTCAACACGCTTTGGGGAGATCATGACCAGGGAGACAGCACCAGTGCAAAATCCCTATCAGGATGCAGCCATGCCTGGGGCTCATGATGGTTCTGCTGTTCCAGGTGCCAATCCATGGGATTATGTCCTGACTGAGCCTTGTTCTATTCCTGTCCCCGTGGAGGTCCCTGATGACTGCGGCTGGGGTCATCACCTTGGTCCACAGGGAGCTGCTCCAGCCCTTTATGATGCCCTAACCGTGAGTCAGAAGAACTAAAAGAAACGTTTCAAATTTGGGGAAAAATTATTTACTTCTAAAATATCTACACAAAGTCAGTATATTTCTGAGTCAATTTCTAAATTTATGTGAAACAGTCAACACTTAAAATTTTCTCTTTGATATGGGATTCAGAGAAGAAATTGAATTGTCAGATTTACTACAAGGAAAAAAATGCATTTTTTTCTTATTTCTACCTATCACTTAGGTTTAAAATGCCAGAGAATAAAAGGAAAATGTCTATCTATCAATGATAAGAAAGAAAACTCAGTTAAAAAAATTCATTTTAAAAAAATTCTGATTGAAGACATTTCTGAATGACAGCAGTTGAGTAATTCCCAAAACATATTTTCAGAGCCAAGTCCCTGCAACTGGTATATAACCCCAGCCTTTTCTCAGCTGCTTCTCCACACAGACTCTTGGGGATCTTCATGGGTTTACTTAGTTTCTGCACAGCCTACAATCCTACAGATACATTTCTAGTAAAATACAGTGATATAAAATACTAATGAAATGTAAATATGCTGTCCTCTGCTAGCAAAATTAATTTGGCTTACAAATACACAGTAAAAAATAAGAGGAAAATATATCATCTTAAATGAGTTCATATCAATTAAAGGAAAATTCATACATGGAGAATCCAAAATTTCCCCATGAATACCAAACTAAGAAATGTATTTTGAATGGCAGACTGTAAAAGACTTGCTACTTGAAAAGCTCTTTTGAAATAGTTTCCATGTAGCTCGACAGCAAAAATGTTCTCTTTCCAGGAAGGCTTGTACCCCTCTTTTTTTCTTTTCCTCAAAGAGTTTTTAAGGTAGAGTTTGGAGTACTGCAAAAGAATTGCTCTCAGGTTTCTGCCAAGGAGATGCAAATAAGCCTTCAAGGCCCCCCATTGCTAGGTTCTGGATACACATGTAGTAACGATTTAAACTACAAGGGCTTGACCCTGCAAATACTTACACAGCTGCTGCCTAACTTTGTGAATTTTAATAGATTCTTTGAATTAGCTGGTAAAATCAGGCAGATATGTAAGAGGTGCGATTGAGGTCTGGTTTACACCACTCTGCGCAGCAAAAAGGAATATGTACACAGAGATGTGCAACTCGATAAGCTGTAATTACCTAATTTAGTTACTAAGCCACTATTCTGATATTAAATTCTTTTGAATGATGATTGCGTTCTTATCTTGCATCTGTGACTTTCTGATCTGTAACAGGAATTATTCATACAAAGAAACCATGTATAAAAAGAAACCTTTATGCTTCCTCTGAAAAGAAAGACATATTTTTGAATCAAACTGTGTCTTGGCCTAGAGTTTCTCAAATACAACATTTTGTTCTCTTGCCAGACAATATCCAATCCACAGCAATTAAGTTTGCCATTTAAAGAGTATACTTACAAATGCATGTAACAAGCAGTCTGCCTTATGAAAGTAAAAATTTGTTCTATGAAAGACAATTAAAAATAGCAAATAATACTCATATTGTGAAGATCAGATTGTTAAAAGTCAAGTGAGGGTCAAGACTGGAAATCTAATCAGTAAGAAATAACAAATTATTGTAATGTAGCACTGTTTAAATATCCCCACCATTTATTCCACAGCATATTTTACTTCTGTGTGAAGGCCTCCAAAACGTTCTTTTTATCCTTCCAGTCAAACCTGTACTTCCTCTAGTCAGTGTGAGTTGGTGTTTTCACAAGGCAAGCAGCTACTAACAAGTCTGTTTAACTTCAGTAAAGAAAGTGATAACAGGATCATCCTTGGTTATGATGTTGCTAATGCTTGATTGGCCGGTTTGGCCTATTTTTTCCAGATAAGGTGATTGCTAAAGGAGAAGCCAAACTGGGATATTAGACACATCACCATTAGTTCAGTGATCTGGCTATTTTCATAGCAGATAGGAGCTTATACTCCCTATTTTCTTCAACTAAGGAATGTTTAAAATCCTTATCTTCTTCTGCACCAAATACTCTAGTCATCAGAAAAATATCAGGAAAAATGAGAGAGTCTGTTGCTCTTTCAGTCAAATGTATTTCCAATTCAAAATCATGACTTTCTTGTCCCCAGTCAAACACAATTCACGAGGAGAGTAACAGTAGTCATTACCTAATGGAAAACGATTGGACATGGGACTCTTGAGAGGACTTCAAGCATCTCTCTAGCCTTAAAATTTGTCCGGTCTGAGAATATACAGGAAAACAGAGAGACCACTCCCCTTTCCCATGTTTAGTGTTTCCAAATGATTCTTTCCAGCTCAGTATGGGGATGGATCAGACTGTTTTTATGAAGTAGCAAGTGCTTTACTTGCCCTGCACAAGAAGAGGTGTGTGCCTTTATCCAAAGAGGTTACACTCTAAAGGTAAAGTGCGTTTCATCTACAATAGTCTGTCATTTGCGAGCACTTAGATATCCTATGATATTTATTGCTGGATTTTAAGTAGACCCCTACATAAATATACAGAGAAGAACTGGCTGAATATCAGAGTTTACACTTACTATGAAACATCAACTTTTAGGAAAAAAATGTTTCACCCTGCATTGGAACATTTATTTATTTTAATATACCAACAAAGGAATTTTTCAAAACTGTTTCATTTAAGCTCAATCAAAATATTATGTCTGATCTAATCCTGCTTTTTAAGCATACAATCGTGGAATTGTAAAGGTTGGAAAAGGCCTCAAATACCACAGAATTCACTGCCACGTTCACTACTAAACCATACCCTAAGTGCCAACATTAATGATTTGTTCAGAAAAAAGTATTTGTTCAGACATAAACTGAGCCCAAATCTAGTTTATACCCAATAAATAGTCTTCAAACTAAAAAGGTTCACAGTTGTCTTGATACAGATAATTTTCTATCCCATATAATATTCTGATTTGAATGAAATAATGTTTTTCTGATGAAATATATTTCTTTTTTTTATAACTCTCTTTCTAAGGATTTTATTCTTTAGATTTTCCTGCTCAATGAAAGTGTTTGTTTTCCGCAGGGAAGAAAGATGAAATTCTATTTATACCTTCAAAAAAAAGATAATTGTTATAGATCTTCTTATATGTAATTATTTTCATAGTTCATAACTTTGTTCTTCTGGTACTAGAAAAAAGCTTTCAGTTGACATAATCCAGCTTGCTGTTGAGAAGATTTTTTTCTTTAAAGTGGTAATAAGGCCATAGATACATTATCATCTTACATTTTTTTATTTATATTTTTGGTGTGTCAAGAACTTTCTCTTGTTTTACATTAATGACACATTAAACCATCTACTAATGAAAATACATATAAAATAAATCTAACTGGATAAGATTTAAATTATTTCTCTTTTGACTTTGTTGTGGGATTTGAACATGGAGGTTTTATGTGCTACGTGATGCTTCATCCTCCTGTGTGAAAAGCCGGTTCCTTATACGTAGAAACAATTATTAGTTATTTTTATATTTTTGTCATTTGAATACATTCAGAGAGTTCCTATGATTAGGGACCAGCAAGGACCTGAATATGGACCTTTCAGGGCCCACAGAAATCCCAACCACTGATTATATCTGTTAGCTACTTGTAAAAAAAATATTCTAGTTTGTTTCTGATTTTAACAAATCCCAAACCCACAAAATGTAAACAAATGTTATGTTTGTTTTCTTTCCACAAACAAATGTAAACAACAACAACCCCCCTGAAATTTTGCAGATAATATTTGTATTTTCTGGCCTTCCATACTATCAGTCATCAGCTACACCAAATGAAGGAGTACAACCTCTTTTTATTTGGTTCTTCTGGGATGTACTGATTGAGATAATGGAGGTTTAGAATGGTAACTTTTCATTTGTCCGTTCTCCTACTGGATATCAAGTTACAGCTCTAGACTTTGCCACTGCCGTATATTACCTGTGCAGGTTAATTTAAATTCAGCACACGAAGAAATAGTGATAGATTATTATGAATCATACATAAAGATGAAAGGCATAAATATTTAATACATAAGGCTGAAAAAAAGTGAGAATAAGACAAATAAAAGGTCTAAGGGTTGGAGTCAGAATATATCTGAAAATAGGGTGAATTTCAGTAAGAAGATGTAGAACAAAATAAAATATACACAGGTCAAACTAACATTAAATTGGGTTGGCAATAAATAGGAATGCAACAATGGAAGCCTTGGTTATTATGAAAATGTTATGCTATGTTCTGTACATCACATAACAAGGATCACACTCTGTCCAGACCATCTGCAGTGCTAACAGGCAGAAACCATAAGGAATACAAAAGTGGAATTAAGGTGCAGAGAAATCAAGTCCTGAGGGTGCAATCATTTTTCTGATTTTGAAGGAAGATGAGGAGGAATGAAGGTGCCTGGCCCTTCCTGAAGAGAGATGTAGGACAACTTGAGGTATGCTCTTAGATCTTTCCCCTGCATAGTAGAAAGAGCTGAACCATCCTACTCCCCTAGACTGCTTAAAATACCCTAAAGCCCATTAGCTCAGAGCTCATTATTTTTCTTTAAACACAGTACTTCTCCTAACCTCATAACAAAGTTCCTCTCAGCTGTACCCTCCACTCTTCTTATGCTTCATCTGTGCCAGTCCTCACCAGAACTGTAGCTGTATTACATCCTGTGCCTCTTCATTTTTGAGTGTCTTCTGCTCTCTTCTCTAACTGACTGCTGTATCAAGGCAAGTCTGGACTCTTCCAGCAGCAAAATTGCTCTGGTTCTTGCATTTTCCGAGGATTTAAAAATCCAAGATGCTAAAGATGGTTATCAAAATCTACCTGAATAAGAGAATGAGGAAGGTATTAGTAGTTACCTTAAAAAAAACCAAAACAAACAGTGATTCCTTAGAAAAGTAACAAAATGCCTTAACCCTATGCCATGGTGAAAAGACTAAAGCTTGATCAAAAATGGCTTCTGCCTTGCAAAAAGCCCAGAGCTGAGGAGACTTGGTTTTGTTCTAAGCTGACTGTACGTTCATTGTAGAGAATGAGAAATATGAATTGCAATAGCACAGTTCAAAAAGAGCACGCTATCTGAAGGATGAAACTCCTTCACGAGTAGCCTCACCATTGATTCTCCTCTTCCTCCCCTTACTGTATGTGAAAACTCAAAACACTGTGCTCTCCTTCAGAAAGAACAAGTGAAAACCAGCACCTCTGTGCAAAATTGAGCTGTTTTGTTGACAAACAAAGTATCCAGATCGACCACCTGTGTAAGATTAAGGTAGAAAAGCCTGTGTACTGCTGATGTTGAGGCATAAACAGAAAGTGAAACTGCTACAAGCCTTCACCCAAAAATCTGGGGGTGGGATGTACAGGAAGCAAAGATCATTCTGTTGATATCTGGAGGAGTGAAGGAGAAAGGGAAAAAAAGGACTGATGAGTAAACTAAAACATTTGTTTTGCACATGGAGAGAATTAACAAACAAGAGGCACTTGGATGTGCAAAGAAGTCACTGTACAGTAAAGGTAAAGGCTTGTAGCGCAGAACTATACTGGGCAGCTCTGAATGTGCCTGTGGTGAGTCCTTACACACCTGTTGGCTTTTATTTCCACAACCAAAACACATAGGATAAATGCTGGGAAACAGAATAAAAGGGCAGATCATATGCAACCTTTCTGAGAAAGAGAGAAGAAGATATTTAGATGGTTGTTTTTTGGGTTTTTTTTGTGAGCTAAAGAGACTGTGATTCACTCATCTCAACTCTGCATCATTTCTGCTGAGAACTGAAAACTGCAAGAAAAGCTGCCAAAATTACCTTAGTTTGTGAAGTACAAGTGTGGTACAAGGCATGGCTTTTGAAAGTGAGTAGAAAGACAAAAAGTGGTACTAGGTGTAAGATTAAGCATAAAGTATAAGATTTTGTTTAGAGAAGACACTTTCAAATATCATGCTTCAAGAACTGTATAACATTACTATGTTCATCTGTGTTGTGTTTCCTTTACCTCTTTAATTAAAATTGCTTTTTAAGCTACTTTATTCACCTTTGTGAATGTGAAAAATTATCTCGCAAGAATTATCTATCTAAGAAGTTTAGTATGACTCTCCCAGGAGTTTCTGTAGTAATCTCCTCAAATTTGAATCAACTTGCGGCTGCCAATCAAGACCTAGCAGAAATGCCACAGTGGGAAAACCTGGCATATACAATAAGTCTGTGGTGCAAAGAGAAACTGAGCCAAGATCTCTTGTGACCCATTCTTACCTTAAATACAAGGCTCCCAGATTTACAGATGCATGAACTCCTGTTTAAGTTGTAGTTTCTATTTTCAATTTTCAATTTTCAATTTACTTTTAATGTTTTCTTTGCTGGCTCAGATGTGCAAAAACTAAAATAAACAGGGAGAGTGCCAGCAGTAAAACTGACCCATATAAGATGTCAAATAAATCACTGAAAAATTAAGTTATTTGCTTTGTGTAATTTCTTAATAAAGGAACTTAATTATCAGGCAGCTAGCTAATATAGTATATGTTAAATCTAGCAGCTGGTGGAATTTTAGCTCATGAACATCCACATCATTATATGTTTGTATTTCTGTAGTACTCACATTACTTAGGGAGGATTGGTGCACAATGGGAAAAATACATCAGTGCTTAAAAAGGCTAAAAGTCCATTAATTCAAATGAGACAAACTCCTTTTTCTGTAGCCAGATCCATAAAACAAGCTGTCATAAATGAGGAAGATTTGACAAAAGTACCACTGAGGCTTAATTACTTTTTTGGAGTGGCTCCATGCTAGAGCATGCAAAGAACATTGACCACTTTTCATTTTTAATGAAAAATAGCCAGATTTTCTGCCAGGGTCAAAGATCTCACTACCCTTAATTACCTAATGATTCCTTTGCTGCTGATTTTTTATGTGTAAAATGTTGTTTGGAGGAGTTGTTCCATCATACCTATAAAAAAAATGAGGAAAAAAGGGTGCAAGAGTGACTTTAAGCAACACTTAAATTCTCTGCATTTTAAAAGGAAATAATACTAGTCTTTTCCTTTGCTAACAGATAGAACAATTTACAAGTAGCCCTCTCTTGTAAAAACTGGTATCGAAGAGTAGTCCCAAAGGTGGTGAAATGAGAGTTTTGACTGCCAAATATAGTTAATTCAAAACAACTTAAGTTCAGCAAACTTCTGGTGAGCTAAGAGCTGTGTTCCACTGGAATTCACTTAAATTCTTTGCAATCTGGAGCTTGAAAAATGAGGGGACCCTGGGCCAAGGCAGAAATTCCTGAGAACTTCAGTAGTTGAAATATCAAAAAAAAAAAAATTATTTTGCTCAAAATGAAATACCATTTGTATATCATTTTGTGTAGAGGAATGTAGTTCATTCTCATAATTCTGAAATAAAATAAGCAAAAATAAACTGTTGCTGGATCAGTCTGAAGTTGTTGATTCATTTGTCTTAGAAATGCTGGGAAATTGTTTCTTTTCAAATTAAAAACTTAAAAATCACATTTCAAATCAAACTTAAAATACTGCATTACATCTGTCAGAATGAGATGTTTGGACTCTTGCTAAAAAAATAAATGAGGTACATTTACAGAATTTGAAAATCCATTTTTCTCGTTAATGTCCTAGTAATTTATATCACTCTAAAATTAATTTTGGAGACCAAATTGCCAATAATTAAAAAATATGTCCATCTCCGTGGACAGATGACAAGGAGCCTTTACAGAAGCAGGATTCTAATCTTTTTTTTTTTTTAAGCTACTAGTATTGTAAATATCTGTTAATTAAATAAAAAAATCTTGATTTTTTTTCCCCCTGTCTTTCTCTTCCCCTGAGCTTTTCCAGGTGGTACTCCCCTGTTAGGGAACAGAGAGTTTAATTCTTTATTCCACACTTTTTGTTTGTTTGTTTCTTTTGTAACAATAGTCTAGATCCATGTAAGTGCATGATATTTTTCTTGCTTTTATGAAGATCCTAAAAAAATCTGACAAACAAAACACCAAACAAAACCAACCCCTTTATCTGTGTTTAGATGGCAACTGTCATCCAGTGCTCACCTCATCTACAGATGTGTAACACAAACTATGTTAACACTTTGCTCAGAGCTTTGAGGAACGCAATAGCTGATTCCAAAGAAGCAAGGACTAATACTGCCCAAGATACAGATCTTCTCTGAAGTTTCTTAAGCACCCAGTTCCTTCTCTGTCTTACCAAAATTGAGACAGTGATTATAAATTTCTTTGCACATAGATTTACTTTCAACTGTAAGAATTCTCAATAACCTCACGCAGAACCAACAAATCTGTTTTATCCATCATTTCTGCCTTATCAAAAGATCACTAAACCACTGTATGGAAATTTGACTGCTGGTATACTCTCCCTTCATCCCCTGACACCAAAGAAAGAGTATTTAAAGATAATTATAATAGCCAAGGACTGCCCCAGTTTGTGGTAGTGCCTCTGACTTCAATTATTTTCACCATTATCATTTACAACATGGGAACAATATATTTCTTTGACTTTGCAATCTTGTAGCACTATCTAGACTCCATATCAATGCAAGGGGGGAAAAGTCATTAAGAAAAGGATTAATTCTGAGAAATGGCAAATTGAATTATCGATTATGAGGTTTCCTGATACTTTGCCTAATCCCAGAAAAACATAATTTATCCGCTCTTTGAAAGCTTTCAAACATTTAAATCCCTTTCCATTATACAAAGGAAATTTTGTATAAATAGCCTGTAAGAATATTTCATTTGATCATGTGTGATTATCTTAGATTGCATGCCATCCTTAGCTCTGAGGAGCTGGCTGTTATTGATTCTATGATGCATAATGAAGCCCTCCATAATGAACCCTTAAAGAAAATAAACAATTTTGTTCTATTATGTGTTAGATATATTTTTGTATAACACCTAAAATGAAGGCAAAAAGGATCCTTATCATACATTGTGTAGTTCTTGCTGATATTCAGATTCCCAGGCCATAATATTTGCTGAAGAATATGTTCTTTTGCAGGAGAATTCTGCTGAAACAGAATTCCAAGTAAAAAGTAAATATTACTAATATCTTGATATGAAAGGGAAGCTATTGAACAAATCTATTTATTTTCATAATTCATTTGCTATATGCCTATCTAACTTTAAATCTCAATTATGTCAACAGGGAACTACAGTTATCAGATAAACCCTCCTCTAAATCTCTTGTAAGAGCACATGTCTTGCTTGGAACTTCACAGAGCTTTTTGTGTGAATCACCATAATTGATACAAGCTGCAGAGAGGTGATAGTGCAGAAAACAACAGAAAAAATTAATGAAATACCTTGGAAAAGCAAACTTGTACAGAATGAAAATTGTCTTTCCAGCTGTGTGTTCAGCAGAAAATTCTCCAGGAATTGTTCTCAGATCTGGACACAGTAATAACGCAAAGACGACCCACTGAGGAAGCTCCCCAGCAGTCCACACAGCAGGGCTTAGACAAAGCTTAGTGGGAGCAGGTTCCTCTGCATGGTCCTCCTCTGCTTAGTACTGCACACTGCTTTGCTTCTTGACTGTCCGATGAACTCATGAATATTCCATGAGAGATTAAATTTTAAAACAAAGAGAACAAGCCTTTCTTAAGCATAGGCCTAAAACATTTAAAAGAAAAATTGGGTAGCCTAAGCTTGTAATATAACCTCTAGATGGACCGAGAAAATAAGTTTATATTACATCTGCCTCATTATTTTAAATAGCTGAAGTAAGGTGATATTAAACTTATAATAAGGGTAGGTAACAGCTTGGTTTTCAAGAATAAAACCCCTTTTCATTCAGGATAGTAGGATTAAGCTGATTTAATCTGTTTCTATCCAGTCAACCTCAGCACAAAACTCATGCGTGGACAAAGGCAGAAAAAGACAGGGTTGTGCCTGTAACTTGTGTTTGCAAGAAGAATTTTACCTTTCTGAATAAAAAGAATATACTTTGTGAAGTATATTTGTAGGAGTGCTAGATGAAGTCTGAGATGTAAGAATACTTGTTACCCTACAGCAAATGTGTGACAAGTGCAGCTGACAGGAAAACCACTTGCTTTATTTTTTTTCCTAGGGAATTCAAACATTATTTATTCTGCTGAAGAATATAGTTAGAGGTGAGCAACTAGGTGTAGTGTTAAGGAAATGTGAGCATGAGGGGATTTCATGGGATTTTACCACAGCCAGCTGCTCAGTCCCACAAGCCTGCTCAGTCACTCCCCCCTGATGGAATGGCAGAAAGAACTTGAAAAGTAAAAGTGAGAAAATTCCTGGGTTGAGATAAAGACAGTTTAAAAGGTAAAGTAAGAACTCCATGCACAAGCAAAGCAAAACAAGGAATTAATTCACCACTTCCCATGAGTAGGTAGGTGTTTAGCCATCCCCAGGAAAGCAGGGCTCCATCACACGCTACCTGGGAAGACCAATGACTTAATTCCCAACATCCCTTCCTCTTCCCCCAGCTTTTTATTGCTGATCATGATGCCATATGGTCTGCAATATTCCTTGAGTCAATTGGGGTCAGCTGTGCCCCCTCCTAACTCCTGGTGCAACTCCAGGTTCCTCACTGGTAGAGTGGGGTGAGGAGCAGAAAAGGTCTTGATACTCTGTAAGCACTGCTCAGCAGCAAGGAAAAGTCTCTGCATTAGCAACACTTTTTCCAGAACAAATCCAAAACACAGCCATGCACTAGCTACTGTGAGGAAAATTAACCCTATCCTAGCCAAAACCAGCACAGGGGAATAGCCGCATGGCTCTCCGGAGAAGCCAGCCCTCTACCTCACACAGCTGTTATGAGATGCAGTCATACTGCTAAAGCTGAATGCCTGAGTCCTAAATACCAAACCCTCAGGGACTCTTTACCCTAAATTACTGTTGCTTTATTGGTCTTTTCAGAGCATCCCTTCCACAGGGCCAGAACTGATATCTGGGTAGAGCTTCAAGTCCCCAGGGCTTCTTTCTCTGCTCTGTGCAGTGGCTGGCTGTCCTGAAAATCATCCTCTTGAGCCTGCACTTCAGGAAGTGTGCATCACATAGGTACCACAGTTCTTCTGGTCCACAATTTGAAAGAAAACTTGTAAGCAGGCTGATTCTAAACTGTGAATCAGACATTTTCAGGTTCCATGATGGGAACTGGGTTTATTGTCAGAATTGTTTTTTTTCCCAAAACATAACAGGTTTAATGCCAGGTAGAGCCAGCAATGTTGAGAATGCAGGCAGTGTGCTTAGCATTAGTGTATTAGGTGTCCCAGAATTGCTACATGAGGAATAATACACCAGGAATCTGGACAGAGTTATGTGGAGCTTTACTGTGCTTTTGGTGAAGGTTTGATCACTGAAAGCTCAGGAGGTTTTCAGTGAAATATTTTATACTCCACCAATTCATCCAACCCATATTTTCCAGTGAAACACTGTTTTCTCACAAAATATCTCTATGGTTCTTGTAGTACATGATCTCTTTATACTGCTATCTCAGCTTTATACGGTGAACAGATAGTCAGAGA
Organism: Cephalopterus ornatus; assembly: GCA_013396775.1. Lineage (NCBI taxonomy): Eukaryota > Metazoa > Chordata > Aves > Passeriformes > Cotingidae > Cephalopterus > Cephalopterus ornatus. The sequence continues at coordinate 25,168 of VZRE01010687.1, forward strand.
GGTAAAAGGATCTCTTATGTCCAGATATATATTTTTTAATTATTTTTTATTTGTTACATCTGGAGTTATGTTATGCTTGACTGTGCCCTTGGGCTTTGCATTATCACCCCAATGACTACTGCTTCCTGGATGATAGTGCTGTTACTTTGAAAAGAACTAAGGTCTCATCTCTTTTTTTGTTGAATACACACCTGCCCATAGCAGCTTAGTACCTGCCACAAAGGTCATCATCACTGCAATAAAATGTATCTACCTAAATGAATGTTCTTGAGACTACAGACAAAAATAGCATCTTTTTATCTTAACTGTGATTTTTTTGTTTTCTGATATTGGAAAACCTTTCTAAATGTAGTATCTGCAGAATGAGTATTTCTCCTAGTTTGAATTTTGTTGTTTTCAGCACAAAGTTGCACAGTCTGACATTTGTGGGCTGTTCACACCACATACTGTTTTCAATTGCTTATGTTGCCATCTTTTCAGGCTTCTGTGCTTTTTGCTATTTATAACTTCAGGGACTCTTCTAATAGCATCCTTATTATTATCCTCCATTATTGTCAGGAAAAGGCAGTTGCAAAACTTTGCTGATCAGCCCACAGGAAAGACAGCACTCTTTGTAGCATAAGGGAGGCTTATCAGCCAATTTTAAAACACAAGTGCAGATCAGACCTGGAATTCAGGTATAAAGTTTCTTCTGATGTTTCAGTACCCCCGTTTATGTCCTAGTAAAAACCTTAAAGGATAGCAATGTTCTAAGAAAATGAGTACAAGTTGAAGGTCTAGAGTAATTTCTTTATGAACACATCATGGATACATATGCCCTTCCCAGCTAATACGGGTAGGCTTTGCAGTTTACTATTCTAAAGCTTGAATTTGTAATTAAATCCATCCCAGCTTGTCACATTCTTGAGTAGCTCTAACGCTGTGCATGCCCTCAGTCTACAGCAAATAGAGGTCATTCAAGCTAGGTCAGTTAGCAATGAAAAAGGGTGAAGGTAAACTGCATTACTATGCACTTGTCATAGTGCGTATATGGGCAGGTACTTGTAATGTGGGATATGATAAATTGCTAAACTGTAGTAATTTGACAGTGTATTGAAGTCCCCAGAGCTGAACATATTTCAGTATCTCTGGTTTATGTCTGAGGTTCTTAGGGCTCCTTTGCTACAAGGAAAAAGTGTGCAAATATGATGTTGGATCCCCTTTAAATATGGTGTTAGTTCCCTTTTAAAACAAGGCTTAAAATCTACATGGTTAAACTCCACTGGTAAATGTAAAAGGAAAGTTTATAAATAAATATAAAACAGAATGTTTTGTTCTCTAAAGATGTTGTGCTGTGACTTCACTTCTGATTGAAGTCCATCCTAACATTATGATTTTGTATTTCTAATAATAGAGAGGTTAACTTCCAGGAATTTCTTTAACATTTTATTGGAACCATAATGATTGAGCACCATGTTGAAGGCATAAAGTAATCTAAAAACTAATCAGAAGAATTTAAAATCCAAATACAATTCAGGAATGTCTGTGTCTAAACAGTTAAATGAATAAATGCAGTACATTCACGCCTTCTGCACCCTGATCAAGTAAAATGAGGATATAGAGACATGGATCTTCAGGAGGGAGCAATAGCCAGCAAAAATATCTGGGTTTAAATTGTTAAGAATTAGTCTCCATTTCAGGACCACTATTCCTCTCTATCCAGACTTATTTATATGTGGTTTTAATTTTCTTCCTATTAACCATCAGGTGTTACACAAAGTCAGGTACACTATAAGGATCTTAGGACTTACACAGGTGAGAATATACATGAGATCAGATTCAGCTCTCATAAAACACCTTGCTTCTGAAACTTATATCAGAAAATCTAGATTTTAATAAGAATGTCATGTGAAAATGCAAGGGAGAGAGCTCTTGATTTTACCACATTTATTACAGTGTTACCTCACTGACCGAAGATTTACAATAGGACAAGGTAGACAAAAGATACTTCTCTTGTCTTTACTATGACGAAAATATGCCCAGAAGTTTGTTTGAAGTTATATTCCTATACTCTGTTTGCCTCAGTACTTAGCAAGCAAAGAGTTAATTTTTTTAAATTAAACATATTTTTCTTAATCAGCTGGCTATCATTAACACTTTTTTCCTGTGTGTACTTTGCTTGTCATGACCACACATTAAGAAGTTCATTCTTCACTATCTCTTAGTCACTACAGAGAATATTCCTTATGAGTGACTAAAATGGCCTTTGAACCACAGAGCTCTCAGCTTGATTACTTCTGCAAAGCAGTTCACTTCCTATAAAAAAGAACTCAGTGTGTTTCCTTTTTCCCTTCTTTTCAGAGAACATTTGAAGCTCAAACCTTCAAGCACATTAGATTAAACCACTTTTTTTACCTTCTCCCAAAACTTGGACATAGAACATGAGTTCAGAGCACCCTGAAGAGTTACTCTTCAGGGCAGCTCGGAAACACCACACACTTCTCTCTCTCTCTGGCTGTCCCCCTGAACATTTCTTTCACAGTGTATTGTATGTTTGAGGGATTATGTATCCTCTCTTAGAAATATTATCCTCTCCAACAGGGTACTCAGTCTTTGTGCTGATTGGATGAAGTGTCTTTATGCTATGCATGATAAATTAACAAACAAGCTGAAACTTCTTTAGTATTAAGAGAGGTAAAAGTTAAAGGAAGGAAAGATGAAGGTCTGTAATAATAAGCCTTAGGAAGAGCCTGACAGAGCCCAAGAGCGTAATATAGCACTGCAAATCCCCAGAGAAGAAAAAGAAAACAAGAAGGGAAGAAGGAAAGGAATGAAGATATGAGTAAGGGAAAGCATTATGAAAGCTGTAAATCAAATTTAAGTCAAGATGATGAGCTTATACTACAACACCAGTTCTCATTACGACCAGAGTTGTCAATATGTAATTTTTCTTCCTTGCTTCCAGTTTGTACCAGAAAGAGAGGTGTTTTCCTCATTTGACCTAAAACTATTATTTATTATCATATTTGTAAAGCAATTACAGCAATAGAAAACTGGCCACATGATATTCTTCATCTATAAAAAACCCTCTAATATTTTTACAGCATGTATATGAAGAAACAGCTTTCTTCCATTTGCAGACAACAGACAAATGCAACAACCTCTTGTCTCAGTAAACAAACACAACAAAGACCAAAAATACAGCTTATTCTTTTTAAAAGAATGAAGATCTAGATAAAAAAGTGTCACCCTCATATCAGTAGCTGGGTTGCAATCTCAGCTGCTCTAAGACTGGTGCAGTAGGAATTACTATTCTTGTTGCATTTGTGGTCATGCAGATATTCTGGAAGATTTACTAGGATACACCATGATCAATATACCAGGGCCTTCTACAACCTAAGCTTGAAAAAAACTGTAGAACTACTGGTGATACTTCAAACAAAAGTTTTTTCTGGTTGAAAACTGTCATTTCATTGAATACAATATTTTTAAGGACCTGAATGGACTTGATAAATCTCCAGTTTAAAAACTCTAACCAACAAAAAAACCTTCAAATATCTTTTTTAATGTTTTTGAAAACAAAAAAATTCTTAGTTGCAAAATACATGGCCCATTTAAATATATATATATATATATGTAGTAAAAAACTAGGAAAATAACTAAAGAATTTGGTGGCATGACAACACTTGATCTAAAATTTTCTTTTAATTACCAGTTGTAAATATACATATACATTTCTATATATTTTCTTGAGAGAAGTAAAGAGAGTAAAGACATAAAGACATAAAGACACAGATAGAGGCAGAGCTAGGGATAGAAACAGAGGTAGAGATGGAGGTTGAAAGATAGAATTAAAAGAAAAATGTTGCATGATGAAAATTTTTCCGAGGCAGTACAATCATTTCCCTTTCTGAACAGCTCTTGAAATGATGAACACTTCTGTGCCCCAAACATAAGGACATTCCTTGATCTTGAAGGTAACATATTTGAATTGAGCTGTAGAGAAGAAATGTTCTCACAAGAATGAAGGAAGATGACGTCACTTACAAAATCCACTTAACATTCATTCCATGTTTGTCCCTGAAAATGAAACAGAGGAGGGATAAATTTGGTGGGTGGACACAGCAGACTGAAGGATGGAGGCTGCCTATGACTATGACATAGGATAGAAACCACTGCTGGGAATCTGATGATAGCAGCCACCACACAGGCACATGGCTCCTCACAGCTATCCTGAATACATTTCTCTACATCATAATGACAGTGAAGAATTTGTCTGGTTTACATTCGCTGCAAACAGAAATGAAAGCTTTGCCCCAAAACTCAGGTTTTTTGGGGAGTTCCAGCCTACCAGGGCTGGATGGTGAGTTTTAGTATATTAATGGGACTGTAAAGACTGCTGCATCAACAAGCTAAACTGCTAAAATGACCTTCAGTAGACACTAAGAGGAGTGGAGTTTTAACCTAGATGTGTGTGAGTGTTTGTAAGGGTGGATGGAGAGAATTAGAGTCTAGCTTCTCATTATAAACAGGTAAATCTCAGAGTATCTTCCCAAGGGAAATATTTGTTAAGTATTTGACTTCTGAGGCAATTGCATTCAACTGTATGTGCATTCCAATTGCACTTCAGAAATACTCCGTGACAAAAACAATTTATGTGAAGAACAGCAATTTCTAACAGAGTGACAGAGAAGTTATAGCTCTCCTCACCTAGCTCTGTGCTAAATTTTAATTTTTGATTGGGCCCAGGATAACCGTTCAGGTTGTCACTCCCATGACCTCTCAGAGACACTCTGACCCCTCTCTTTGCACCTCTGTTATTGACAAAGGTAAATGTGTGGAGTCCTTGGTGGGCAGGCTTTAGGAAAGCATAGTATTCAAAACAGCACAAAACCAAAACGTTTTTCCAATGAACCAGTTCAGAACAAACAAAAAAAAAGTTTTACTAGCAGTTCAAATGAAAAGAAAACTCACACATGATCAGATTTAATCACATTGACTAAATTAAGGAAAATCAAATTTAGGTGTCTTCACAGGCTAGTCCCCTCCGGCTCCTTTTGTCCTTCAGCAGAGGGAGGCTGACACTTCCAGAGAGAGAGCCTGCTGAAGGCATAGCTTAGCTCTTGCTCTCTGTGTTCAAAAGATTGAAAACCCAGCAATTAAGCTGCCCTAGTTATATGGAATTAATCCAGGATGAACCATCTACTTTTTTCCCATAGATGATAAATGGTGTTCAGAGGAGGCAGTTAGGTCCTAATTAGACCCCTAAATCAGATACTAAAAAGTAAGCAGAAAGAATATTCAAAACAGGAAACAACTCAAGCACAACCACTAACTTCTGCAAAAAAAACCCACAACACTTGATCACACTAACTTAATTGCCTAGTCATGCCTACATCCTCAAAAAAATTTAAAACCAACATGGAGTCACAGGAATGATAGATAACAGTTGGTCTTGGTCTTGCTTATCTTTGTGAACATCTGGATCACTACCAGTTATTTCAGCAAACATACTTTGCAATAATAGCATGAAATATGAGCAGGACTTTTCTTAAGGCTTAAATGAATAGTCATGGTCAGGACAGGCCTGGGCTCTGGCGCTCTTGCCTTGTGATGTGAAACAGCTCTGAAGTTGTAGAAAAAGCCATAAAAAACATTACATGGCTGGTGTACAGTCTTCCTGTGATGTCTTACTGTGGTGGGTCTGTGGTCCATCAGGCAGAGCCTAAGTCATTTAACCTATGTTTCCTCAGGGAATGCTGAGGACGAGTTGTCTCTGAAACTCCACAACTTTACTTGATTGTATACAGCCTTTACACTTAGCTGTAACTCAGATAATGACAAGAAGTCTAGGTGTCCCAAAAGGTCATTTGGTTAGGCTTTTTCTAGAAAAATGTGTTGGTTTGCTTTAAAGGAAGTTGAAGTCCGGTCACATTCACAAAGTTATTTTTATGTGTCACTTGTACAGAAGGCCAGAGAACTAAATTCAACTCCTCTGTAGGCTCAAAAGGGGTCAAATGCACATCTTTCATTTTCCGAGATGATTAAATCACTAATCACAAGATTTCAGGCTTTTCTGGAGGTCAGGATGTTCCTTTGTTAAGTAAACCATTAACTGCTTTGCATATAGTTTATGGAAATATTTTTCTTTTTCTTTCTCTTTTTTTTTTTTTTTTTTTTTTTTTCTTTTTCCTTTTTTTTTTTTTTTTTTTTTTTTTTTTTTATTTTCCTTTTCCCTTTTTCTTTTTCTTTCCTTTTTCTCTTTCCTATAGAAAGTCTAAGAGGTATATCTATGAGCTAAATATTTCCTTGTTATTTTCCAGGAGGCAAAAGTTTTTAAAAATTTAGGAAACAGTTTCACTCAGCTTAATCAAAAAAAAAAAAAAAATCCTTGTAACATTTATTTCCTGGGGAGAAATTAGTGACTTGTAATTCTTTCCAGAAAATTTTTTGATGCTTTTCTTTTCCTTTGCTCGTTCTGCTGAGTGTGGCATTGCCAGCTCTTAGCATATTTGTCAGTAGCTTGTAAGTGAAAACAAGACTGTGCTGACAGTGTTGAATTGGCAGGAACTGGAGAAGAAGAAATGAACTATTAATCTAACTATAAAGGATTTATTTTAAGTGTCTAGTCTAATAAATAGAAAATATAGTCCAAACAGATAAAACTGAAATAAACATGTTTTGAAACAATGGATACATAAATTTTATCGTTATAAAAGAAATGCTTCTGACAAAGGAATGTGATTTCATAGTTTCAGAAAATTCCCCAAAGTCTTTAGCTTCAGAAGGAAGTAAACATTGTTAGGAAGGAAATTACAAGAGGAATATGAGAAATCAGCAGAGCATATCACTAGAGTGCAAAGTTACATTCCTCACTTCTAAAAGTAAAATCCCTTTGCAGACCCACTAACACTGATGACCAGAGCTCACCGGGGCTTTCATCAAATTTATCCTGAACCCACAGAGAAAGAGCACTAAATTTCCGAGCACAGGATTTAGGCAGAACTCAATGGTTTTGGTGTACCACGAACATGCTAATTAAAGAGCCTGAACTCTAAAAGGAGTAAGACATATATTTTTTTTTTCCCCTGATAAGAATGCCTGAGAGGTGGGGATATTTGTATTCCCTAAATGGATCCATTTGTTGGCTTGAAGGAACTAAATAAACAGCAAGTATCTTCAAAAACTACATGATTTGATGGCAAATCAGTATTTCAATCATTCTACAATCTGCTTTTATCCAGTGCAGGTAAAGTGATATGCGCTTACAAAAAGACTATCTCTTGACCTTTGTAGAACCAAGATCAGTCAGAGAAATAAAGAGTTTACTGACCTATCAGCTCAGCCACCTGTGAATTACAAACAAGAGGCCCGCAGTGGCCAGTGATAAGCAACAGCTCCTCCAACCTAATAAATTAGTTTGAAAGGATGCTGCTTATTGTGAATACTGTGAACACTGCCACATATCCCTGAACTTGCATGGGAAGGAGTACACCACAAGAGTACAAAACATAGAGGATAGAGGCGTCTGTATCCTCAGAGACATTCAGACGAGCTAATGTCGAGCTGTGATCCACCTCTGCCTCTCAGAAAGGTTAAATAACATCAGTACTCTGCTAATGTGCTTTTGCTGACTCTAATTCTGCAACGAGCTTTCTCTGAGCTGTGCTCCATCTCCTGCTGTTGTTATGCCAAAAGAATACTTAAATATTTAGTGACTGGGGAAATGAAGAAGCACAAAAAGAAGTTCAAGTTATATTAGACAGTGGAGAAGTTCTTGATCCAGTGTCTGCCCCAGGGTAGCCCTGAAATTCAGTATAGCCACGGAGTATATGTGCTTTGTTTTTCCCACCAGTGTTTGGTCCAACTATTTCACACATTTCATTATGGGTGGACGTGGCCTTAACTTCATATGTGTACAACTACTTCAACTCTTCCTCCTTTTATTGAGTAGCTAACACAATTACTTAGTTCACAGGTATTTCAAACAGATATCAACTTACCCTGAAGTCTCTAGGATTTTATGTATCTTTGAAATCTTTACAATGCTTGACAAAAAGTTTCAGTAATGTTAATGATCAGTGCTCTGTGTCATAAACCATAGTCTGTCTGGCTAATGGCTAGTACTCTTTTAAGAGCACCAGCCTCAACTATTTATCTTGTAGGAACTTGTGTTCTTCAAAATAAAGGCCTCAGCTCTGTAAAGGAGGCGCCAGGTCTCAGCAGAGTTACTAAATAGCAATTATGCCTTAACACACAACCATGTAAGGCACACAGCGTGAGCATGTGAGCATCTGCTACCCACTGTAAAATGGTAAACAAATTACATGGAAAGGCGAGTAAGGGGAGTAACGTCCTAAATACTTTATTGTCCCACCATTTATTGCCTCATCTATAATGCAGAGGAAATTAGTCGTCAGAGTCTGGATGTGCCCAATTTTACTGAGAATGGCAGCAATTCAGAAATGAAAAATTAGAACAATAACATTAATCAAACCATTCATTGATATGAGTAAAATTCCAGTACAAGTAATAATGGTATGATCTGTGCTGTGTTGATAACACATTGTTAGAAAGAAATATAGATTTCCCAGTGTACCTTACCTGGCAATTAGTCCCACGGACCAGCAAAGACATGTCTGGTTGAAACCCAGAATTCAGTTCCAATTCAGTGTGCAAATATTGTCAGTTTCACATGAAATTTAAAGACAGAAGGATTTTGAACTGTAGAAAAATAATGTTATTTGTCAAAGTCAAAATATTTTCTGCTTTTCTCATCTGAAGTATATATTATGATTTTTGGAAAAATTAAGGAGAAGGAGGTGATTCGATATCTCACAATATTCCTATTTCCAATTTGCTCTTTTACAGTCTGAATGGATGGACAACCAGATCAGTTAAAAAAATTATTTTATAATCATGCTCAGAGGGTGGTGATTAATGGGACATTCTTTACCTGGGGCTTGATAACAAGTACAGTACCACAGAGCTTTGTCTTGGGACATCCTATTTAATATCTTTGTGAAGGATCAGAGCGCATTCACATCAAATTTGCAGATGACATTGCTCTAGGAGGACTAGCAGATGGACTCCAGGGCTCCAGTGCCATTCAGAAGTATCCAAGACATGCTGGAGTAGTGAGAGAGCAGGAACCTAAAGAAGATCAATAAAGACAAATTAGGAGTTTCTCACCTGGGAAGGACAAGCCCCTGCAACAGCAGTGACTGCCTGGGAAGCAGCTGTTCAGGACAGCCTTTGAGGGTCCTGCTGGGCACCCGGGCTGAACATGGGCCCATAGGGTTCCCTGGAAGCAAAGAGGTTAGCAGCAACCTGGACTGTAATAACAGTGCAAAGCCAGGAGATACAGGGAAGGGACTATTCTCTACCCCACACTTGTTGGGTCATAGACACGGTGCCCAATATGGGGTTCTGCACTATAAAGAAGACACTGTAAAACTGGAGAGAGTTCAGTGGAGGACACAAAGATGGTGGGAACAGGCACGCTTGCCAGGAGAAGCTGGGGAAGCTGGACTTGTTCAGCCCGGAGCAGAGACAGTTTTCAGAGGACCTAACAGAACCCCCAGTGAGCAAGAGGAAACTCTCTAGGAGCTGTAGCTGAGCTCTTCACAGTACTGGGGACAAGAGACAATGGATAGAAATTGAAGCAATAGAGGTATAGACTCAAGAAATATTTTCCCCATGAGGACAGTTGAGCACTGGCATTGGTAACCCAGAGAGGTTGTGTAGTCCTCACCTCTGGAGTTTTTTAGGTCTTGACTATATGAAGCTGTGAGAAACTTGGTCAGGTCTCTTGGGGATACTGGTTGCAGCAAAAGGTTGTTCTAGAAATGTCCTCAGGTCCCTTCCAGACAGTATTATACTGTGATCCTATGATTCTCTAATTTATAATGTGAAAGAAGAACACATAGCTTTATTATGAAGGAATGGGAAATCAAAATGTTCCCTTTCAATTAAGAAATGAAACTTTGGTCTTGGTTTTGAAACACTTATTCGTTTTTTTTAAATTTCAATCCAAATTTCAGCAAAGTCATCAAACTCCTGGAGGAAGTTTTGTTGCTTATGGAGCAATGAACCTGGATGGAGGACGGTCCTTTAGGAAATATTCAAATGTTTCCTGCAGGAATTATTTACATCAGGAGGAAGAACCTTAGTTTGTTGAGTGTTTTATTGACATAGATTGGAAGTGGTCACTGCATGAGAAAGCTACTAATCTTAAAGACACACAGGAGACAAAACAGAGAAAGAGGAGTCTGACAGGGGGCATCAACATATTTAAGATTCAACTTGTCTCTGCTTAACTTGTCTGCATGCTAGATGCATTACTTAGGGCAACATGACTCTCAGAACTGTTAGTTTCAGAAATGGTCTGATTTTTTTCTGGAGCACACCTGCTAGTTCTTTATGAAAACTGTAGGAGAACGTTAAGAGGAAATTCACAGTCCAGTGTGTGGAACTTTTTTTCCTTCATATGGCCAGAGGCAGGAAAAACAAGAGTTTGAGATCTCCCTGTTTGCTGCTTCATTTACAGTGCCACAGAACAAATGCATTCACAAAGTGAAAAATAAGGTTTGTTTTTGGTGAAAGGATGAAAGAATCCTACCCTACTCTTAGTCCTTCACCACTTTTCTTCAGAGCAGAGCCTTCTCCACAAAGTCTTTCTTTCTCCTATTGGAGCTGATTGGCAAGAAAAGCATTCCTGTGCCTGTATGGGAACAAGTTAGAAGAGTCACACTGAAAACATGAATCAAATTGACTGTTCAAAGAAATCCATTTAGAATCCTATGTTACAACACTAAGGTTTTCAAAGAAAGCAGAGAAGTTGGTTTCCTCCTTTGACAGTCTCCCCTGTAGTCACAGAAGAGGAGCCTGTACTTCCACATTTTTAGAAGGCTCTTTAACCCACCTATCCCAGATGGTCATTTTAAGATGAGGTAAATCACCCTCTAGAGATAGAGATCTTTAGAAAGGAAAAATACTGTGATTTAAATACCTCTGTAGTGTTCTCATGCATTTTGGATTTATTGATGTAGTCAAACACATAAATGAAAAACACCTTTTAGATTATATTTGTTTAGCTAATCTAAATCTGTGACTAGTGGTTTTGGCCATACACAGTGGGAATCATTTATTAGTCTGCAATAGCATGAGATAAATACAAGCAAAGAGCTCGGCATCAGACAGACCTGTACAAATATATCGGTCACTTTTCTTCAGAAGTGTCCGACTTGTCTTTGTGCATTAATCAATAAAGTTCTCAAATGATTAAACAAGTTGATTTGTCCATTGTTTTTAGAACTGTCCTTGTTCATAACTTTTCAAAGTCATGTAGAATTTTCATGTGATATTATATCATTCTCTAGCAGGCTTTTTCTTTCCTGCAGGAGAAGTTACTTGTTGCCTAACAGTAACAGATTATGTGACATTACCAGTGATTTTGACAGGGTTTTCTTATGCAGACCTGGGGACTTTTTTGTTGGTTTTTTTTTGTTTGTTTGGTTGGTTGGTTGATTAGTTAGGTTTTTGTGATTTGTTTGTTTGTTTAAGGTTGGTTGGTTTGTTTTTGGTGGGGTTTTTTGTTCATGTTGTTGTTTTTGGTTTTTTCCTTGTTCTTATGTTGTTAGCATTGAATGTATTTATGCCTTAGTTCTTTATTATTGAGTAGTATTTTAAAGAATCACTGTGGTGTGTCGACCCCGGCTGGAAGCTAAGCACCCACCAAGCTGCTTGCTCTTTTCCTTATCAGTGATGTGGTGAAGAGAATTGGAAGAGCAAAAACTGAAAATTCACGGGTCAAGATAAAGTTTTACAAGTGAAGAAAAGCTGAGCACACAAGCAAAGTGAAAAGAGGGGTTTTTTTCTTTTTATTTCCCGTTGGCAGGCAAAAATCCTGCCACTTCCTGGAAATCAGGGCCTCAGCACACTTGACAGTAGCTTGGAAAGATAAACACCATAACCACAAACATTCCTGCTTCCTCCTCATTCCCTTGGGCTTTTGCTGATGAGTAGGATGTCATAGGGTATGACCACATCCCTGTGAGTGTTTAAGGTCAGCTGTCCTGGCTGTGTTCCCTCCCAACTCGCTGTTCACCAGCAGCCTACTCACCATGGGCAGTATTAGAAAATCTCACTACTGTGCCAGCGTTGTACAGACCCAGTATAATGACTCAATTTCTTTTTCTAAGAGAAACATTCAATGCAAAAGTAATACAAGCACAAAGTCAATGGGTAAGAATGTTGAAATGGTTGGGAAAATGCAGCACCACAGAAATTGAAGTAATAGTATAATGACATGTCTGATAAGTCTCTCTAATCAGGTCAGGCTGCAGAAATCTGAACGATCTTTTTTCCCAAAGTGTTGAGCGTCTTACAAAATTTATGAGCTATATGGCATAAATTCTGTAATTATGTTACACAAAATAAGGAATTTTGGCACTTGACTGTGTTGCTCATTAATAACAACTATTTGAACTTTTTAGAGCTGCTGTAAGCATGATGATCAAGTAATATAAACATGCTAGATTTGTAATAAAAGAAGTATCTTTTACTAGACTAATGACATAGCTAGGTAAGACAGACAAGCTTGCAAATAAATACAAATTTTTTTTCCAACCATCTTTGGTGTAGCCAGGTACTTTTTGTTTTTTCAACTTTTTCAGGCATAAAAATAAATTGAAAAGAATAACAACTTATACACCAATATATCTTAGAATTAAACAATGTATATAAATAATTGGCATAGGGGCTTAGCTGTACCACTTCACTGCTTGCTAAACTATTGTACTATCAAAATCTATGAAAAATTTTGAATCCATTCCTCTTCACCATGTTCTAGTGAATATTTGGATGTAAATCTCACTTCTACCACATTTTCCTTTGATATATTTATTTTCTGCCTTTTTTTTTTAAAGATGGGTTAGATGAAGTCTGCAATCATCGTACTGAGTAAGTACCATTCTTTGGATTCTATCTCTGCAACATGCATAATAAAAAAAATTAATTGCTTAGTTTAGGGGTTTGAAGTACACCCTGGGGAACACTTGCCTGAAGGCATGTTAAAATTCTTACATTCCTTATGAGATCCAGAGCTAATACTTGGAGTTAAGAAAACGTTTAAGCAACGGGAAGTCTAAAACTTAGATTTTGGAATGTTAAACTTTAATTCCCACTGTGAATCTAGCCTCAAGAGATTAGACGACTTTTTCGAACCCAGATCTTCCAAGATGTGGTGTAGAGAGTCTGTTCTTAGCACAAAGCATGTTAAAATTTGGATTAGAACACATTTATTTCCATAAATTAAATTAGTATGTAAGAGGAATACTGGAAGTCTTTAGCCATAATACATAGTACCTGAGCTGTTTCATGGTCTTACTACAGGACACTATGGGGATATGTAAACCAATTTCAGCAATCATGTTACAATTATAAAGAGATGAGATCATCCAAAAGATTCTCTTTTTAGATAGAAGAAATTGCATTCTTAGGAAAGAAATTAAACTCAATAGGAATAACCTGATTCTCATAAATGTAGGAAAGGAAGAAACTTGAATTCTGAGCCTTTAAGAGCATGCATAGGTCTGGGAAACCCATCCTATGCTTGTCTAACACAAGCAATTGAGCTGAGACAAGATGGCGTTCAAGGACATAAATACTCCAAAAAAAAAAGCACTGAAGAATGTTCAGAGTTTCTCAGAGCTGACTGAGGAAGCCAGTTCAGGCTACAATTGCCAGGAAACATGACTACGTTTTGATAATTTTACATGTATATTTCATCTTTCCGATAATTCTGTATTTCTTTCTGTTACTCTGCAGGGGGCAGGGTGTGGGGGGGACAGAGTTGGGAGTGGGCAGGGGTCAGTTTGTCCACATTTCCAATTATGGGGAAAAAACCAAACTTTTGAAACACAAAGAAGATGTTACATTTTGCAGAATCCTTGTTTAAAGGCTCAGCTTCATGGTGAAATTACCACATGGAAGAAATTATATTTCTTTGCATTTATCATAGATTAAATGCTCAGATGTAGATAGCATAGATAGCACAGCAAATGGGTCACATGCCCAGACATAGATAGCACAGCAAGTATAAAGTTATCAAACTATGATTGCTACATGACAGGTCTGTATCTAGCATATTAGGGCTTCCCCTGCACTGATTCTAATGAAAACTTTATTAAGCAATTATCTGTTTTATGCTCTACACACTTTCCTGGACATTACACAAGGTGTAATTTCTTAAGAACAGTGGAATATTTTCCAAAGGAGCAATTTTAATCATTTTTGTTATGTCTTGTTTTGCCCCAGCACTTGGATAGCAAAGGGAAGTTTCATGTTTCCTAATTTAGTATTGGCATAAGGATCTGTTTGCTACCCGGTTTTTAGAAGCTTTATGTGCTTTGTATGCTGCCATCCCTTCTGTTCTGAAGTCCCTTCTGCTCTTCGTCTTTCTCACACACCCCACCCCCACCTCCATTTCTCTCAATTTCAACATATACAAAAACCTATTTCATAAATGAAAACAAGTCCCAACTGTCACAGGCATTTAAAGCATGACCATCATTTTTAACAGACTCTAAAATCCTTCCCCTGGGATTCTTGTTAAATCTATTACTGAAAAAAAAAGTTAAGCATGTTGTGATTTTTTTTTCTATTTTGACTTTTGAAGTACAGTTTGATTTTTACATCTACTGCATATGTGATAATGTAGAAAGGTTTTTTCCTCCCTCTCTTTAAGATGACTTCCCATGACAATATAATTGAAGCATCAACAATGTTACATCTTTTGTCACAGTGATTACAAGCATGCCTCTTTTCATCCATTTTAATCATTCATGGATAATAATATCTGAATTCTGAGAAGTGGTCTAGGAGACAATAATATGAATTCTAAGAATTTGTGTTTATAACCATGTCAGTTCCATGCAATTACTGCAACAAGGTGTATGTAGACGTACTAGATAATGCATTACAAACTCTATAAAGTCAGAGGAATAATAATTTAAAAATCACTGAAAAGTCTCTAGAAAATGAGACATAGATTTTAATTTTTTTTGTTATGACCATAGACAATGGCTATTATTTTATATAAATATCATGAAATCTTCTAGACAGAAATGATAAAATTTTTAGTGTAGCCTAGAGACCTTTTTTTTTTATGGTATTTGTATTATCACACATCTCTTTCTTTCTCAACTATGAGATGAATTGTGCTTCTTCATAGAAATTTTCTAAATTATGTGTGTGAAAAAATCCAATACTTTTAGATTTAGACCAAAATCAAGGCCAACACTTTTACTTTAGCAACCCCGTGCAAAAGCTGCTTCTGTATGTTAATTGCTTAATGTACTGAAACACAATCAAAGGTAAAATCTCCAAATGAGATAACTTCCTTGGATGACTATGCTTCCTTTTCTTGTAAAATGAAATTACTTAAACAATTGTATATGGTTAAGTATATGGTATTTAGTAATATAAACTTCTGGCATAAAAATTAATAAGAAATGTATATACATATATTTTTCTTGATTAAATAAAAGAAGGCAAATGTTTCTGTATGTGTCTTCTCAAGAAGGAAGAAATTTTCATGTATTTTAATAAGGCCAACATGTCACTCACGTATTTTCTACTGTTTCTATACAATATTGTAGTTCTACTGCTAATGTCTCTGACTCACAGCCTCATCTTCTACAGCCTCCATATCTTGTTCATTTACTACTTTTTCATCTAACACAATCAGTACATTAAAATAATTATTTGAGTGATCAATGATCTGTGCTAACAAATCTTGGCCTTTGAAGAGTTTGACCTTGAAAACATTACACATTTTATGAAATGTGTCAGTCCCCAAAACTCGCCAGGAATTGATAAAATGTGCAGTCATTATAAGGAAATTGTTAAAACTGAACATACAGACTGAAAACATGGTTCCTCTTCTACTATATACTCAGATGCTGAAATTTTTTCTAGTATGGCTAGGTGATGATTGCAAAGTACCCTAAGATGTTTAAGTCTATTAAACACCACTGTGATAGCTTAGTCTGAATTTATATGTAGTTAGACTTTCTCAGATTTACATTTTGACTTGGGTGGATCAGTTCTCTTCCTTACATTCCCATTCTCAAATAAAGCTGAATTTGCCACTTACCCATTTCAGCATAACACCACAGGTTTTAACTAGCTCATATTTGAAAAATGTTTTGAAGATGAAAACTTTGATATACATGATTTCAGTGCAAAATCTGTTACTACTAAAATATACACTTGATTTTTTAAATCTTTCTAGCCTTAAGGCGCCAGTGGGTTCTAGGAAGGTCAGCTTTAAATTTGTCACTCTGAAATAGCTTTTTTTTAGAACCACACATCTTTAGAAAGCTCACAGCGGTGCCTACTCACCTGGTCATTTTTGAGGAAGTTAAAGATACTCAGTATTCCTAAAGGGCTCCTTAATTTTTAAGCCAAATTATTTTGAGGATAGATTACTCTACCAAAGATTTACTTGATCTCTTATTTGAGTTCACCACCAAAATCATTGTTTCTATGGTTTTCAGGGTGCTTGGGACCAGGCCCTAGACATTCAAAGAACTCAAATGTATATGCGTAGATACATGCATGTGTACTGCATTAAACTACCAAAATAAAGCATTCTACAGCAAATCCTAGAATAGAAAGAAGATACCAGAAATTAACTACATTAATGGCAGAGAAAAATTATGTTTGAAAAATTGTTTTAACATGTTTTGTTTTTTTTTTGTTTTTACCTGTCTCTGAAATGGAATAATTAACCAGAAACTATCAAAAATGGACAAATGAAATTGTTTAGACATTATTTAGGAAGGGGAGATTGAGACAAAAACCAACATAAATGATCTGTCATCCACTGTATTCTTAGTTTGAAATATAACTCATGAGTTAGAATGAAATTTGATCATATTTTATTGTATTAATGTTATTAATTAGTTATTTTCCAAAATAATAAAATTATCTGTTTAATGAAAACATAAGTTTGTGATAAAGTATGTTTATTTAAAGGGTCTTCTAAGAGTGGAAGATCTTTGACTTTTGGATCTATGTCTATTTAAATAGTGAGCTTATGGAGTCAAAATTTGACCAAACCAATCTGAATTCTGTGTTTTTCAAAATGTCGACTGCTGTAGAAGTATGTAACTAAGAACCTACATTAAATTTCAAGTATTAGTGTAGTGCTACCTGTTACTAATTCAGCTTTTATGGAACACTATGGAATGTTTTATTTCTAACAGATTGCACATATAAATTACTCAGAAATGAAAATTACCTAAGTACTGCTTCTTACAATGCCTTTAAGCAGTATGAAATAAAGAACTGTGTTAAAGGAAATAGCCTTTTTCAGTAACTGTCTTTTATAGTTATTTATATAGATTTTAGTCCAATGTGGATTTGATTTAATCATATGGAGATTATATTTGTACAAAAGGTGACCAGCAGTGAAGCAATACACATATATCATAAGCTATTTTTAAATTCCCTTGTATTTTGGGTCTGCTTCCTTTAGCTATTGAAATATGAGTGCCTCAAAGTACATGTAATACTTTATCCTTTTCTTAAGGTAAGGTCACTTGTGTTCAACAGAAAAACCCCACAACTGTTCTTTTTAAATCTATTGTAATGAACACGCTCATGTACTAGTAAAGGACTTTAAGTGCACATTTTTTTAAAAAACAGTGTTCAGGCACTATAAATGTAAACCTATTCTATTGGAATCAAAGAGACAAAATTTTGGATAGACAAAGTTTGCAACTTCTATATAACAGTAACACTCCTCTATCGAATGCATCAATACTATAGGAGAGATTTCAATGATCAAATACAAAAACGTGTTGAATATTTAAAAGTTGACATCCACTAATAGTAATAAGTATATGTAGTCAATTCTGAAATGGGAAGAATGCAAATAGAAACCTATGTACTCAAGGAGGTTTTATGTCTGAATGTATAGCTTAATAAAGTGATTAACATTTTCTCCTCTGTCTTTCCAGTTTTATTTATTTTTATGTAGTGATTCCGTCTGATCACGTCTGAACATAGTGCAATTTGGACTTTTTTTTTTTTAATTACTCAGAATATTAGTTGTACTTCAGTTGAGGTGGGATGGAATATTGAAGGGGAGACTGTTGTCACAGTGTTCAAAAGATACCAATGTCCCATGGCCCAGAAGGCTTACAGGGACTCTGTCTTTACTACTGCAGTGGTCCTCAGATTGTTCATAAATCCCTAGTAATGGCCTTCAGCACCATTTCAGAATCACATGTGCGCTTTCAGAAAACAGCTCTATGTATGTCCAAGTGTTCACACCTTGCAGGATCTCCTCAAGCTTTGCTGGTATCAGATGACAGAACTATCACAGCTTGGATGATCAGTGCTCTGCAGTTGTGTGATTGTTTGATCCCCATGATGCTTACATTTGCTTCTCAGCAGGGCAGAATCAGTGGTGAGCTTCTGTTGAAATGCTTAGTTTGAGAAACAGTTTTGGCTGAAATGCTGTTCAATTTAGTTCACTTGGAGACTTTGGAGCAAGGATGTTCAATGAGAAGACACTGAAAGAAGAAGGGATCTTTCGAAGTGTAATCAGTAGTTGTCTATGAAGTTATATAAGAACATACCTTTTCAGGAAATACAGCTGGCAAACAGCTTTCCAGCTCTGTGCAAAAGGGAAAAGTTCATAAATAGAGGATTTAAAGACAGCCACACTAACTGGTTGTCAAGAATTTTTTCTCCTTTGGAGTGTAACACTGCTGCTCTTTTCAAATTTTTTTTGCTGCTGCATGTTTTGGTCAAGTAGAGGTGAACACATTTTGAATTTATTTAGTAGGAGAAACTTTTAGTCATTAATTCAGTAATTCATCAGAGGGAGACTGGGGACCTGTAGATGTTATTGGAAAAGGAACAGCTCCAACCTCTGCAGTTCCGGACTGCTGTAAACTATCGTTCCATAATATTTTAAAGGACAGACAGACATGTCTTGAACTTAAGACATTTTAAAGTGCTTAGGAATTACTAGAAAGTAGCACACAAAAAGAGACGCAAATAGAGTAAAGGTTTCTTTTCATTTGCCTTTTTTTTTTCTTTTTTAAGCTGTTCCTAAAATTGTAGTATGTTAGAACGAGGACTTTATCTTGAAAACCAGTGAAATGCTAACCCAGTGGCTGAAATTATATGAGCTGTGCTGACTCTCAGCCTATCTGTTGTCAAGATCTTGGAATGTTTGCAAATTAACTGAGACAAAAGATCAGGTTCATTATTGTTCTATTTTGCTAGTTTTGATCCCACCTTCACATCAACTTGTAGAGCTGAAATATACCCACAGAAAATAATCTCTGAAAGAATATCAGTGAATGGCTTCATTTATGTTATTAAAATGGAATGATTGATATATAAGGCTTAAATATTTCATTTGAATTTAAATATGTGGCAAGAACTATTACCTAGTTGATATGTAACAGGAGTTTGTATAAATCACACTGTTACTTTTTCACATTAGATTCATAATATTTCACCTCTTCAAGTATCTAACTATCAGGTATTCAAACTACAAATATTCTCTTTCCTTATTTGCATCCTATGTTATTTATGGAGCCTTCTTTCTAAAGCTGAGTAGAAACAGTTAGCAACTACTTAAACTAAGAATGATGAGGGAGGGAGAGAGCAAGTAGCACCCTGCAAAGGAACTACAGACAGGGTCAATGGGCAAAAGGCATAGGGAGACATGACAAGGAAGGAATAATAAAATCAGTGAAAAAGGGATTAAGCAGGGTGACCTCCAGCACTTGCACATCAGCAAGAAAGTACCCGAAAGGCACCATTATGGGTAGAGTTCTCAACCCTTTCCAGGAACTCAGTATATTTGGATGGCTCACTCAAGTGCCAGTTTACTAGCGCAGGCAGCTTGGAAAATAAACATGATGGTGTGGAGTTGCAGGGCTTTGATCATGTTGGGATTGTGGAGACATTGCAGATGGTTCCCAAGACTGGACTGTTGCAGTGAAGGGATACAGGCTTATTAGGAAGGACAGAAAGGGAATACCTTTTTTCCAAATTCCTAGTTAACAAAAACAAATCCACATTGCATAGTTAAGGCATCAACTAAGGCAAAAACAACTCAAAGAAGAAGAAAGTCATGGAATACGTCTTGATATTTAGAAATAGCTGTTCAATAATAACTTATCAGTACTTGTCAGTAGGTGTTGATAATATATTTTCCTTCTCCAAGCAGCTGTTCCTTGCAGTCACTGATGGGTTTCACAGGGTCATCTACTCTGGGTCATTGTTTTCCAGTTCGTATTAGATTGACTGATGAACAGTAACTCTCTAAAAGTCCTGGTCTGGTCTGGACTTTGCTTCAGGATCAAATTTTTCATCATTTGACTTTTTCAAGTAGGGCTCCTTTCCTCTTTGATAATACCAAATGTTTCCATATTTCCTATAAATGTTGGACAGTATCTCCTTATCTCTGAAAATCCAACAGCCAAAATGCAAAAAGAAAGCTCATTATTATAAAAATTATAAATTACTATTTTTATATATTGAATTTGTTCCTTACACCCTATATAATGAATTTTTCTGCCTGGTTATTTAAATTGGCTAGTTCTCAAGTGTGTATCCTAATCATGTATTCAGGTTTGAGTTATTAGCAGTGCCTTGTGTTCAGCAAATTCTATGCATTTCTAAATATATAATATGACTTGATTTTTTAGTACTATTAGCTAGCACCTAATGTCTTCAGTTGCACAGCTGTAATAAATTAGACCTAAGGTTTGTATGGCACTGATTTACAGTATTGTAGGAGGGTAAAAAACTTAAGAAGTTCTGCTTGTTGTAATTATTTGTAGAACTGCAGGGACAAATTGTATTCTTAAGGTATTGACCTTTCATTAGTTTCAGTTTTATAGTCTTCTGAAGGTTCTGGTTTTGTATCAGGCAATAATAATCATGTCACATTAATGTTTTTGCTTTGGTCTGATTAGCACTCCTTTGCCTCTGACAACAAGAACTCCATGACAACTGTTCACATCAGAGTGTAACTATCCACATTTTTTACATAATCAAAACTTTAGTCCTATTTTTGAAATAGCCGGAACTCCTCCTATATCACAGCATGAAGAAAACAATCTGTCAGATAGTCATGTTACAATTTCTGCAATAAACTTCTGTGATGATCAGTAAAATAATCAGAGCTTCCTTTCCATAATTGAAGAATTTTGATTGCAATATTAATTTCTTACCTGTGTGATAATTGTAACATAGAATCAAATACTTACAACATCATCACTACTTTGGGCAGTGCTGGAGGTGCATTCCAGGCTATCATACATATTTTTATACAATTTCCTAAACAGAAAGAGCTTAATTCCTGTCTTAGTCAATTCTATGGTACCAGCGTCCACTCATCCTTGTTTATTCCTCAACCCTTTGTTCCTGCATTACTCTGTGAAATCCATTTCTTTGCTGCTCTATGACAAACATGTGTCATGAAAATCACGATCATGTGATGCCACGAGTCAGTGTTTGTTGGGAGGACAATAGTACCGATAACCATCCTTTAAACATGGCAGTCTGGCCAATTTCATACCTGCCTTATCAGATGCTTATCCAGCCCATATCTCACCTATCTGGCCTTGCTAATCAACTTTGACTTCTCTTATCAAGTCAATGACTGGCAAGTGAAGTACAGGAGGCTATGAAGGTTGTCAGGAGTCTATGAAATATAAGTGGCTGAGAGAAATTATTTTCTTCAACCTTAAGAAGAAAAGTAAAGAAGTTACCCCGTCTTCAACTCTTTGATGAGAGGATGTAGAGAAGGATTCTTCTAAGTACTGTTCAGTGGTAGGAGCAGAAGCAAGGAACATAAGTTGCAAACTTGGAAATATTGACTGGAAATGTAGAAAAATGTTGTTGTTGTGAGTATAGTCTGCCACTGACAGAGATTTCACAGGAAACTCCACCCTTGACATTGTTCAGAAGGGTCTGAGGAACCTGCTTCAGGCAGACCTGCTTTGAGCAGGTGTTGGACTACATGACTTCTGGAGGACCCTACATAGTGCCATGATTCTCTGATGTCTGGTGTCTGAAGATTCACAGAATTGAGATGGTCAAACTCAGGTTTGTTTTACACAACCTTTCACATAAGAGTTCTTTGTGATCCTGAAAAGACTTATAAACATACTTTCGTGTTACAGAATTTGAACAATATTGCTGACTCCTTTACAGTCTTAATTTATAGTGCTCTGAATGAAGTATGAGTATAAATCTTAACAGCTGACTTACTCCCTCACCTTGTCGTATAAATATCTGGTTATTCTTCAAGCATATATATAATCCCCTTGTACTGTTATCATTTTTAAATGGTAGTAGTAAATTGTAAATAATATGAGATAAATCATGAAGCGGTGTGTGTTTTGTAGCTTCCAGCTCAGGATTCTGAACCGGATTCTTTCATTCTGCTCTTTGAAGAATTAACAGGCTCTTTTATCATTCAGGGTGTGGGAAAGAAAATGAGAAAAAAGGTATGAATTCAACCTCACTGTTTTGCCTTCTGACATGTTTCAGAAAAGAGTGATTTCCTTATGCAGAGGAAATATTTTGCACTTTCATTTTCTAGCTAAGCTGCCCTTAGACAGAAAGTTGGTATAGGATAGGAACCTCCAAAATGTAAAAAGAAAAACAACACACTCTGTGGGTTTCTGCTGAAACTTTGCAAGTCCTTCTAAAGTTTGCTATAAAATACTTCCTGACTCTTTAAAAAAATTCACCCAATGCCTTGCTCCATCCCTTCCATTTTCCAAATTTCACCATTGGAAATCCAATGGTAAATTCACAGATTTCAAATAAGATTAGAAGACTACCATTTTTTTCAGAACTGGAAATAAAGAGCTTAATCAACGTCTCTTTATTCTAAATAAATAAATTCCCTGGCTAATTCATTAAAATAGTCCTCAAGAATTTCACCATAAGAAAATTAAATGTTTTTATGTTAGGAACATGTCCCTGCAGTTACTTTTGAAATTGCATAATCATAGATATTGCTCAGTTCTGAAAAGTGTTTAACTATATCTAGAAAGACAGAACAATTTTCTTTAGGATTTAGAGATACAGGTTTGTGAGCTTTGGTATTTTCTATACATTTAACCAAGCCTCGTTTTTGAAAAGAAAAAAAACAACAAAATCAAACCAAACCAACCAACAAACAAACCTCATAAACAAACAAACAAAACCCAAAAAACTCAACCCAAACCAAACAAATAAATGATCAAAATACCCACAAACCGAAAACCCCAGACACAAAAAATAAGCCATTTTCAAAATTCTTGTTAATATGCAGCACATTCACTATTTTCTTCCCTACAGATTTTGAATTCAAATTCAGAATTTTTACAATGAAGACGTGCAAATATTTAATATAGGGGCTTTTTTTGTTTGTTTTGAGTTGGGATTTTTTGTTTTTTGTTTTTTTTCAAGATGGTAATTAATTTCCATGGAAGAGTTGTCCCCTGCATCTGTGCATTCCTTTATTGCCAGTTGAAACTTCCAGAGTTACATCCTCAGTCATAAGTATATTTAAACTGTGACCTATTTATTCTTCTTTCTTCAAGATCTGAGCATTTTGTCTTCCACCTTCATTCATGACATATTTGTATGCTTACGGAACACACTAATGGGAGTGCAAGTGGTGTTTTTAATTCTTCCTACCTTTGCTGAGCTAAGAAGCAGCCTCTGTGCAAGCAATACCTTTGGAGCCAAGACATAAGCATGCTTTTTCCATTGCTGATTTAGTATGAAGTAAGCAGCTGAATCAGATGACTGCCTGCATTTAGATATATGGTAAAATAATGAAGGCTTTAGAAGCCGTTAAAATGTGACTGTACTTGCCAGTGGTTTTACTAAGCTGTACAGATAATATGCAATGTGAAGCATTCTCTTCCCTAAGTAATGGAATCTGAAAATATATAGAGAGGCATTCCACATTCTGCAGGACCAGTCAATACGGTCAGATATAGTCTCTAGCTGTTAACACTCACAGAAAATGAGGAAAGACATGGGAAAGGCAAGTTCCTTCCACATCTAATACTGCAACATGTCAGAGATGTTTGAGATCTAGTTCTGGCAATCAGACTAAATTATGCTTTCTATGACACATAATTAAATTAGCCTAGAGCCATAGCTGGAGAAAGTAGGTTTCTTTCTAGGATAAAAATATACATTAATAATTCTGTTGACAG
Organism: Cephalopterus ornatus; assembly: GCA_013396775.1. Lineage (NCBI taxonomy): Eukaryota > Metazoa > Chordata > Aves > Passeriformes > Cotingidae > Cephalopterus > Cephalopterus ornatus. The sequence goes on from VZRE01010687.1 coordinate 49,413, forward strand.
CACTTAAAATACGTTTTATCACTGGACTTAGTACATAAAACATTAAGCCTGTGAGTATTCACACATGCTGGAGGTTCTTCATATGCCTAAGAACCTAGCTAATTTGTGGCCCTAAGCATGTTGCTGGATGATGGCCCAAACAGCTTAATTAAATATTCTTAAAATTAACTATTCTAAAAATACTTCTAATTGAAAAATTAAGAAATAAAATCAAAGCACTAACACTTTTTGCAGCAAAAAACCCCCCATAGCTTTATCCACCATCATTAACTTCCAACAATCTCTCCCTAATTTTTCCTTACTTCTCCCAGCCACTCTCTCACAACTGCTCTTAACCCTTCCAGACTTTGAAGCTGCCACTGAGTTTTCCAGATCCCTTAGAGACCTCTCTCACCTTCCTTTACCCCTACAGCTCCTCAAACTCTATTGTTCTTTTCAGCCTCTTTCTATTTTACCTCTGCCAACCAAATTCTAGCTCTTTCTTCCTCTCTTTCAGTTAGCTCTGTCCTCCCAAAACCTGAATTTAATCCATGTTTCTGGTGAGCACTGAAATGATGAACAGAAAAGAAAGAAAGAATAAGGGGCATAGAAGAATAAGATAAATGAAAAGTATATATATATTTTCAAACAGATACTAAAGGATATTATATAATAACAAAACATTTTGGTTTATGGAGCTATATTACATCATTGCATATTGATGAACAAGTAAATAACTCCGGCTTTTCCAGGGATTCATCTTCCTAATGATATATACGACTAATTTTCTATATTTCTTCAAAGTCCTGACTGTAACAACCTTTTTGGTAAAAGTGTATTATCAGCAGCATTCGTTCAATCCTATAAAATTTTTACCTTTTTATGCTGAGGAGTTGCCTAATTTATGAAGAATGATGTTGCTGTCTGGGGCTGCATAAGTATGGTGACACTAATATGGCTCTTAAGGTTGCAGACTAGTTTGGTTTTGCCTTAGGATAATTAATTGAAACTTAGAGACTAAAATTCGGACTTTTCTTGTCCAGTTTTCTTATACAATAATTCTCTGATACATAATTTTAAATACAAGATTTAGACAAATTTTGGCAGGTGGGAGTTTTTTTCTCTTCTTTCAGGTCTGTCTTTTCTCTTTTAGCATACTACAAATTTCTTTCACCTACTTTGGGATGTTATGGTGTAAGTAAGTAATTTTAATTCATTGTTTGTCTCAGATTTAATCCTTCCTTTTAACTCTTTTTTCTAGCCATTCTTAAGTACTTTCAATCACTGAAAAAAATCTGGATTTTTGACTTCCTACTCTAACCTAAGCAACTGCATATTTAGGCAGTAAATAATTTAAAAAATGTGTTCATATTTGATGTACACAACTACGAAGAAAATGTGAAGAATTTCTTCTCTGAGTAGCTTAAAAGTAGAAATGTGTGAAAAATGAGAAGACAAAATCTTTACTTAACTAGAGTGGAAACAGTGACATTTCTTCACTGGAGAAGAGTCTGCCAAGTGAGAATGAGCCTTCTCAAAGTCTTATGACAATTACAGATGCAATTTTACAAGTTCTGAGAAATGTGATCAACTCTTATTGGAGACATGAATCCTGTTATCAATCTGGAGGGAAAGAAAAGAGTCTTCTTCGTATGGCTGTTTCAATACTACTTTCCACTCCAGCTTTTCTAAGTGTCTTAATTTAGAAGATGTATTCTGGCTGCTATCACAGAATAACTTGCACACCTTCATAACAGACCATCTGCATGTGTTCCCCTTTAGCTTTAGTTCTAGACACAGACCCACATATTTCTCATGTCATTTCCATAAAACAAACTTTTGTTGTTTAATCCTGACCGAGTGCCATTTGTGTTCTGAAAGTTTCTCATCTGTTGTCTTGGATCTCCAGACTTTCTACATTTTGCTTATCAACTCTTCATGAGTCTTCAAATTTGAGCCTGTGGCTTCAGCAATTAGTTTTCTTACATTCAGTAAGTCCAGAATAAGTAACAGCAGACATTTATTTAATATCATGAAATAGCTTTTAAAATAAACCACTTTTGTGGTCAAGTGCAAGACAATATCCACGACACATCAGTGGGTTTTGTTTGGGGCTTTTATTTAGATTTTATTTACATATTTTAATATTAGCTATTAAATGTCTTCATTATTCTTTTTTTTTTTTTAATTAAATCACCTAGGTACCCAGTTCACGGCCTGATATTTCATGAAATTTTGTCTCATACCAAGCTCAATAGTTTACTTGAACAATTCTTTTCTTATTAGAATTCAGAAAAGAAATTAAATTCTTCAGTAATAATAGGTACAATGAAGCATTAAGTCTAATTGAGTCAAAAATACTTTTCCCAAAAGTACAGATTTTGTTTTTCTATGTTCTGTGCAATAAGTCACTTGGCTTGTAACTTGGCAGACTCAAAGATTCCAGGATCAGACACTTGGCTGGGATTCACAGGTGTAAAGTCTACAATGTAAATATCTGTGTCTGAGTGAGTTATGTCAGTTATAGCTTGATTTGGAATAAACTTTTATAGTTTAGTTGAGAAAGACAATATGTCAAAAGAGAGCTTATCTCATTGCAAAGTACTTGTGTAAAATAGGTCAGTTGAATAAATGCTCTGTAGATGTCTAAAATTAGATGAGGTGACTCATGCCCTGATTCATTAGAGACTTGAGTAAGCTGTAGACTTCTTATTAACTCAGTTGTAATTTAGCCAGGTGCTTGACTGAGTAAAAGAGAAAAAAAATGGATATTTATGAAAATGAAGTCTTAATATAGATAGATGAAATAATGTTAAACAACGGCAAGCAGAAATGATGCCTGGACATACAGATGAGATGAGATAATATCATTCAGTATTAGATTGCCTATTAGTTTAGACAAAGTTAAAGTGAATTTTCAGCTCAGTTCAATAATCTTATAGTTTAGGCAGCTGTCCAAACAGCTTCTCAATTTGTCTATACAATTTTGTCCATCTTTAATTCAAACTCTGTCAGCTATCAGCATACACCACTTCTTTTTTTTTCCTACTGGAGTATATCAACTCATAGCTTTGTCACAAGAATGACCATCTCCATTCGGTCCAGTATTCATTCCTGTTTGTATACCGTACTGAGGAGTCTGATTATCCTCAATTATTATGTAATAAGATTATTATAACAACATTGTATCTTTATGGCAGCAAATACCATGTTTACTTTTTTTCTAGTATGTTACATAAACAGGAGAAAGCCTCTGAATTTGTAGTTGTTCTGTTTCTCTTCATTCTTCAGATTAGTATTCAACAACTCTTCGCTTTTCAGTGTTGTTTGCTGCACATGGAAAAAAAGACAGACTATCTGCTGTCTCACATATATATACCCCTTGTGGTAGGTTTTTCATCATGAATTATTATCCATGAAGTGGACAAAGGTTCAAGTTTGACATTATAAGAAGGAGACAAAAGCAAGGTTATATTCAAACACACTCAACAACAGTTGCATTATTTTTTATTGGAACACTCTACAGACCACACTCACATATAAGTTTTGAGAAAAATACAACTGTGTTTAGATGGAGAACAAAATCCAAAATTATTTTAATGTAGAATATTAATGTTGGGATCAGTCTAGGAGTCTGTCAACATTAAGAAATGTACTTTTCATATGTTGTTTATCAGTTTAATGATACTTCTGGGTCTGTCAAATAAGCAAAAATGATTGAAAATTAAGATACTAGTGCTTTGTAATTAAAAAAAAATAAAATTTGTTTGTTCTACTAATATTTTTTAATCCTTCTTTTAGTCTTCGTAAGCTTCTTTCTCTCCTTAAAAAAAAAATAAACCTTTTGTGAATTGGTTACTGGTAACTAGGAAGTGAACTGTAGCCACCTCACCTGCTGGGAAATAGAATGGCAACTAGAAAGATATATATATATATAATGTAATATTAATGTGATTGTTCAGTGTGTAACTCCAACTGAAGGTTGGGCAGGACTTAAACAAATTAAAAAAAAATCCAATAAGCCAAAAGAACAAAACATTCTTCTGCATAGTGGGTCTGACTGAGAACAGGTTAATTATTTTTAGATTCATTTTTAAGAGAAGGAGATTAGCTCTACTGTCCTACTGCTTCCTGAATAATTGGGCATTAGTCCTGCAATGATTTAAATAATCTTACATCCTGAAACAAAACGCCATGTTAATATTTCATGAAGTTAAACATGTATGCAATTTTCCGTAACATATAATTATATCATTATAAATGACTCAATCATCTTAGAGGTCTTTTCCAACCTAAATGTTTCTGTGATTCTATAGTAATCCTTGTCCAATTCATTCATCATAGATTACAAAATAACATTATGATCAGATATTACAGTTTAGTTTTACTTGCCACACGAGCTGAATTACATGAGTATTTAGGTTATCAGCTGTTTGCAATGACTAAGAGTCCCTTTTAAGTTTGAACACTCAAAAGTTGAAATGAGGATTTTATGTGAAATTTAAACATTTTAAATTTGATTTTAAACTTAGCAAACCACACGTAAATCATCATGACAGCAACAATCACTTAGAGGGAATCTAAAATGAAAGGTAGTCCATATGATTCAAAAAGCAATTAAATAAAACTGATGTTAGCTTTGTATTTTCACTGCTTCTAAAGGTCTGAGTTGAATCCATCTTTGTCTCCTCCTTTTAATATTTAGTCACTCTGAATTGTGGTTTAATTGTCATTTGAGTTTGTCTAATTTAAACTGAAAAACAGTGACACCGTACAATCTATTTCCTATGAAAAAACATTTTTAAAATTTTTCTTCTCTGTAGTTTGAGAAGGAATAGTTAGACATACTACATAGCATAATGATCCCTGCTTTAAAATTTTGTAATTTGCTTTGCCTTTTTCATATTAGTTAAAGAGCTGGATTTTCAAAAATGTACATGTGATTTATAACCTTTAATCTTGCTGCATTACATGTGATTGTTTAGTATTCTTTACATTCAATCAAACTAGGACTTGAACAACAGGAAAAGAAAGGATGAGTTCATGATAGATTATGTATTTTCAAGTCTTTACTGGCATCATAATAAAATATATCTACATATTCCTAAAATAAAATAACATGCTTTACTGTGTGTTTGTGCTAAACTGCTGCATCAGTTTGATATTTTAGAAGTTAAAGTACTGTTTTCATTGCCTTTGTAGTCTATTCCTCTGAAAAAAAGATGCCCCATTCTTTAAAAAATATCAGTAGATTAAACTGATCCTTCTGAAATTATATATAAAATGCGTTCAGGTTAAATTGCTAGAACATAATTTTTTTTCCTTCTTCATGGAAAAAACTACACTGGATCTGGAAAGAAAGAATCAGCATATTTCAACCAGAGAACACTATCATTGTTTCAGATGAGTCTTTCTGAATCTAGAGAAAATAATGGTAATATCTCTGGGAAAAAAATGGCCACTGAGAGGGAAAAAACAAACATAGGGATTGCAAGAATAAAATAAGATTATTATGAAACTCAGAAAAAAGTATGGACTGGTAGAATGCAAAGCACTTCTGACATGAATGTTTACAAGATTAAATGTGCTGATGCAGATTTGGTGCAAGATTATAATACCCTACTTCAGTTATGCAAAAAAGGTTGACAGACCCCAAGTATCTTTACTTCTAGGAACTTGTTTGAAAATCGAAAGTGGAAGAAAGACTTACATTACTAGAAGTCATATTTCAAGAATGATTACAAATAAATATATCAAATAGGTTGTTAAGTCAGTCCCTACTATTAGTTCCACTAGTGCATTTTAGAGTCATAGTTTTAATTCTGCTTACAGGTGGGATTTTTTTCCTGCAAAGAGAAAATAAAAAAATAAAAATTAAAAAAAAAATCCTCCCAAAAAACATGAAAAAAGAAAATCCAAAATAAATCTGAGATAACTGAGAATTAATCTGAAGCATCCCAAGAGGGGTTTTTTTTAAAGTAATTGCTGAGGACATATGCCACTCTGTGCTTCTGTTCTTCACAAGCCTTGGATAGAAAATCTGTGAAAAACTAGCTCCGATCAGCAGCACAGTTTTGGTGCAGACAACCACACGATCTTCATTTATCATTTGATGGTTTATTTTGAAAAGTAGTGTCAGTGTGTACAAACTAGAATCTTTTCTGAGGAAATTAAAATGTAAGATCTAATCTAGTGTACACTGAACACACTCCCATCTGTAATAAAGGCAGAGTTAATTTTCTCCTCAGTAGCTGGTACGGTGCTGTGTTTTGAATTCATGCTGGAAACAGTGCTGATAACACAGAGATGTTTTGTTTACTGATGATCAGTTCTTGCACAGAGTCAAGACCTTTTCTAGAAGCTCCTCACCCCATGCCACCAACAAGGCAGCTGGAGGTGCACAAGGAGCTGGGAGAGGACACAGCCAGGACAGCTGCCCCCAGCTGTCCAAAGAGATATCCCATACCACATGGTGCCATGGTCAGCATATGAAGCTGGGGGAAGATGAAGGAAAGGGAGTATGTTCAGAGTGATGCCATTTGTCTTCTCAAGTCACCATTACACATGATGGAATCCTACTTTCCTGGAAATCACTGAACACCTGCCTGTCCATAGGAAGTGAACAAATTCCTTGTTTTGCTTTGCTTGTGCACACAGCTTTTGCTTTAACTATTAAGCTGTCTTTATCTCAATCTATGAGTTGTCTCACTTTTACCTTTCTGGTTCCTTTCCCCATCCCAGCTGGGGAATGAGCAAGTGTCTGGATGACACTTACTTGCCAGCTGGAGTTAAACCACAAAACCTAAAGATCTGGGGTTGATCCTTCATTTCCTTACAGTGTTTTTTCTATGTTTTTGTCAGTCATTTGCTTGCTTGCTTTTCTGTTTCACAGTTAGACCTGATATATCAAGAGTTATGTGCAAGACTTACACTGTACATTTTTATTGTTTTCAAAATGTAGCAGATCCTTCCCACAGTCATGTAGCATTTACCATTCCTGACATCTGTTCCTTAGTGTTCAGCCCAGAAAAGCCACAGTCTTGGATTCATGCTGTCATCTTTAAAAACCTGGAATATGCTGTCTAGCACTAGTATTTAGATAAGTGCTACTAAATCTGTCCTGCTAATGATTTGTATTGAAACCAGTCTTGACTAAATAAATTCAGTGGAAATGAGTTTGCAAACCATACACCCAGGCCTTGCAAAAGAAAAGTGTATCTTTAAAAGAATTTTATTTTTTCCACTGTTCTGTTATTTTTTTCCTATGATAGATGCTTTTATCTACACAAAAGAGGAAGCATATGATATTTTTTCCTATCAGTCTCTGCATATGGTACTAGATAAATATAACCAATACACCAACAGAAAATTTCCATTCCCATATTTTCTCATTTCATTTTCTAATTATTCTATACACAATGGCAGTCAGGCAATCATATATATTTTTCTCTATTGAGCTGCTAATTACAATGTCTTCTGTTTATCATCCAATTTAAACACTTCAGGACAGAGGGGAATATTTCTACAAATCTTTAATACTTGATGTATATATACTTTGTTTGAACACATGTATTGAAAACAGGCTGAATGACGAGTCCTAGAGGACGGTACAAGACTTCAAGAAGTCCAATTGGAGGCCTAGTCCAGTTGGAGAAACTGGAGGTATACCTCAGGAGTCTATACTGGGTCCAATCCTGTTTAATACCTTCATTAATGATTTGTGTGATGAGGCAGACTGTACTCTCAGGAAGTTTGCAGATGACACAGTACCAGGATGAGTGGTTGATACTCTAGAGGGACCTTGACAGGCTGGAGAAATGGGCTGACAGGATACACATGAAGTTCAAGAAGGAGAAATGTAAGAAGGGGAGCAACCCCAGGCACTAATGTATGCTGGCTGCCACTCAGCTGAGAAGAAGCTTGGCAGAAAATGCCTGGGGTTCCTGGTGGACATCAGCATGGAAATGGGCCAACAATGGACCCTCGCTGCAAAGAAGGTCCATGGTACCCTGGACTGCACTTGCTTTGCCATTAGGTAGAGGGAGGTAATCCTTCCCCTCTGCTGAGCCATACCTGTGGCCATACCTGGAGGACTGTGGCCAGTTCTGGGTTCCCAAATACAAGAGAGACATAGACATACCAGGTAGGGCCACACAAAGGCCCATGAAGATCCAGAGTCACAGAATATTCCAGATTGGCATTATTAGCAGATGGTGAAGGGGCTTTTCTCCTGTAAGGAACGACTGGGAAACTGGAACCCTTTAGCTCAGAGAAGAGAAGGCTGATGAAGGGTCTTATCAATGTACATAAATACTTGGAAGAAGAGTTCAAAAAGGTTGGAGACAGCCTCTTTTCTGTGGTGCCCTGTGACAGGACCAGCGGCAATGGGCATAAACTGAAGCATAGCAGGTTCTATCTGAGCATTAGGAAGCACAGGTGTCCCAGGGAGGTGGTGGAGTCTCCAGCCTTGGTGATATTTGGAAGTCACTGGGCATGGTCCTGGCTTCTACATGACTCTGCTGTAGCAGAGAGTTGGACTAGATAGTCCAGAATTCCTGGTCTGGCTTATTCATAAAGGCAGTATCTTTATTGATTAACTGAAGGAAGTCTATTTAAACAACCAGTTGACCCACTTAACTGATGTAGTCACCTGATCCACTGATCAGGTTTTCTGTCTAAAACTAGTTTTCTGTCTAAAACAAAGGCTACTCAGGTCCTCTGTGAATTCAGATAAATTCAGCTTTCTTTTCCTTTCAGCAACACTCAGTCACTGCTGAGTCACGGTCTTCCCTGAGCTTGCCCTGAGAGTGGTCATTGCCAATCTCCTCTAAGAGTTCTCCCATTGTGGAAATTTGTTGATTTTGATTGATCAAAATAGTTCCAGTAAATGTGCCCTGGAAAAAAGTTTACAATAGTTTCAACCGTTGAGACCACAAAGGAAATAGCTATAAGAATAAATAAAGAGACAAATAACTGAAAAGAAAATGTTAAAACATGTTGTAAAGATGTATTCATCTTTAAGTAGAGAAGAGATTTAAATACAAAAATGAAGAAACAGGCAAAACACAGCTCCATGGCATTTATTATCATGTTCTGTTAACATTTTTCTAGAATCTCATATATGAATACAACAGACATAACTTTTTTTCTTTTTTTCATACCGGAAAAATTTTCTTTTGTATCTGACAATGATTCATAACAAAACTGGAAGACTTCAAGCCATGTTACAAATTGTCTTATGTCTAAAAATTAAAATTTAGGATAGAAATGAGTTCCCCATTAAAACCTGGCAAATGGCAACTGTATCTGTAGGCTCCATTTTTATTACTTTATGCAGCCCCACTGAAATTTTTACACCATTTCACAGAATCATGATAGCCAATACACATAGCTACATTTGCAAGTTTAAAATTTAATTTTGGAAAAATACAATAGGTTTAATGGACTATAGCTTTGGAATGTACATGAATACATAGAGCATTACATACGATAGAGGAACACAGGAAAATTATTCATCTTCTGTTTATGAACTAGATTACAATGAAAAATTATTCAATCTCTTTTCAGGTTTCTAAAATCTGTCTGTTTTCACCATTTTTTCCACCTCCTTCTGCTAGGTAGAAATACTTAAATAATCACAAAAATTATGATGTTGAAAGTCAATAGAACATAGTGAATACAGAAAGTCACTTAGTTGCTTTAGAAATTTCTTGGTTTAGCCCATGTCTTTACTGGAGATTGAGTCTATATTTGAAATAGAATGGGATATTTGCCCTTAAGAAGTTCCACCTCCTTTTTGTGTATTAAACTTTTTGATGCTGAAGTCTTTATAAACTGCTTTCATTATCCACTATGTACATTTGATAAACATCATGTCAGAAGTCTTTGGAGATTTCTAATCATTATTACTCTCCTATTAGTCATGTCATGTTATCCATAATGCCTACAGAGCAGAAAAGACTTTGATTTAATGTTTTATTCAAAGGACAAATCCTTCACTGGTATAACAGTCCCTAATGCAGGGCAGATATTAGTTGATGTAAAATGGCCAGTTTATTGCAGCTTAGGATGTAGATTTACTTTGAGCCTTTCAACCTGGAGGTGAAAGAGTTTTCTATTGATGGCCAGTTACAAAACTATTAGTACTAATAGTGTTTTTGACATCCTTTCTTACTCTGATTAATAGTTATATATCCATGCAACTGCTTTGCCATCTACCCTCTGCTGGCTTTCTAAAAATACGTTGCTCACTTTTGTTCTTTCATTAAGATATATATAAATAAATACAGTGCATTTATTGTTTTCCTAATATTTTTCATAATTGTATAATGGTTACACTATTTCATTACATTTGTTCTCTAAATGTGTGAAGATTACAGGCCACAGAACCAGCAGATATAGAACTCACTAATTTAAGGAGAGAAATGAGGTGGCCTCAGATGTAGTTGTCATCGATATGGCTGCAACTGTGAGATTTCTAAACTCTGAGACATTGGTATTCACTTTAATGGGAGCAGTGTAGGCTCTCAGTAGAACAATTTATTAATGTTCTCTAAAATGTTCTATTCAATGAGATTATTCAGCAAAATCCAGTGGATGCTAGTGATGCTTAAAGCTTTTGTATTGGAAAGTCTCAGATCTGACTGCTAAAGCATATCCTTAAGGTTGGGAAGATAATTCATGACTCTGGCTTTGCTGAAATTATTTACATTCCGAAAAAGCAACAATTTCCACATTGAATTCACAGTTATGATAGATTGAAAGGTTCCCATGCCAGAAGTGTATCAAGTGGAGAAATGGAAATTTATAAAAAGTTGAAATACAACTTTATTTCATGAGTGGTAGAATGTCCCATTTCCTTGAGTAGCAGAAGCTACTACTGTGATTACTAATTTGGTCCATCCCATGTGCAACACATCAATAACTAAGAACCAACGCTTGGAATTCCAGTTTAAACAATGAAACACTATCCCACATGTGCTAAATTCTTGTGAGCAAGAAAAAGTACCTTTAATAAGCAACAGTTTCAACAGAGATCACAACTACTACTGTCAAGATAGCACACATAAGTAGTTCATAATATGCCTTCAATTTCATTAATATTTTTAAGGAACTGAATCTAAATAACTATGTGTTAGTGTAGCTAACATCCTTAGATGACAACTGTAACATCTGTGTTAACCTTGACTTACCAATTTTTATCACGAATTCCATATCTACCATCTCTCCATCATCCAGTTCTGACATGCTCCTGCATCAACCTCAGCCGCAGCTTCCTTGCTATTAATTCAGACACCAGAGGCAGCATGAGATGATAAACTACAAGCTGCTCCTACAAACTGCTACATATCTCACAGATCAGAAAAGCCAGTAAACATCTGAAAAAAAAAACCATAAAAAACTCTGTGATATACAACCAGGCCATTAAAGATTTGCTTGATATACTCGGTTCATCTGAGCAAAAGAAAACTGCACCACCAAACTATTTTTCAGACTGCATCTTTGAATGACCTCTGAAAGAAATATACGAAAACTTAGTACAAAAATCAAAATGTGTCACTGATAGTACACCCCTAGCAATCACATAGCATCACAAGCTAAAACAAAGGCTAAAAGTTATTAAAGACATGTTATTTGTAACTTAAAATGCATGTTCAAGTCTCCCCTATTACTTTTCAAATGGCACCCCTCTAGAGCAAAATGTAGGCCCTTCAAGGACATCTATATACGTGAAGCTGAACAACTACAATACACTGAAGTGAGCTCAAACAGACGTCTGACAAAGGATAAATCAAATAATTAGCCCTAGGTGAGCAATATTTTTCACAAGACCACCACTTACAAGATCTCACACTACAGATTCTTAAGGGACAGCTTCAAAGTTCCTTTCCAATTGCATAAATCTATTGAATATCCTCAGTCACGGACTCAGGATACAAGAACTTCTCTATGCTGTATTTGTCCCACTCCTGAAGTGTTGGAAGCAAAGTTGGTTGATGCCTGTTTCTCTCTTGTATATAAATTTAACAGTTTTCACCTGCTTTATTGTCTCCCCCTGCATTAGAGATGTCTATCATCCTTTCTACTCAACTGTTCTGTAGAAAAGCATCGTATTGTACTTAAAGCAACTATCCTAAAGCTTTAGGTCCCTTCAAAAGTTTCTGCTTCTATTACAAAGCAGACTACAAGCATGTGAACCTAGGAGGTCACCTCGTTGGGGTTTTTTTCCCAATTATATAAATTGATCTAATACAGGATCTGTTTAACATGTTTTCTCATACTCTCATAGATAAAAATCACAGTGTGACTCTGAATGGCATATGTCATTTTAAAGATAAGCATACTTAATTCTTAATATTTACTGTTTCCAGAATATAGAAAGCTCTAATATTTGTCTGTATGGATTTTGTCCAGTAACTGTCATTCTCTTTCTTGTCCTACCATGGACTGTATTGCCAGTGAAAATTAAATCAGCTTCTTGGGAATTTCATACCTCCACAAAATTGGTCTTATTCTATAAATTTTAACTTAGGAGTGTGACTAGAATAAACTCCAATGTCCAAATGTTTCAGTCTAATTCTTCTATCTTCTCACTATGCTTCTGTTGATATTTTATTTATAGAAGATTTTTTTCCTTAATGTAAATTCTTCTGTTGTTGTTTTGGGGCTGGGGACTGGATAAAAACATAAGAAAGCTCTGAGTAAAACAGTTGGCCTCTTTAATGACAAATTTAAATTAAAAAACCCCAAACAAATAAGCAAACAAACAAAACCAAAAAACCAAACTCAAATTACTTTTGTGATGGAGAAAATAGAACAATAGGCATTAATGCATGAAACAGAGCCTATAAACTAAGAGATAGGAGAAGATGAGCTTTGCTATCCAAGTAATTTTGCAGACCTTCACAGCAATTAAGGTTAGCATTTGATTGGTTTGGTGGTATCTGTGTATGCATTGGTTTTCAGACAGCAGGAACAGACAAGCATTTGGGTTTGTTTCCGTGGGGAAGTTTAGGGACAGAATAATTCTGGCTAAACTAGTAGTTGGAAGAAAGCTTGTAGCTCATTCCTAAAACATTGTGCAATGCTCTGCTGAAAATAAAAACCTTTGGAAATGTGGAATATCATTACATAACTACTCTTAATTGGAATATTTAATTTCCTTCCGTCTAGAGTCATACAAGTTACGTTTTTTTGGTCCTTATCACAGTTGGATTTGAGATGAACTATTGTCATGAAGGGCTTGTGAGATGGCTAAGTTTAACATCTTTGGATTTTGAGAAATAATATGAAAATTATATTGGCATTATATATGAATGAATTAGTCAGGGCAGTAGGAACTTATGTACCAAAACCAATTTGTTTTTCATCTTTTCACAGAATACCAAAATAAGATGATGTCATATTTCCAGAACAACACTAGCTATCCTTTAACATTTAAAGAAGCACTGCAATGAGTGTTCAAGGCATATGAATAAAACCTGTCCCTCTGATGTTTCCTCAAATCCATTTTTTCCATGAATTTTACTATGTGAACCATCTATAAGTTTGTGATTGGTGTTGGTACTTTGGGTCTCATGCAGACAGAGGTACAGGGTTGTACCTCTTACTTACTATCACCCTTATGGACAAAAAAAAAAAAAAAAAAAAAAAAAAAAAAAAAAAGCAGCAAAACCTAAAACAACAAGGAGGGAATTAATAACTTGACCATGAAGACTGTAAAAATTTTAGTATTATACCATGAATTCTATCACCAATTTCTCTCTATAGTGGAAATAATTAACAAGCTCAAATTTTCAGTTAATTGTTTAGTTGAAACATATTACACTCACACATTTTTAATACAGTTTGGCCTGTACATCATTTTGGAATAGCATATGTCAGGGTAAAGCTTGAAATAAACTACAGTTTATGTTTAATAGTGTGGGAGTAATTACTTGAACTGGTATATGATTTATATAGCACATGTTGTGTTGCAATGTACATTCTGTATTTCAAATTATTGCTGCCTTAAAATGTTTATTCTTTCAGTAGTTATCGGTATTGGAAGAGATTGCTGTAACTAATTCTGGTACAATTTATACAGTAAGCATAGTTTCTTTGAATGTTAATTATTTTGAAGTATTCTTTTCTTTAGTTTTTCTTCTATATTTTTATGCCTAAAGTAATTATAAAATAAACTCTGGACTTTCAGAAGTTCTCACAAGGTTCTCAAATACTGTATTGATGAACTGGCACACAATACACATATAGTGAGAAGAGGGAGGAAGAGGGAAGAGAAAGAGAGCAGCAGGGGAAGGGAAGAAAGAGAAGGGAGTCGTGGATCTCACTGTAGTTTTGCATCACGAAAGGGTTTAAGGTTTTTTTTAAGTTGGTTTTGAAAAGCTCACAATTATTGCATTGTAAGTAATTAAGTCCCTTTTGGGGGGAGTTGGTTTTTTCCTTGGTTTGTTTTGGTTTGGGGGTTTTTTCCTAATTTGTTTTCTTTACTTTGACTTTTATTTCAGTACCCATTTTTCATGCTTTGGTTCAGTTAATTATTTTTAAATTTCAGTATGAAATTTTTATTTATTTATACTTGTCGCCATGATATAAAATGATTTTCTATTACTTGTTATGGTTATATATAATTTACTTCAATTCATAAGGTGATTTGAAGTAAAGATTATTTAAGAAAAGGATATTTTTTCATGAACATAAGAATCATATGTTGAATGTATAATAATTTTTTGGATGAATACTATAGATGTTTGGCACACAGAATCTGTTTATATTTTTTAAAAAATGCTGGGTCATATTTTTTAATATGTCAGCCCCACATATGCCTATGAGAATTGTTATGATATCCAAGAATGTTTCGAACATTTTCTGAGAACACGAGGGGGCAAACAGAGAAATTATACATGTGTATGTGAGCTGCTCTTGAGATTCACAGCTTCTGTTAGATGCTAAAAATGAACCCTGAGACGAGTCCACATAGCAATGCGATTTCATGAAAACTTTACCATTGTTTGTCTTATAAAGCCTGAACTGAATCTAAGATTTGGAAGAGGAATAAATATTGCAGATTTGAAATTAACAACCATCGGAAGAAAAACTCCAGAGGTTCATTCACCCTTAAAATCTAACTTAATGATGTCTAAAAAAATTTTATTGACAGTAAAAAATCCAATAGGGTTCCTATAAAGAGAATGTCCCCTGAGTAGAGAAGCTATTGAAAATGACAGCAATTAAATCAAGCTTATGAAATATTTAACTCATTCCAAGGTGAATTTGTTTCAGTGAATATCAGCTCTTAGACCAGGTAATGGAAGAAAGAGAATATTGAAAGAAATGCATGTATACAGAATGAATAAATTCAGCATTTTCATAAAAAGGGATGGATTTTATTTAATTAGAATATATGTTAAACATTTTCTCACAATCCTGAATAACTGGATTCAGAAGAATAAGGAATGACAGAACTATTGCAAGTAGTGTTACAGATGTGTAAGCAGTGGATTGCCATTGCAGACATATAGTTACCAAGCATAAAATGAGGTGTATTTTAGTTAAAAAAAAAAAAAAATCAAAATCCATTTTAATTACCTGCAAATGCTCTTGATGTCTTTTCTTCTTCATGTGCCTTGCAAAAATGAATGATTTGTAGACAGTAATTTTTATATATCATTTCTAACAACTCTATTATGCTCTGGAAAAAAGATAGCATATTTATCCAGCTTAACAGGCCACTCTGGGAGCAGTGATAACAGAAAAATCCACCTGAAGCAAGCAAGGATTTTTATGTTCTGTATATGTGAAACTGATGTTTTGGAGTCACAAGAAGAGCTACTAAACAGTTTGTATGTTATTGAATATTAAAGCTAAAAAGGGATGTTTTATGTACAAGACTTTCACATAGTGAATTAAATGTTTTTATCCCTACCTAGTTAAAATTCCATTTTAGCAAAGCAAAGACTGTAATCTAAGCTATTGATAATTGTTCTTCCTGATAGAAATTCAAGGATATTGCCCTTCAATACCTTACAGCAATTTTCTTTATGTCTAAGGTATGTCAAGATGTACAGAAACATAAGAACTGAAATTTACTATATTGAATAATTTGCTCTACAAGTGAAAAACAAACAAAAAAAAAAGCCAAAACCCCAAACAACAAAAAACAAAATGTGGAAAACTGGAGTTAAGCCACAGTCTTTTCCACTTCCATTTGAGAAAGCTTCCAGCTGTGATTACAGTTTCAAGAAATTTGTTTCAAGTAAACTTAAGTTACGATTTCAAGAGATCCTCTTTACCTGAATGCTGTTTAGAGATATAAGCTTGTAGCGCTTTTTTGGGTTGATTTACCAGCCAACAAAGACAGTTTATACCTGTCAAAATCATGCCACTCAAATTTATCTAGTTTTCTGTTCCTTAACATCCATTTACATGAAAGCCCTTTCTGCAAGTAGGTAGAAAAGAACATGTAGCACAACAATACAGTCTATGGCACCCACCGTAATGTTACTTGGATTGTGGTCAGATAGTATTCCAGAAAGGTCTGCCAGAGCTTCAGAAAAAACCTCTCAGCCTCTCCTGATTTACCCCATCACCAGCAGTTACTACTCTCATTGTTCAGTTTTACAAGTGTGCATCATCTTCTCTGTGAGAAAACATCCAGGTTTGTAGTTACTGGTGAAGGTGTTTAAACTGAGATTTTACAAGTAAATTAGAAGCACTCACAAGCTTTCTTTTTACATTCCCCATAGGAATAGGAGAGAGAGGAACAGTTACTCCTTCCTACTTGGTTATGTGGCATTTTAAATGCCTCAGAGATTTCTGCAGAAATTGTGTCTGTGGGGTTGCACACACTTGAGGGCTGGAACAGGCCAGTCAGTCTCATCTCTGTGCCTGACAAGATAATGAAGCAGATCCTCCAGGAATCCATGCTAAGGCACATGGAAAATAAGGAGGTAGTTGTTGACAGCCTTAATGACTTCACTGAGGGCAAATAGTACCTGACAAATATGGTGGTCTTCTATTATGGGGTTACGGTGTTTGTGGATGAGGGAAGAGCAACTGACACTGTGCCACAAAACATCCTTAGCTCTAAACTACAGAGACACAGTTTTGACTGATGGATCACTCCGTGGATAAGGATTTGGCTGGATGGCCACACTCAGAGATCTGTGGTTAATGATTCGATGTCCAAGGAGAGACCAGTGATGAGTGGTGTTCCTCAGGAAACAGTGTTGGGACCAATGCTGTTTAACATCTTTCTCAGTGTCATGGACAGTACAAGGCCAGTATAAGGACCTGCACCTGGGTCAGGGCAATCCCAAGCACAAATGCAGACTGGGCAGAGAATGGATTGAAAGCAGCCCTGAGTAGAAAGTGTTGTTGCAAATGTGCATTTGCAGCCCAGAAAACCAGCTGTATCCTGGGCTGCAACAAAAGCAATGTGGCCAGTAGGTGGAGGGAGGTGATTCTCCCCCTCTACTCTGTTCCCATGAGGCCCCATCAGGAGTGCTGCACCCAGCTCTGGGGTGCCCAACACAAGAAGGATGAGGACCTGTTGGAGCACGTCCAGAGCATGGCCACAAAGATAATCAGAGGGCTGGAAGAACTCTCGTATGCAGACAGGCCGCGAGAGTTTAGTGGAAGGTGTCCCCCATAGCATGGGAGGTCTGGAACTAGATTATCTTGAAGGTACCTTTTTAAACAAACCCATTCTGAGATTCCATGGTTCTATGCTTCTATGATAGATACATATAAGATTAAGTAAGGTAAAAAAAGGTTAATCTATCACCTTAAATAAGTGTGCTTTTTTTTGAGCAAAACACTAGATTATTATTAAATAAAGTGTATGTAAAATTAAAAAAAAACATGTTTTGTGCACATATAAAAATGTTGGAAAAAACCTTCTACATAAGATACATTCCAGAGGAAATTTCAATGTTGTAACTTTCCATGGCATCTGAAAAGGTCTGAATAAATATAACTTTTATTCTTTGTAGAGTGGAATTGCTTTTCTGGACTGCCTTTGAAACACTGGGAGAAATAGTGACAATCAATATGGAAAAAACCTGATTCATTCAACAATACTTCAGACTCCTTTTCCAGTGGTAATCACTCTTCTCATATCTCTCAAGATGAATCATAAGTCAGGGAATAGAGGAATGAAGTCCTTTCCATCATAAGTGAAGAACAAGTGTAAGTGAAGTGCAGGTTAGAGACCGCATAAGAAACTTGAATTTATGTAAACCTGTGGAGCCTGAGAAGATATATCCAACAGTCTTGATGGAATTGACTGATGAAGTTGCCACACTACTCTCCCTCCTATGTCAAAAATCATGACAGTTAGGTAAAGTCCTCAGTGACTGGAAAAATTAAAACAACATTTCCATTTTTATAGAGGACAATAGGGTGGACCCTGGGAACTACTGACCGGCTTCACTTCTGTACCTCATAAGATCATGGCACAGAACCTTCCGGGAAATTTGTTGAAACATATGGAAGTCAGGGCAATAGCTAGAGACAGCCACTTATTTTCATGAAGGGAAAATCATGCTTGACTAATCTAGTGGCCTTCTACTGTGAAGTAACTGCACAGTGGAGAAGGAAGGAGATACATATGTCATCTACCTAGACATCTGCACGGCCTTTGATATGATCCCCCACAACTTTCTTAACCCTAATTTGGAGAGATATGAGTTTGAAAGGTGGACTGTTAATTGGATAGCAACTTGCCTGGATGGTTACATCCAAAGAGTTACAGTCAGTGTCCAAGTGGAAACTGGTGACTTAAAACACTAGCAAGCAAATCTGCCAACTGTAGCCATAAATTATTTTCAATCCAAATTACTACTTATTAGTTCAGAAATATTATAACTTTTGTTGTCATTTGTCTCTGGTTTTTCTAGAAGAGTCAGATACTGTCTGTGTTGATTAGTGGGACTGCAATGAAGAAGAAAAAGTTTAATCTTTGTATGTCTGCTTTATTTACTTTTATAAAATAACATTACACATTATTTATTAGAACCACAGATCTCTTTGTTTATGCTTCCTCTTCTCTTGCAGACACTGTTCATCCCTACAACTTCAATAACCTTTCCTACCATGGGCTCATTACTTTGTTCTACAAGAGTCCTTCTCCCCCCAGTTAAACTTAAATAGAAAAGATATTTCTATCTGCTAAATTAAGAGCTTGAAATGTCTTTACTTGACATATCTGAACTGCAAGTTACTACACTCTGCATGATTTATGGACATATCAAAGTCCTAAAAGCAAAATTGGTCACAGATAGGGATAAGAACATGTTTGGCAAAGAAGTCACTGTTGTACAATTCCAAACTTTCCAGAGAAGATGTTAATCTAAATAAATGCTTCACCTAACAAAGTGTTATAACACAGAGTTTCTCCTTCAACTGCATTTTGTCGTCTATTATGGTAAGGGTAACATTGTCAAGAGTTCTGCATTTAAAGAAGAGAAAGAAGAAATCACAAATAATGGCATATGATTAGAGAACTGAACTACTTATTAGGTATGGGAAAAAGAGTCCTTTTAAAATCAAACTGCAGTATGAGAGGACTTTAAAATAAATGCTTCCAAAACTTGCAGGAAGACCAAACTGTAAAAGCAGCTAGACAGTGGTTGTGCAGTAGTGTTTTGTGTTCCATTAAACACAATATTTCAGTGTTATTTTGCTTACCTGAATATGTTTATTCATTTACTGCTTGTCTTCCTCTTAGCTCCTTGGGAAAGAGACATTAATTTCTATTAACAAAAGGTATTCCAAAGGTAATACTGCAAAATTCATAACAGTTGATGGGTCAGGAAGAAGCAAGAAAAAGGAGGAATTGGCTTTTTGGGGTATTTAAATAGCAATCTGTGACCTCTTTAGCTTAATACATTATTTCAACCATAAAAGTTATTTTCTTTTTTTAGCAACAGAAAACTGAATTTATGGAACAAAGTGGAGCATTGTCCCCAGACAAGATTTTAGAAATAAAAGTTTCAAAAGACAGAAAGGTTTGGAAAAAAATTGACTATGGTTAATAATGTGATAGAAATTGTCGGGCAAAAAAACCCCACATGAATTATGCAGTGAAAGACCATTCCGTCTTTGATGCACAAGCAGACCAAATCTCTTTTTTTTTTTTCCCCCCACTAGAATATCATCTAGCTTAAAGAGGAGAAAGGCTGTTAAAGTGCTAAATTACAATGTCTTTCTGTGGTATGTAGTAATTAATAAGTTAGACTTGAAAAAGTGTTGCAAAAAAAAAGCAAAGGCCCGGTGCCCCAGATATTGAAGATCAACTATAGGTAAGACTGAATATTTTATATAAGAAGAATATGATTGCTATGACAATAGTTGGTTCTATTTTAAAACTCCAAGATCATAGCAATCTATGAATATTCATAATACCATTTTTGCTGCTACTCTGGAGAAATCTTTCCTGCGCTCAAAATACAGATTAAAATTGACAGTAAAAAAGGAGGGCGAGGAGCAGGGAAAAGAAAAAAATTGGCTAAGACCATATATTTAAGCAGTGTGAGAGAGAATGAGACATCAGGCCTATCTGGGGAAGAATGTAAACAACCTGGAACTATTCAGTAATTAGGAAGAATATCTGCAGATGGAAGGAGAAAGAATTTCAGACACAATTTTAGGATAAATTCACTGACCAAATGAACTAGAACAATGAGACTAAAAATAAATCAGAACAGGAGAATGATAGAAAATATTGTTTCTGCTTCCTAAATATAGGTATAAATTAAAATATACATACACATAAATATATAATTATATATGCATATTAAAATATAAATGTTGATTTTTAAAAACTTTTTTTTTAATCCTAAATGAAAACTGAAATCCTTCTCCACCAGTTTTACTGAGCTCAAATCCTACACTAAGGGAATATTTTTAGAATGGAATTGTTGTATTATTCCCAAACCCAAACATTTCACTCACCTCTTTGAGTCCAACTTCTTTTCCTTTCTGCCTGTCAAAAAGAAGGGCAATATTCATTTCCTGGAGAACTGAGTATGTGGGTATCTACTGGCATTGTTTGTCTAGCTCTTAATTATGAGTCATGTGTGAGCAATATGAAAGCTATCCACTTGGGCATCCACTTGGGCTAATTTCTGGAGATCCTTTACTTTCACCTGGGGAGTAAAACAGTGGAGAAACCTCTCAGGAATCAAGGTGGTTTGTACATCAAGGCCTACCACAGGTGGTGCAGAGCATAAGCTGTCAAAGCTCAAAACTAAGCTGCTGTCATGTGTAGCTCATCCAGACAGGAAGTAGCAAAGTCATACCAGGCAGTCTGGAGGAAAGGCAACATAATTAGCTCAGCTGCAATGTCATTCTGAGATCCCAGAACCTGGAGCACAGGAGCAGGGAGATTGCTAGTTTTTTCAGTAAGGTCTTGGAATATTCAGTATAATTTCATCATGTAAACATGCCTTAAGACACCTGAGTGCAACGGAAAGAACAACAAAAAAAATGGCTTTTAGTAATCTACATGCTTATTTTCCAGCCCATTTTCCAAAAGAAACCATACAACTTTGAAGAGGGTGAAGAGGATGGAGGCACAGGTGATATACTCCTAAATTTTTCCAGTCAGTGGAAAACCTCTGTTAGATGCCATGTTTAAGTGGGAGTTTAAATGGAACCGTTATTTCAAACAGCAGGGATGAGGAAGAACTTCGTGTAACCTACTGGAGATGAAGATTGACTTATTAAGTAAAAGAGTAAAAGAGTCTCTAGATGCAAAACTACTCTGTGTAAGCCGTTTGGCTCTCTGAAGTAGAATTAAGGAAAGGCTATATTAAAAACCTGGCAGACAATAAATATCATAGCACTACCTCTTTGCTTTTTATCATCTCTCCCACATTGACACTCATTGTCCAATGCTATAGAAGAGAAGGTAAAGCCCTACGGTTTTCTCACAGGGAAATTTAGGAGTTGAAAGAAACAAGCAGGCCATCTCTGTCTCCCAGAATACAGCTGAACACAAGTTGAAAACAGCTGTCTTCATCCTTGGCTTTCTAAAACGTATGGCAACAAGTTAGCTCAGGAGGCTCTTACACTCTTAAAAGGAGTTGGGGAGACTATTCCCCTGCAGGGACATATCAATGGAAAGCTTTTGCTGGGCCACTGTCCTAGGAATAATTTGACAAAACAGAAAGAAAGGTGATAACAGAAAATACATGAGTTGCAAAAATACCACATCTCATTTTGGAAAGCACTATTTTGGAAATGACTGAAACAATTTTTTTCAAAAGTTAATGTGATGGTTTAACCTAATACCTTTAAAAGTTATTTTGACATCAGTAAACATGTTTTGAACGCTGTCACAAATGACCTTTCATCTTGATTCCTAAATGCAAATCTAACTGCAGTGACATTCATTCTCTAGAAGAACTCAGACATCTTCAGTGAAATGAATGTGAAGAAAGAAAACACTAACTGGGTTTTCCAAATGTATAGGAAATGGGTCATGCAATTTCTAGCTTTTCACCAACTAAGGAGTGACTTGAATAGAAAATGAAAAGCTGGTGACAATGTGGCTGTAATGATATAAAAAGCTTCAGAAGTCTTTCAGATTTTTTTCTTCAAGAGCATTATGATGTTGCACTCCCTAAAAGCCTATTTGTCTTAAACTAAAAGGAAAGATTTTCTTGTGAGTCAGGGCATGAGCAATTTTTTCTTTTCTTTTTTTTTTTTTTTTAATTCCATGAGCTATAAGACAAATAAAGACAGTTTTCTCATTTCCTCTGCAAAGATAAAACTGAGATAGTGTCCCCCAAGGCATGTTGAAGAAATAGAGACAGAAATTTAGGCCAAAGTATTGTCAGGTTACAAAGCAAGATAGCAGTCAATGTATGATTATCTTTTGGGTAAAATTGCCTGCTGACCTGGATACTGTCAAATGGGTTTTGATAGTTGAAGGTGACTCACAATTACTATTGCATAGTTTATGTTCATTATTTCAGCTTACAGTCTTTGCAGTTGCACAAATCTGTAAATGAAACAAAGGACAACATTTTTTTGGCATCATGATGAGGATTTTTAACAATGTTATGACCTTCATGCAGTAATAAAAGGATAAATGTCAATCACTAGAGCCAGTTGGATTGTGTATAGCACAGGAGTTTGGGATGTAAAAAAGGAATCCTGGAATTATAGAAATGTTGACCTATGGAGGTCATTTAGTCCAGCTGTCAATTCAGAGATAAACTCCTGCACTGAGTCTGACTGGCATGGAGTTAATTGTCCTCACAGCAGCCCACACTGTGCCATGATTTGCACTTGTGGCTAGAACAGTGTTTTGCTGCTTGCACAGGATCAAGGCTGTCTCCCCACGCCCAAAGGCTAGTTGTCTGGAAGAGGGTAAGAGATTGGCAAGGGACTCTGATCCAAATTGACCAAGGGGATATTACAGAACATACAACATTCGTCTTCCAAACAACCATTATACATACTGAAGCCCTGCTCCCTAGGAAGTGTCTGCACATCTGCTTGCCAATAGGAATGAGTGGATAAATTCCTCTTTATATTTGCGTTTCATACACAGCTTTTTCTTTTATTGAATCACATTTATGACAAATCATGAGCTTTCCCACCTTATTTTCTCTCCCTGTCCTACTGAGAACATGGAATGAGAGAGGAACTGAGCGGGCATCTGGCAGCCAGTCAAGTTCAGCTGGCCAGAGATGCCACCAACACTACAAGTCACACCAGCCCTGGCTTTACCAGCCGAGGCACAAAAATCTCACAGAATGGAAATTCCACTACCTCTCTGAGCAACCTGTTCCTGGGCTTTGTAAACCTTCTACAGATTTTCTTTTTCCTGAATGATCAAGACAAAATTTTTATTTTCTTTTATTATATTGTGTGATACTACTAAAACTAATCTGGCTGTAACAACTTCATAACCGCCCTTACTAGTATCAAGTAAACTGGGGCATGGCCCCATGGCCTCAAGTATTAATGTCCGTAGATTGTACTACTCTTGTACTTTGCATTATTCCTAATAACTGTGACCAAATTAAAAATGGAATCACTACTAGTTCCTAGCTGTAGCACAAAAAGGTTAAGGTCTAGGCAGAAGAGGAACTTGCAGTGCTTAGTGCAGCAATGGCCAAAAGTTTAAGATATTTCTTAGTGTAGAACTCAAATTTAAATACAGGAATTCCATAATCACTGAGCATAAAACTTTCAGGTTGATAGGAATAGGATCCACAATAAGCAACTAAGAGTTGCTTCTTGAAGTACGATATGTAACTTTTGAAGGAGGGAAAAAAAGCATAATCTTAGGTCTTCAGAAGAGTGGAGCATGCCATACACAAGTGAAGAAAGTATTTGATTTCATAAGGGCTAGAATTCTTGGCATGAAAGTCTACTCTGAGAAACATACCCCATACAGTGTTTTTCTCAAAAATGTAGACGGATCTGGACCATCTGGAATCCACACATCAGCTGATTCACATCTACCAATTCAAAGCATGAATAGAGGAACTCATACTTGTAAGTATACATCAGCATACTGACACAAGATAATAATATAGCTGTGTCTCACATTAGGTATAAATGTAAGTTCTGTGCCAAAATTAATTCAGCCAAAAAGCAATTCTTAGCTCATTTCCTTGAACATGCATCTCTCTCATTCTTCTCTCCTAAGAGACGTGCTGCTACTGTTCCTGAAGTCTCTATTTTATACAAAGCCTAATGGTTGTAGCACTTGCCAAAGAAGATTGAAAGGTTTCTTCAGGCCTGAGCTCCTGTTTATGAGGATAGCTCTTTACATGTTGAAGGACACAGATCTTTCTCTTCTGCTTGAAAAGCTGTCTCCATGGTTTCAAAATACAACATTTGTAGGGGTTGGATGCAAAAAGACAAGTGTAATCATTCCTTATTAGTCTAGTGGCCTTGATAATCAAAACGAAGTATGGACTAAACTGCTGTTCTCAGAAAACTGGTGTATATTACTTTACATAATAAACAATTAAGACAAAAAGATATTCTTTTAATCTCACTGTAACTGACTTGTTTATAGCACTCAGACACATTGCAGCAAAGCTGATAATTGATACTATATCACCCAAGTGATCATCTAGTGACTGCTTATAAAATCATCTTTCCTTTTAGTCCTGTCTGTGTAATAATAATAATAGATTTTTAGTACATCTGGTTGCAGTTGGTAAAATGCTCTTAAAAATACATATCGTTATCATAAGGGAGGGGGAAAAATACTTCTATACCATACAAAGAGAAAAACTTTTAAATTTTTGTGTTTGTTTTCACAATGTCCCACCACCAAAATAACAACTGTGTCCCCTCAGACAAGGTGTGAAGCACTGAGAGTTTTGAGTACAGAGCTACGGTGCAAAAGCTTGTAATGAAAAGTGTGGAATGGCTGATTTAAATGTTTCAAAGATTTTCCAGAGTTTCATGTGCCTTGTATTTAACCTTGTTTCAATTGTCTCACCACATATTAAGCACCTGCAATGAGATTATATACATAAGATCATGGACATCTGGACCACGATAGTTATTTAAGCAAATAGAAAAGGGAGTTTGAATTTGAAGTGAATGTCTTCTTTGGTTTTTATTTGAAAATGAAAGTTTTTTGAACATAAGAGATGAGTTGGACATATTGTTCCCTCATGGAGACACTGAATTAAATTCTCCCTTTAACTGAATATCAATGAAGTAAAAAAGGACAGCTGATGTATAGATGTGATTCAGAGCACAATTTGAACTATTCTTTGAGGGAGATGTACAAGTGAAAATCTATAGTGTCAACATGCCCCATGGAAAGTGTACAGGCTCTGACTAATTTTTGAAGCAAACAAACCAGGCTCTGAGATTAATCTTAAGCATCTTCTTCCCCTCTTTAAAATACTTTTTTGATAATATTTTGGTCTAAGTATTTATGTGCTTTCTTGTTTTTCTGGTGTTACTGAATCTTCTCTGCTCTGAACCCAACACTATTGAGACAGATTGGTACCTTTTCATTGAATTTCTCCAGGTTAATGGTAGTCTTATTAAAATAAAGTTTCTGGTTTCTGTAGTCAAATATATCTTTATAAAGGCAGCACATAGTGTCAAGAGACGAAGTGACTGTACAGTACTTCTTGTTTGTTAGTTCATATTTCACTTGTTAAAAGTATGTGTCTGTCTGACTGACTGCCTACAATTATTTAAATACATGTCTAAACATGAGAGTCTTGAATATGAACCATGAAAAGAACGAACTTTATCAAAAAGCTTCTCTGCAGCATCTGATTACTACACCTAATGCTTTCTTCTGCAGAAGCTTTCTTGTCTCACAAGCACTGACTTATCTGTTGGAAGTAATTGCTCCCCTGAGCTTGTCAGCAGATTCTAGAACCAAGAAGCTCTGGGGGTATAATCCTCCTGGTGTCTCTGAAACAAAGTGCTTCCCCCAAGTTTCCTTCTCTTAAAGAGATCAGGTTTTCCTTTAAATTGTAACTCTTTGTTCTATCTGCAGTTTAGGTAAGAGAATACACTGGCAATCTATAAAAGCATATCTGGCAGCATGAGCTGTCACAGCTGCTTCTTGAGCTCATCTGGCATAGCACATGTTTTGGAGGCTTAGGGACACACTACAGTTTCAGTCCCATTTAATGTCCTGTATTAATAGTCATGTAGCCCTCTTAATTATATAGGTCTGGGGCCATTTTCAGTGGTTTATATGTGTGCAGAAAGCACTGCTTCTGGAGCATACCTGCAAATCCACCTAATCGTATATGTCAGAATAAAAATCTGGTCAACTGATGTCAATTGAAGCTCAGTTTAATTACTCTATCTTCTTGTTTTGTGTTTAAATAGGGTCTTAACTGAAGAGATGTACAGATAAAACAACAAAGGAAAGGAAATCTCATGCCTAAAGGCAAAGAATTGTAGTTCTGTGGATCACATTATAAAGGGGACTCATAGTCCCATGTAGTCATTAATTTTCTGTATCAGTAGCACTAAGCCCTTGGTGTCCACTGGCACAGGAAATAGGAGCTTTCCATTATTCTACATGGCAAAATGATGTGCTGATATTACTAAGTTACACAGCAGGCACAATCATTTTACAGAAAGGTGAATGAGTTTGGGCTAACAAAGGTCAAGGGACTTGTCATATTTTTAAAATTTTCTCTGACCCTGATGTCCAATAAACAATCTTTACTGAGTGGACTTTAGTGGTGAGGACATTGTGAACAGGCCTGTCTATTGTGCTGATTTGAGTCCTACACTGTTTTTTGAGATTCAGCTGGTCCAACAAAATTCATTTCACTTTGGACCATGATTCAGCCACAGTTTAAAAACTGGTGCTCACAGCAGGTAAGTGGCAAGAACGTTTTGAAACATGTTCCTATTTTTATGATTTTGCTATCAGATGTCTCACACTGTTTAAATAGAACACGTTGTATAGTCTGTAATTACATCAACCTTTTATTTAAGTAAATAGCTTTATTACTTCATCTTTCACTTAGGAAAATGTTTAATTTGCCACTGAGTTTTGCTGAAGTGTTTGACTTTTTGTATGGATAAGAACTAAGTAAAAGATCTGAAAAGACTGTTAGGTCTGCTTTTTTTTTAAATACTATTTCTGAATATTTGTATGAGTCATTTGCTGATACCTTTGTCTTTCTGGTATGATATTAGTGATATTTCATCCTCTCTATCGGAAGTGATATGCACCTTAAAAGTTCTTTCACATTGTATTAAGTTATGTAGTGCTGTCACATGTCATACAACAATTATGTGTTTACTGAAGAATGATTCAAACCTACCTTCTGAAAAGTAAGAATTCCACTAAAAAACCCCAAACTGTAAATAAACAGGAAAGTATACAAACAATCATTAATATTTTCCATATTTTCCATGAATAGAAGATTTTCCAAAAAGATCTATTGATTGCTAACTTTATTGGTTTCTCAAATTTGGTATCCTAAGGTTAAACTTTTATCAAATGAAAAGTTCAGGGAATCCTCTCACCTACCACAGTCATTGGGTACCATAATGTGTTGATGATATTACAGTTTACTGCTGGAAAGACATCTTCCTTCTTTTCATAACACAGTGTGAAATCTTTTTTCTAATAATGAGTTGCCTAATATAATAGTCTAGCTCTCTTTATGATACAGATGGGAAACATTGTCATGACATCTCAACTGCACCTAAATATCTTCAGTTTGAGAGAAAAAAAGAACAGTGTGATGCTGTGCATTTATCCAGACTATTAAGAGGCCTATCAACTCTCTTAAAATGGAGAAAAATATTGGTCTCCAGATGCCAGAGCACTCTTTATCTGAACTTGGCATTAGGCTGCACTCGCTCCTGCTCAGATTCCTGGCAGTTTGGCAGAAAGCACTCTTCACTGCACAGGTTGCTTAAAGATGTTTTGGATATTTATTCCCTCAAAGGTGTGTGGACCACTGTAATATTTATCCTTACTTTACTGGGGAAACTGTCTATTTTAATATCTCAGTTCCATCCTTAGTTTACCTCCTCCTCTCCAGATGAGGTAATCTTCAAGATGAAGAATAGATTTATGAAGCATCACCTAAACTCAGGGCTCCACATGCAAAGAGTGGATAACTACAAACTAATATATAAGACTACCTTGTCCTCAGTGAAAAACTTGATCCTCCTTTAGTAGTATGGTCTGGAAACAAGCCCCATTTTTTGTGTAACCAGCAGTGTAGGTCAGTAGGTGGCCCTCAGACGTAAAACCTAAATAGCCTTGAGTCTACCAGTACTCTCAGCAAGCTCTCATTTACCATTTTCTCCTTTTTTTCCTCTTTTTTTTTTTTTTTTTTTTGTAATTTAAACATTTTATCCTCTGGGAATAGTCTATCTTTTCAATGTGGTCATTGTAATTCTTTCTTTTTTCCCCTCTATTTTTCTCATGTTTAACTTCCATTTTCAAAACAGATGCAGCTTTGCTGTTTTATCTCACTCCACTTCCTCTGCCTTTCAAAAGCTGAATTTTAGATATCTGAGCAGATTATCCTTGCTGGCCTTCCCTTGGGCTGAATTCATTGGCTTCTTACAGGTTATTATATTTGGGTCACTCCTACTCAGCCTGATAGTCAGATACCTTAGTCAAACATTTAATTAATTCCCTAATCCCAGCTGGAACCTCGCTACCTTATACTGAATACTAAATAAGCTGAAACTAACTCAGTGTCTGTTATAACACAAGCTCTTTGATAAGACCACACATGATTCATTTTCTATAAAAATGAGAGCTGTGGCAGAAAGCCACATACAAGAAGTTTAAGAGACTGTATACCCCCTGTCACCCAGCTAACTTTCTATTTATCAGTGTTTGTTTCTCATTGTTACATATAATTTATATTAAGCAGAAATTATCTGCTGAAAAGAATAAAGATTATCTAAAAACCGTAGTTATAGAAGGATAGAATCAACTGGGTTGGAAAAGACCTCCAAAATCATCAAGTCCAACCCTTGATCCAACACCTCGGTGGTTACTAGACCATGGCACTAAGTGCCACATCCAGTCTCATCTTAAAAACCTCCAGGGAGGGTGAATCCACCACTTCCCTGGGCAGCCCATTCCAATGTCTCATTACTCTCTCGGTAAAAAATTTATTCCTAATATTCAACATAAACCTCCCCTGGCAGAGCTTAAGACCATGCCCTCTTGTCCTGCTGCTGCTTGCCTGGGAGAAGAGACTGATGCCCACCTGGCTACAACCTCCTTTCAGGTAGTTGTAGAGAGTGATGAGGTCTCCCCTGAGCCTCCTCTTCTCCAGGCTGAACAAACCAATGCTGCAGGTGAAGTGGGTACAAGTATGTATAGCAAAAGTAGGCAATAAGTAAATCAAGATGATTGTCAATACATTCTAGCAAATGGAGAAAAGAAGAGAACAATCTTAAGAAACGAACACTTAAGAACTTTGAATGCTATTGGAAAGTAAGTATTGGAAGGAGATTTCAATGGCTAGGAGCTGAAAACCCAGCAAACTCCCTATACTATGCTAGATCTGACATGCTGAAAGTAAATCAGGCGTTACTCCGAAGCGTAGCTTTTAAAACAGTCTACACAATGAAAAAGTCTTGCCTGATAATTTTTACAGTCTGAGTGGTGATGGCATAATTTTTAATTAATTCCCTAGGAATAAAACAGGCAAAACATAGCTCCCAATCAACACAGTTTGACAATGAATGGCATTGTATTTCAAGAGAATCTCATATTTTATGCGGAAATACAACCAGAATATATTCAGCTCATGAAACAAAAAAATCTTACATTGTTCAATCAAGAAAGGAGTCTGATTTCTTTGGTGGCAGCCTAACCTCACCAACCTCCCCTTCCCACTGAAGATAGCTCAAATCATGTCTTTGGGCATGCTTAGCACCACCATCAATCCTACAGTCAATGCAGCGTGCACTTATTGTTATTATTGTAGTAGTGTTAATAATAATAATAATAAATATCATCATTATTATCATTATTAGTGCAGTATGCACACATTAATTATAGGTGCAGCATATAGCTTTTTACTGTCTGAGAGGATATTAATATCAAAACATATTATTTACAAAAGTATTTTGCTGTAACATATTTTTTTCTCTTTCTGCCTTTTCGGATTCAAGAGAAGCGATCACTCCCATTTGCTCACTTATTTTATTACTAAACAATATTCCAAATCTACCAAAATCAAAATGATTGGAATATGTAACATTTAACTTTGTCTGCTGTGTAATTACATCCCGTTGTTCCCTGTTGGACCTACACTGGGGATCTAAATTAATGCTACAGAAGCACAGGAAGTATTTACATTAATGTCAGTGTTTTTCTGGCTCAAGCATGCAGTGATTTGACCATAATTCCTAGCACTAAAAGTGTAGCTAGAGGTTTTCTCTATCAAAAAGGATCATTTAAATGTTTTAGATAGAGAGCGCATCAGTCAATAATAAATGTTTTCATTTTCCCCTGTTCTTTGGTCTGCCCATTCCTCTGAGCAGTAAATTAAAAGGAACAGATGTATAATTTGGGAAGTTTTCCAGATTCTGTTTTTTTTCTTCTAAGTGAATCATTAAACAATGATTGCTTTATACAGTGTTCTTCTCTCTGTATAGAGTTTCATAAGGATCCTAATTCTGTTCTGCATACACTGTGAATATACCAATTAGAGGAGAGATTTTTTGAATATATATTACTTCTGGTATTTAGAATATAGGTACCTATATCTGAGCTTGTCATTGGGTTTACAGTTTGTGGTAAGAAATAGACATTTTAGGGTGTGATTCACCTGAAGCTAAAGTAAGCATTGGAAATATGTTAGATGGATCAGGTCCTAAAAAACCTATTTCTCTCATAACAACTAGTAAATTCTTTTAGTAGTCTCTCCTTTCAAACATCACTCTCATATTTAAGGTTACAATTTTGTTTGAATATAATCCTGAAGATAACATTCTGAATATAATGGAATCATGGAATCATAGTACAGTTTGGGTTGGAAGGGACCTTAATATCATGTATATAATATAATACGCCTTATAAGAATAGGATATATATAATATATAATTAACACAGAATAAAATAATAGAATCATAGAATGGTTTGGAATGGGTTGGAATGAACTTTAAGATCATCTAGATCTAGCAGAATTTGACATTTCCCTTTTGTTGATCTTCGCAAGATTCCCCCTTGTGAAATTTTCCTTTCTGTTGTGGTGCCACTGAATGGTAACAGAAGCAGCTCATGACTCAGACACTCCTCCTGGTTATGTGCCATCTGTGAATGACTTTTCACGTAGGTGCAGATATCAGTCCAATTCCCAATGTTTTTTAACATTTCTATTCAAATTGTTTGGCACCATGAAGTTCTGGTGTAGCTGTGGAGGTTGAGCATTTCCAAGTGATATGTGTGCAGAAGGGATTTTTGTGTTAACTTCATGACGAAGAACACAGCAAGGTAGGATTTCAAACTATGATTGCAATTAACTTATTTATGAAGGAAAAATAATGAAAATAATAGATGCATTTATTTCTAAGGCAAGATGAGGACAGACAAAAAGCTCATTGAAGGGTAAAAACTTTCAAACAGCTGAAGCAAATCACAGTAACTGCAGAGAAAAGCTCCTAGAAGAATGCAAGGGTCTTAAATACTACAGTGATCAGCACTTGATGGTAATTAAATTAAAGTTCACTGTTGCAGTGCTGAAAAACATTATTGCTGTGGTATTAGAAATGTAAGACAGGAAATTCAGATGGAAATCTGGAAATGTAAGTATTAAAATTATACAATTGAATATTCTTTATTATTTATTTTCTGCAAAAAAACATTTGCTGTTTCAAAGGTAAGTGTATTCATAATTCAGAGTATTAGAGTTTAAGGGCATTTAAAGAAAAAAAAAAACAAAACTCCAGGGACTTCAGGCTGAAGAGAAATATTAAAGATAACTGGCTACAAATAAAACGAAATTAATGAAAGAGCTTAACTGCAATGGATCCTGACTATAGCTTGCATTACATTTCAAAGACGGCATTTAGATTTCTTCTGTAACATTCAAAACGATTGCAAGTAATACTCCAGTAAATCCCCAAGGGAATTGCTATTTGTGGCAGTTATCTCTGCAGAGAGAAATGAAAGCAGAAAGAGTTTGGAAAATCCTCATAATGTGATAAAATGTTGTATGCAGGAGAAAACCATAAACATTGAGATTAATAGTGTGACTCATTCTTGAGTCAAAGATGATGATGGTATGGGATGATGATGATGATTAAAGGAAGAATACAGAACAAAAGAAGTCAAGAGTTAGAAAGCATGTCTTGTTTCCACGATACCACTTGATGCAGTATAACAGATCTTTTCCTGCCTGTTTTTTAGGCATGATTTTCTATCACCCCTGCTTCCTGGCAGATATTACATCTCTTCTCCTGTACAGTTTCAGATCTTAGCATGGTCACTGCCTATTCTCAACCTGAGAAGTAATTGTATCTTTGTGGACACAGCAGCCATTTCTTATATCTTAAAACCGCAATATACGGCTGGCAGAAAAATGAGTAAAATAAAAAAAAAAAAAAAAAAAAAAGGAGTCTTCTTTAAACTTATATCTTCAACAATTTTTAAAAAAATTCATGACAAATTAAATCACACAAATATATGCATAATTATCACTTTTACATATTCTTCTGAGTAGGGGAGAGGAAGGAAATGAGATAATTTAAGAACAAGAATAAGATAGGGAAATTTTTGTATGATTAATCTATGGAAAGAATGACAGTGGTAGTGGAGATGATGAGGTATTGTGCCAGGTGGGGAAAACTGAAAGTGGGAATATGTTCATGAAATCAGAAAAAGAGGACCTCTGGGCACATTCTTTTAAATATATAGTTTTCATCCAAGATGAGTAGCTATTTTTATTATTGTTGTCATTGCTGTTGTCACTGTCATTGTATAATCATGTTATATTATTATTATTATTAATAATAATAAAGTCTTATATTAGTTGTGGCTACAATGTAACAGATGGTGATAAGCAGTTTGTATACTTTAGTGAGGGTTCTGTGACTAAATATGATTTCCATATTTTTGAATATTGCACAATATCCAAACCCTTTCCTGCAGTAATAGACAAGAGAGATTTTAGAAGTGGGTTTTTCTCCCTGGTAATTTCCGAACAGGTTTTAGCAGGCAACCTGGAGACAATTGCCTATTCACAATGAAATTGTCTTCATGTGTTAGTCTTAGCATAAGCCTTCTTTTGGTTGTCAACTTAATCATTAATCAGTATGTCTCCTTATCAAGGTTATAAGAAGAGAAGAGTTGTTAGAAAGTTGTTTTGCATTGAGTAATTTATCTTAGATTAGAAATCAGGTAGTATAGTGATCAACAGTGGGTTTCTTCCTCCACAGATATTTTATTCAGTGAATGATATTCTGAAGGTTGTCCCAAGGAAGAGGATGTTGATGAACAGCTTTTTTATTGGCTGTTGAAAAACTATTTTAGACTTACCCCAGAAAATACTTCTGCAATCCCATTTTTACTAGTATGAAATTGGACTAGTTTTCCAGCTAAAATGAAGGCCTTTGGAAAAGACAAACAATTCCAGCTACCGAGCAGTTGTTTGGGTGGGTTGTTCAGTAATGTTCATGAACTCCCTGTGTACTGCCTCTTGTAAAATCCCTGCTTTCTGTGAAAAAAGAACTATGAATACTTTGCAGTGGATCAGAGAGAGCCTACCTACATTTACCTCAGGTTATAGATTTCAAAAGAGAAAGACTAAAGGGAGCCTTACGAGACACAGTGCAGGGCTTCTGTCCTTCCTTGGCTTTATTTCCATCACACTAAGAACATACCTCTAAAGGACCGTTGGCCTCCACTTTACCTAACTTTCCACTATGACAGGCAAGGATTTATTATAGTATATCTTATTAGTGTACTACAAACTGATCAGAACACTAAACATTGTTTTTAATAAAAGTGATGCCAAAGGCTGGATCATCCCTCTTTCTGCACATAACATGGTAGCAAGTTGCTTCTGCTCATAGAAAGCTGGCTCTAAGCTAGACTTTAAAAAGCAAGATGGTTATTGCAGAATTTTCATTGATTTATTATAAACCCCTGCTAAAAGGCATGATTTTTTACATTTCTTCTTTGATGACTGCTTTTTAAAGTCCTGCTTACACTTAATACTGTAGTTTTAACAGGCACAGTGGTTTGAAGATGATTATCACACCAGGGAGTTGTGCACAACAGCATAATGTGCTGATGTGCTATTTAGAAGTAGATGAAACACATGCAATTGTCTGTAAATTGAAACTGAAGTTATATTCACTCAGCTTGGTGACCAGAGTCACCAAGATAAAAACATGGTGCTCTGCAAATGCAAGAGAAGGAACAGATGCAAAATGAGACTTTTCTGTTAATGTACGTGATGGACACTGGAAAATATTTTCTGTTGGCTTACTTATGAAACATATTTACCGACATTAACATTCTTTCACACACATTCATAGTCTTTCAAAAACTGACAGTAAATTATATGTTCCCACTAAGAAAGAATCTTGGTAGCCTTTAGCCTTTCAATATTTCCCACAGCAAAAACAGGAAAAAAATCAACAAAACCAAGCAAGCCAAGGCTTAATGAAATCACTAGTTGAGATTGTTGTAAATGCATTCTAGATCTGTTGGGTGAGTGCAGTGCTCTGCAGGCTAACAAAAGAAGGTAAAGTGATGCAGTAAGAATTCTCTCCTGTATTCCTGGAAATGATTTCTCAAGACAAGTGTGTCTTTCTGGCCCCAAGTTATCAGCTATGAAGGGTACATGCTGCTCTGTCACTCAGGTCACTGATGAAGATGTTAAATGGTATTGCCCCAGTGTCACATCGTGGGGCATACCATCAGTGATGGGCCTGCAGGTGGACTATGTGCTGGTGACCACAAGACCTGGCAATTCAGATAGTTTTCAATCCACCTTGCTGTCCACTTCACTAACTTTGTCAGCTCGTCTTTGAGGATACTAAACATTGCCACAGCACACTCTAAACTAGTCTTGGAAAGGAAAGTGCTGATTAATAATGTTACATAAAGTCAATGTGAAAACTTCCATTGCAAATTAGGAGTTGTTTGGCTGTCTGGACTGAAAAATGAAACCAGATAGGAAATTTAAATACAGTCATCATAAGTGAAGTTTGCTTTCAGTAAGCTGGAAGCAACCTTCAGGGTTTATAATAGAATAGACAAGCTTCTATCTGATAAAATTTATATATATTAAAAAAAAACCCAGAAAGACCTTGTTACTTTTTAGAATTAAATTGTAGTAGAGAAAAAGCTCATGCATTAAACTATAACAAGTAACAATAGCCCAAATGTCCCCGGAGCTCTATCTAGGCTTTCTGATTCTCTGAACCCTAACTCTAACCCTAATAGGAGCTGGATACTGAGGCTGAGGTCTTAAGTAGACTCACTGCAGACTGCAATGCAGTTGGAAAACATGATGCTGTTTAAGGCTATGCCTTCATATAAAAGCAGGCTGCTGATTTGGAATTGTTATTTGGAACCTATCTATACATGGTTTCCATTTCCTACTGGTTGATAGTGGAAAATTTTATTCTTTCTTATGGTAGACTATGTCTAGATAATTGAATTATCATAGGACACTGATTTAATGTATATTTACGTAAGCTTTATTTTAAATATCCAGGAATATCAATTGCCACTACAATAAAACTAAGTATCTGCATATTTTTGGACAATTTGCTTCTTAAAAGCTGTAGAGCAATAGGGTCCATTTTTAGCACATTATTAAGTTAGTTTTGATTCACCTTTCCTACAGGATGTATTTCTTGGAAAATTGTTTGTTATCATGTTTTTTCTTGCTTCATATCTTCTTTTTTGGCCTCATCTCTGATATGTTATCACAGAATTTTACTTTGGCTTTTCTAAATAGTTAGGGTCTCAAATTTAAATTAATTAAAAAAAAAAAGGTTTCTCTGAAAAAAAGGAAGGTGGACAGTGTAGAAATAATTCAGAATTTTAGGTTCTGAATTTGAAACTTCTGATTATGAAAGGTGTTATACAAATGATGTCAAATTCAAGGAAACTTCCCATGCCATAAGCATTTCTAAATAAAACTATTTCTAGGGTATTCTGAAAGACCAGCCAAAACATAACAATGACCCAGCTTAGGCAAAATGTGATCTCAGATCTCACTGTTTGAACTAATGGGGTCCAGAAATCTGACCCTTTATCTCCTTTAGAGGTTTTGATCTGCCAGGTGTTCTCAGAATCTTAATGCAGTTATAGGTTTGACATCTTCACAAAATGTGTTTTCAGCTACTAATCTCTTTCAAAATAGTCAGAGGAGGACATAGGCATGTTGTGACAGCTGCCTTGTCTTTAGAAAACTCCCTAGATTTTTGAAAGAGGCAAAAGTAATCTTTTCCCCTCTCCGAGAGTATCCACATTCAGTTACTCTTGAATATATCAACCTGCTTTAAACTAAATAATTCCGATTTTCGTTGGTGTATTATGTGCTGAATATCTTCAGGGTAGATAGACTTGCCAGTGAGAGAAGCTGAAACAGTGAAAGGCTTGAGCAGCCAACATAGTTCTGCCTTATCAGAAAAGCAAACAAATCGTGATAGATAACTTTTTTGTCAGCAAGCAATCAATAATCAACAATTTGGAAAAGAGAAAGTGAGTTTTTTGTATTCCTGGAATATCTAAACCATTGTTAAACAAGGTGTCTGATGATGTAGATTTAGTAGAAAAACAAAGATGAATGTTACTTTGTAACTTAAGGCAGCAATTAAAACTGGAATAAATGTTGACAAGGCATAGCAATCTGTTTTCATCGTAACTCCTCTTCTAAAGAAGTTTCAGGTGAATACAAATCATCCACAGCAGAAATATGAAATTTCACTAGCACATTTACTTGTATCAATAGGACTAATCAAAATTTCTAATTAATAAATCAGCTAATTAATCTAGACTTCAGGCTTGTTGGAAATTATTTTCAAATTGACTCCAATTTCTGTAAACTTAGTTGTTATTAGATAGTTTCCACAACATTCACTGGCGTTTATTTATGTGAATTACTATGATCTGTTTGCTTCACTTGTTCATGATTCATTATCTAAGATCTGTGACTGTTTGGTTTTGTTATACTTACTGAAGGCATTTGCAAACTGAATAAGTAAAAATACAATTGTACAATATATAACACTTTGTGATGCCAAACCTCTGCTTGAGTCAATTCATTTTATGTTCTTCAAACATTGTTCAATCAAATATCTAGTACAGTCAAGTCTTTCAGAAAAATGAACCACTGTATCAGAATGAGTAGCTCGGGCCAGAAGGGACATCAGGATGTCTCTAACCCAAACAACCTTCTGCTCACAGAAGGGTCGTCTACAAGGTCAGACCAGGCTCCCCAGAGCTTTATGCAACTGAGCCTTGAACACCTCCAAGGTAGCTGAAAAATTTCAACCTTCCCACGGTCCCAGTCAGTTATGTCCCAGTCAGAAGTTAGAAGCCATCTCTGCTACAGGCTGAACAAGCCTGGCTCCCCCAGCCTCTCCTGACAAGGCAAGTGCTCCAGCCCCCCACAAGGATGAGATAAGGACAGGGAGGGATCACTCACCGATTACTGTCATGGACAAAACAGCCTCAATTTAGGGAAATTAGCTTAATTTATTATCAATCAAATCAGAGTAGGATTATGAGAAATAAAATCAAATCTTAAAATACTTTTGACTCCCACCCTCTTCTTCCTGGACACAGCTTCACTTCTGCTTTCTCTACCTCCCTGTCCACAGGGCACAGGGAATGGGAGCTGCGGTCAATGTGAGGTCCCTCCCATGGGAGACAGTCCTCCACAAACTCCTGCAATATGAGTCTTTGCTACCAAAATCTTGGCATCCAGACCCAATATACCAGAGTACTCACACTTTAGCACAGACAGTACACTGTTAAAAGCTACTGATGGCACACTGGGGTGCTATAAATGTAATATCACTCTCATAAACATACATGTTAATTTTTTTTAACCACAATGTATAACTAATTACATCGTTTTACCCTGTGATTTCTTTGTGGGATATGAAGTATAAAATTGTTACAAAGCATCACTTCAGCTTGCAAACAGTAGAAGAAAGACCCTTTGGCTATCAGGCAACTGTGAGCTTATATCCTATCTATTTACAGACCGGTTATTTCCTTGCTTTACTTCCCCTATCCCACCATAACACACATCCTTTTAGATAGGAATATTAGCAACTTGTGATTTAGAGGTATACCATAAGACTGAAATGCATTTGGCCTTTACTAAGTAAACAGGCACCAAGTAAGAAGGATTGCTGCATGTCACAACAAATTGGGATGTTATAAACACAGGGAGTCCAAACAATACCATTTCCTATCAAAAGTGTATTTTTTAAAGAGCAGGAAAAATAGCATTGTATTTTCTGTCCATATGGATAATGGTTATTTTAGTATAGACAGGTATTTTAGACATAACATTTTTTTCCATCCAGTGATTTATTTCCCATATTATACCATCCTTAACTGGAAACCTAACATAAAGCTTTCTGAGCTGAAAATTCTAAGTGGTCTAAGTAAGCAGAACTCCACAGAGTAATAAAATATAAAAAAGTATGACATATATGCTGCTAATTCCACTGATTGTTTCCAAATTCCAAAACCAGCCCCTGAGCATTACATTTAAACATTATCTTCCTTGTAATACTTTGATTTGAGAAAAGAATATGCCAGGAGTTGCTCAGAACAGTGACTACAAGATTACAAATAGCAAGTTCTAACGTCATTATATTTTCTTGAAGAAACTGGAAACACGGGACAGAACAGGGTAGAAAAGTAAAATGAGCACATAATCAGCTACAGGTGTGAGGAAAGCAAAATACCTGCCTTTGCATTTTTACCACGTGAGAGAACATCAGCATAAATTAATTTGTTTAAACAAGTGAACAGATTTGAAACGTAAACCATACACTGAGAAAACTAGTACACTGGTCTAGGTCTTCAGCTGTCTCATTTACTTTGGATAAAGCTAAAATTTGGAGCATGTGTGCACGCACACATGCATATGTCAAACAAAAGTGAAATATGATTCCCTACAACAATACTCATTAGTTCTGTAGTAAAAAGTTTGCTGAACTGTGAATGGAACTTGTGACATGCCTTCGAAGCTACTACTTCCATTCACTTGTGGCTGGTTATTTGTGCTCAGGAACACCAGTACTTAATTTGGAATATTAGAGGGCAAAGAAGGACAAATTTCATTCTCTTCCACATGGTCAGATTTCCATCTTATGATGGAAATTTTAATGGAGATTATGTAGATTTTTGCAATGAGGGAAGGGAAGGGAAGGAGATAGAGACTCTCAATAATATGGGAGTCTGAAAAGGAGAAGGGAGATCTTGAGGAGAGAGGAATCCAATAAAGTGGAGATTTCTGAGTGAATGGGCAGCAGCTTACATAGAAAAAGATAATGGAAGATTAACCAGGGTAATTTAAAGTGTCCAGTGTTGTGTTAGTTTTATTATAAGAAGCAATTATTGTACAATTGTTATTATCTGGCCAGAAAGAGAATGTAGTCTTATGAAAAGTAGGTCATACATACACTTTTTAAATTAAAACATCAGAAAAGTACATAATGGTGGCCTCTGTTGATTGAAGGGCATATTGAGTGGTGGAAATTTTGATTTTTCATCATATACAATATGCTTGAATTCAGTGTGACTGACTATAACTGAGTAAATATTTTGTTTTCTTTGCAAAATCTGCATGATTTCTGCCCTATCAAAGTTGTATTAGTAATTTTACCACTTAATAACATTCTCTTCCTGTCCTTACCATATAACCAAATAGAGATAGATGTAATCACCTAGAATTTTTTTTGGAACCTAAATATAAATTTAAAAATTCCCATAGAGGCCAAATAGAGTACCACTAGTAAACTAATGACTCAGTTAAAGAAAATCCAAAATATTTTCAGAATAATATTGTAATACAGATCACTAAGAAACATTTTCAAAAGTGATAGTCAGGCCTCCAATGAAGACAAATAATGATTCTTCAGCCGATCCCTTTTAACCATATGCATTTAGCATATTAGCTTAATGAAAACACAAGAAAATTAACTTAACACAAAACTCACAAAAAGAGGGGTTAAAATTATAACACACTTTTTTGGGCAAAAATTTATACGTGGGTGGTTTCTTCAGCTGTTTAGTAACTGTACAACAGATCAGTTTGTCTTAATGTTATTTATCCACTTCTGAAAATTAGGGAAAATATTAACTAGAACCTATAGAAGCATAGTTTCTTGGGAAAAATTATGTCTATTAAATAGATGCATAAATATGATTTTAGGAAATAAGTTATAGTCACCCTGATATAGTTAATACTGCACTCAAAATGGGAACTGTTATTTGACCTTGAGGTTACCTGGTACACCACAGCCTGTTTCCATAGAGCCAAAGTAAGTCTTTGCCTTCACTCCACCTGTTACAGGCTCCAAATCACGTCCAGCTATTCCATCTAAGAGTGGGTCAAAACAATGCTGGTGGCAATAGTTCAGCTCTCTAGGAAATCATGACCTGCCTGGTTTGAGATGTCAGGTTTGTACCGTTAAGAAAATTATTCAGTTCTCTAGTATAGATACTGCCACTTCTCTAAAATCTGGCCTTAGGTATGACAATTATTAATGGCACGAGGGAACCAAATGTTCAAGTGTTTTGTTTGAGAATAGTCTAGGTATGTTATTTTTCCCTGAGAGGCTACATTATGAATAGCAGGTCTGGGTAAATTGTGTTTATGAGTTACAAAATTAATCTTAATTCACATTAAAATGAAACTTAAAGAATTTTCATCAAGATTAAAAGTAAATGTAGCTATGGATAAATTTTTGGTGGCACAGTTAGCTGGCTGTTTGCATGTGAAAGAGAAACCTTTAGCCAATGAAATTGTCAAAGCCTGCTGCCATTTAACATTTTGTAAAATCTACCTTAGAAACCTGCAGTTTGTTTTAAAATAATATTGTATGGTGTTACCGTTACTTTGATAGGACATCTTCAGCATTCGGAAAAAAATAGTTCTAGGAATATGAAAAAAGTAGAAACTGCATTTAAGAAAATTTAAATGCAAAATAATAGCTAGCATCAATTCAGAATAGCTATTGTTACCCTTTTGTATCACCATGAAGTCAAACTCATTCCTTATGAGAACGTGTTCTTCAACGTTTTATTATTTTGATTCCCCAAATGTGCTGGATAAGTAGACAACATAGGACACTCGTGCTTTATTCCCTATAGTCAAGCTTTACGATGCTGTTTGCCAAATTATTATGTATAATATCAAGATGCAAAGCTATAAGCCTGCAAGGATTTAAAGTGCAAGCTAGAAACTATGTGCATTACTGTTACTACTCATCTGGGATGTGACTACATGAAGATAAATAAAATTGCATATCCTTGGGTAGGCTCAGACTACTTGTCTCAGTTACTGGGCCCTTTTCAAAATATCTATTAACCTCAAATCAATTAAAGAATAAATGAGCAGCTAGGTGATCTGTCTGCACACCTAATTGCTTGTCTGGTAAGGAAGTTCTATCTTTAATATCTCTTCACTGCAAGAAAGCTAGTATCCCTTAGAGAGGGATGACTAATGCCTATTAGAAATATTTTAATGAACTTCTGAATTTCTGGGGGAGGTGTCATAGTTTAATGGCAGATTTTTGCTCACACAGCTGTCTGTGCACATTTTAGGTGCACTATTATCTCTTAAACTCACAGAGAGTAACAGCATGGTGCGAAGTGTATTCGCTGGCTTTGCAGGAGATTCTTTTCTGTTGGACTCCTATTATAAACTTAAACATGGTTCTTCTAGAAATGAGCCATAACTACCAAACTGGTTTGGAACTTGGTCCATTTTCTGGATTCATTTCAGAATTTGTTAAGAGTTCAAAACTGAAACATGAGAAAATTTAACAAAAGAAGAATATTTGACTTAGTTTCCTTCCTACTTACTTTTGACATAAACTAAGACCACAATTAAGATTCCATTCCTAAATCATCTTATATTTACATTATTTCCTGCATGCAGGTCCAAGCAAAAGTATCTCAGACTTCAAACTTGCAACATGCACTGAGGTCACAGCTAGGTTAGATAAAAAGAACAACTGTGTGCTCTGCTCTTTACTGAGTCTGAATAACCCAAGACTTCAGATTAATTGTTCTAAAGACTCCAATCTGAAAGGAACTTTCTATTCCTCTTTCTTACAGCATGCTCTTTTTCAAAAGAATTTCTAAGACAGGGTTCCTGAATGAGTTTTTTAACAACAAAACACATCATTAGCTCCATTGGCCTGTAACATGTCAGTAACAGCTCTGTAAAGATCAGTCTCTTGGGTAGACAGCAGAACTTATATCTACATGACATGACATGATCAAAATCCACTGAGATCATTATATTTTATTAAGAGAGAAGCAGCACCTTGTGGCATTTGTGATTTTTCTGTGAAGATTCAGATGGGGATAACAGTGGAACCACTGAAAGGAAGAAAATGAAAAAGTAGCATTATTATGTTGTAATCTGGTGTCAGCAACTTAAGGTCAACAATCTCAGAGCTCTGTTGCATCCTAATTTTGATTACAGAGAAAAAGGATTCTGATTTTGATTACAGTCAGGTGCTACCTGAATGTAAAGAAGAACACCCAGACTTAAATTGGCTGAGCATGAGACTGTGTTGCCAGAGCCTGTCCTGGAAAAATATCATGAGTTAAAACAAAATGATCTATGCAGAACTGTGATTCTCAGTAAAGAGGCATTGTCAATCTGTAGAGGAAATTGAAATCCAAGACACTCATTCATGAGATTCTTCTTTATCCTGAAAAGTAAACTGTAACTCAAAGAGCACATAGTTCCAGTATATTGTGAAAAAGAACACAACAGAGAAAACATTTTATGAATTTTAGAAACTAGTCATTATTGCAGAAATTTGTTAAATTTCATTATAAAGCCCACAAAACCAGCAGTTTAAAAATGTAGTATGGATACCACGAATATAGAACAGGTAACTCAAAGTGAATAAGACTACAAGAACTTATTCATGAATTCTTTTCTTTTCTTATTTCAAAGAAGCTGGA
The DNA here is from genome assembly GCA_013396775.1 of Cephalopterus ornatus. NCBI lineage: Eukaryota > Metazoa > Chordata > Aves > Passeriformes > Cotingidae > Cephalopterus > Cephalopterus ornatus. The sequence continues at coordinate 93,046 of VZRE01010687.1, forward strand.
AGAAAAAAGCTGTCAAGTATGTTTAATTTCTGAATCAAAGTTAAAATTCTTCTTTTTCTTCTGCTGTATCTAGCAGTTTATTACAATGTAGAAGTGTTCCTGTCCTATTTTTCAGATTTCTGCCTTTTCTCAGCTCTAAGAAGAGGTTTTAAAGGATCAAGTAAAAACTCTCAATCAATAATAGAAAGAGGGTTTTTTTGGTTTTGTTTTTTAAATAACGATATCAAGGGTTTCTGATTCAAAGACTGAATGACATCTACCTGAAAAAGGGTGTGCTTGAAAGAGTATGTTAATTAAAGATATAATCTCTTCTTCTAGAAACCAGGAATGAACAGAAAGGAGGGATAAGACAAACCTGAATGCTGATGAAATAATTATGGGAAGGAATGGGATGTACAGGAAGGAATTGAGAAGAATGGAAGGAGTGTTGGTGAATAGCTTTGAATTACTGTAAATTTTGTTAAGAATTTCTAGGGGATGATAAGGAAGAAGGAAGAGAGATATCCTGGGAAGAGACTTTTGAAAGTATTTTATCTTTACAAGAATAGGTATTTGGTTACAAGTACGCACGTGCCAATATCCTGTAGAATACGCCGATCATGAACTGTTTCTTCATCCACTGTTTAAAAACAGCAGGTTGCTCTAATCTTTTCTCCATACATCAGTTAGAAGACAAATAAAATGTTCTGAATAATTTTCAGTGCATTGGCACTAGTTTAAAGGCAGACTAGCATAAAGAATCCTCCTACCTCCATTCCTCTTGAGAAAACCAGTTTCTGAAAGGTTTTCTCCTTCTCTTTCTTTGTATATGTTTGTTTGATAGCGTTTTATTTATTTTGGTGAAGTTAATTGCCCCTAGAATCCCTCTGTTCTGCATGAAGCATATATCATCATCATCAACAGAAACACATGTTTTGCTACCCACATGAGTTCAATACTCCTACATCTAATTGCAGTAATACCAAGAGGCTGGTTGGAAACCACTGAGTAATTTGGAAGTGGCCTTAAGCACAGGAGCTCTGCAGGCTTTTCATTAGCACTTCATAGTACGGGAGGTAGCAAGGCACTGCTTTTTTTCACTCTGTGTCAGAAGTTTAAGTTCTAGGGGTGGAGGATTTGTCATCAGTGTTACTTAACAGATAGTGCTATGTTCCTTTCAGAGCAAGTACAGATGTAAATCCTTCTAGCACCCAGAGGAGAATAAGCTTTCTTTATCATGACAATATCAGTAATAAAAAGCAGAATATCTCTGCAGTTTATCTACAGTGTGCTAGTGGAGACATTCTGGAAACCACCTGTTTGGGCTAAGAAAATCAGGGTATCTCATAATGCTTCATTGCAGTTTCATATGTAGTATTCTGTTCTTATGTTGCTATACTTATTCTGGGGAAAGATTCTTTCTGAAGCTGTGTTTTGTGGAATATTTCCTCATTTTCCTCTATCTTATCTCTTTCCTTTCCTCTGTCTATGAACTCTTTATGGGATTTAATCTCAGTAAGGTAAACAATCCCTTAATTATCTGCGTGGGGTTTTTTTATTCAATGGCCTTAGTTGAGGCTGATAACAAGGTTTCTTTTTATTAAACTTATTTTCTCTATGTAGACCTTTTTCTGTTTTCTGTAGAAAACTATATCTAATGGATGGCTTCAATTGAATTGCCAAGGAGCCTTCAAAGAGTAATAAATTTGAGGCACTGGGCACAGTTAAACTAGATTAAAAATGATTGATCTACAGCTGAAAGCTTAAACAACTAGAGCTCATTATTCCTCAAAATCCTTAAAATTATTTCTGAGCTTCCATGAACTGTATTTTTAGCTACTTTTTAGTATTTATTTTTACTTTTAGAACTTATAACTTTAAATTAATCAGGCCATTTTATGTTTCAGATCTGAATATCATGAGAAGATGGCATAAATTATTAGGAATTAAGTACAAAAATTACTTTAAAAGTCTCTTATGTTTATACGTAAGTTCTATTGTGACTGAGTTATGTTACAAAATCTTTGTGAGTCAGAAGGAAATTTTTATTTTTAATGTCTTAAATATATATATGAATGGAAATCAAGTATAATTTGTTGCTGAAGAATAACAAATAGTTAATTATTGTGTGTGTCTATATCTCAGTTTCATCTCTGTTTATAATTAGCACGAAAAAAAATTGTGCATTATTTTTTACTAACTTTGTCACATTACTTGTGTTTTCTGCACAGCAATTGCATTGAAATTCTTGCCTTTCAGACAAGTTCAAAGAAGTAAAGGAAAGGAATGTTCTTCAACAATAAATATATTATAAATATTTTTCTGGAATATGACAATTTTAGAGAACAGACTTGAGATCCTTATAATGTCACCAAGAATACCACTTTTTCATTCTGAGTGAATTTATTATCCATGAAAGATACCAGACTGATGATACTGAAGATGAAATTACCTAATACATTGACATATATGCTTCAACACTTACCAGCAAAAGCTTTCTCAAAAGGGGCGAAATAGTCAGGCAGTCACTTTTGGCTAGACACTATCATCTTTGATGAATGCTATTTTACTGTAGAAGGACTCCATGGAGGTTAAATATAGTAAAACGCTGCAAATTTAGAGGTAGAAGAACCTTTCCTTTAACTGTGTCAAATAGATGAAAACGTGAAGTTACAAAGTGGGAACTTTCTACACACCATAAATTTTGAGGAAAATCTGTATCATGATAATTGTTTATTTTGGTTGACGCAGTTAAGAAAAGTTTCTTCCCACCATGCAAGGTCAGTTTTTAGAGTTATATCAGGTTCAGGTTTTAGAGTGAAGTCCTTTCAGCAATCCTGACAACTCGCTAAAATTAAGCCCTGTGGAACACCACTGTTGAGGGCTCATGAGCCTAATGTAACCCGATCAGATACAACCCTTTGTGCCTGACAAGTGCTTACAGGTGCTTCCAAGTAGGATGAGGCCAAACCTCATGTGGTGATGCATGAGAAGAGGAAGCACTACATACAAAAGTCCAGTAGGATTCAGCTAAATCTCAGAAAAACAACTGTCCCAAGCATGACTTGCTGACCTTCTATAAGGACTGTCTCCAGCTGTTCACAAGATACTCTGGTATCTATGATTATATGAGTGTGCGCCTTTAATAGCCTGCAGTTATTATTAATGACATCTTTCCTACATGTACTCTGCACCATAACTAACTAAAATACAAGAAATCAAAACAGTCCTGCTTTACTATATTGTGGGTTGTCTTGATTTTTTTTTCTTTTACATTTCATTAAATATTCACCGAATAACATTGTAGTTTCAAACTTGTTTTGTCCTTTGTGGTTTTGCTGTGTTTCCAGGTATCACTGCAACTGTTTTACAAGTTTCTCACCGGAGTGTAATTTTTTTCTGAAGTTAATGTGACATTTTTATTCTGCTTTCAACTGCCTGACTAGACATTAGTTAGTAATTTTCTCTGTAAAATCTCACTGTTCAGAACTGAGCATCACATTAAGGAAGCGCATTCATAGGAATCTGCAACTTGATGTGTATGTATCTTCAGTTGACGTGTATGACTTTTGAGGCAGGTTGCATCATTGACTATTCCGTGGAAAGCACAAGGACTACCAGAAACTTTGTTAACTCAAAAGTTGTTTTAGTGTTGCTGATTTTTTTGTATCTACTGAATCTCAAGCAGACATATAGGTTGTCTTGCACACTTCAGTTTTTCACCACATGCTTTTTCACTACTGAAAGAGTCTTAAGGATTCAGGCAGTATATTTTGCAAGAGTACTCGGGAGTTGGAAATTTCGAACACTTTCAGAAGTTTCCCTATGATTTGCATAAAATAAATTCTTGTAAAATAATTTAAAAATAAAAGATGTTTCTTTCTAACCTCGACTTGTATATACAGAAGCACAAGGATATTGCACATCTAATACACATTACACTTTCACATGTAAGTCATCTTCTCTGTCACCTACTAATTCATTGGGAACAGTAAAGTGCTGTAGCAATGAATTCTGTGGCCTAATTAGATTCTTTTCAATTTTGTCAGTTGCCATTGAATATCTTTTGCCTAGGTGTCGTATGATAAGCTAAATAGGAGCACTTGTGTGACTTCTTGAGTATATCGTTATGTAATATATGTACAGGTAATACAAAGCTTTTGTTTCCAAAAGATAAACAGCTCAAATACTATTGTGTAAAAATGTTTTTGACCTGCAGTGCTCTGTCTAATTTATTTTCCTGATTATTTCTGTCTATATCTTGAATAAGGAATGATCAGAAATATAAGTAAAATTTAACAAAAAAAAAAAGTCTTTCCATTTTTCTTCTTGTGGAATTAGACATTGCACAGCTGTGGGTAATTTAATATGCAACTTATGCATCTTGAACAATCTTATTTGCCTTCTACTAAAATGAAGAAACATTCAGGTCCCAGTCAATGGGACCAGATACACAAATAACAGGAATAAGGTCTATCTTGATGAAACAGAATCTTTTAATCACCTTACATATGTAGAGACTGCCCTCAACAGGAGATCATCACTAGGAAACCCAATTTTAACATGCAATATTCTAGATCTCAGGGAACATTAGATGTGAAAATTTCAGTTAATGAAACAACCTGCTCAACTTTAGGTGAGAAGTTTTTTCCATATACGTACGTTAGGAAGTAAAAGACCAAATGTTTTGAACACAATGCTTTTTGCTTCATAATTCTTTAGTAACATTGGACTTTCCAAGACATAAGGGATAAATTTACACATTGAAGAGACAGCCATATAACCATCATTAGAATTCTAAATCTTTCAAATCAACACACAGAAAATGATGGTAATTGTGTTTGTTTTCCCTCATATCAACACAATGTGATGGAAATAATTCTTGGAAAAGCCAGCAGTAGGTCATGGTCAAGGATTTTATTGTTCTTTTCATTCCCTTATTCTTTGCCATCCTTTAGAGGACTTGATGGAAAAAATTGTTATTATAAAATCAACTTCCCAACTGAATTTTTTCAAGGTATGTATTATTATTTCTCTTTGGTAAAGTTTGGGTTTTTCCACATCTTCATTCTCCAGTATGATGCATTTTATGACAAGTTGTCAGTCATTTCTCTTTTGTTGATTTTTTTTCTATAGGGTCCAGTAAAATGATGCTTTTACTGTTCTTTTCAGAGGTGAAAGAAATAAAGACAGATGCACAACTATATGGAAGAATCTGTAATGAACTATTACTATAGGGTCCAAAACACTGACTGTTTCCCTATTAAGCAAGATGATGCACAAACACACACAAAAAAGACAACTCTGTCTCAGAAATCGTAGCATCACATCTGTGTGCTTTGAAGGAAATAAGTATTAAAAGATAGGTGAGTTGAAATATTGTCCCTATGCTAACTCCTTGTTTTCTCATTTTAGAAGGCACTTGAGGTTAGTGGTCTAGGGAAAAAAAAAAAAAAGTGGTATTCAGTGGAAATATTTTGGGATTTCTTGATTTCCAAGAAAGAACATAGTTACCTTATCCTTGCCAAGTACTCCAACTAATTCTCATGCTCTGCATGAGTGCACTGCAGTTCCTGCTCAGCGCACTTGACATTTCACTCTTTCCACATTATCTTATCATGTTGGACCCTATGATCCTTGTGAATCCCTTCCTTTCTGTGAAATCAGAAACAATTCTGTGAAATCAATTCTGTCTGATTCTAATACAATATCACGAATACAATTCATGATAAAGGTTCTCCTGAACACAAATAGCACAAGGAAGATATTGCTTTTATTTTTTTGCTGTCTAAAGTTAAGGCAGTAAAACAAATAATATCAGTCTGAAGTAAAATTTCTCTTACTTAAAGAGACAGAGCAGGCATCCAGTCTTCTCTCAGCTGCAATCAAAAAACCCACCTTCTCTATCCAGAAAGCCTGAGTATTCCTTGATCTGCCACAATGATCCTGGTAACAAAGTGATCAAGAGGCCTATTAAACACAAAATACATACATCAGGAAGTAAATAGCTAAAACTGAGAGATTCTGTTCCTTACTGAGTGACTAAACTGGTACAAGTTCACACTGTGTAATTTTTCCTTCTTTTCTTCAATGAAATTTGTATTTTTTGCTTCACAGTGAGAAGTAGTACAGGTGGAGAAGGTTCCCTTCCCTACCTAAACCTATGACACAATGATTTGTTCACCATTTGTAAAGTTTTAAACTCAAACTTTCTCAGGCTAAAGAGAAACCTGAGACAGGATTTTCATCTTTATCTAACATCCAAGCCACAATATGAAAGTCAATTTCAATTAGCCCTAAGTTGGTGCAAGTCACCACAATTGCTTAACTGCTTATTAAAATAGAATTTACCTGTGTGAGAGATGTACTGAAACAGTATCTTCAAGTGACTTTGGAATTATTCTATAGAATCAAAAGTCACAGCATCCAAACATGTTTTGGATATGTTCTTAAACCAAACTGTTGGTGCTTTTATTTGGAAAATTGCTATTCAATTAAGAAAACACCAGGGAAAATGTAGACATAAGTTAATCAGAGTTGTTTTGGTTTTTTGGAGTTAAGTATACCTTTTTATAGTTGTTAGAGTGCTCAGCATCACTTCTCACTTCAGGATGGTCAATACGCTGCACAGCATTTCATATATTTGTGTTATATCATACATTATCCTTTAAAAGTTAACAGAGCATACAGATACCTTAGAGAGGTGTTTTTGATTTTTTTTCTAGAGACTTAAATAGCTGTGAAAAGGGGCAGAAGGGCAAAAGTAATGAAATTATTACACTGAGCTAAATTAGCTATTCATGTATTTTGTATTAGCTGAAATCTGACAGAGAAACTGAATTCTTAAAGATATTTTTAGAAAAAGAAGCCTTGATTCCCCTTTGATTCAAATATATTAATAATGAGAACAAAGGAAAGAAAATTGAAACTGCTCTTCTAGGTTTGCCTCTGCTCTCTTCCACCTGAGTGGTAGTGTGCATTTATTTTTTATTCCTCTGCTTAAATTTGAATTCTGGCCAAGGAGGTACATAGGAGAATGGTGGCACTTTCCTCAGAATCCTACCCTCTTGCATCTTTCCCTCTGTCAGCCTAACTACCTGAAGATACGTATTTATCTCTGAAAGGAGAATTATCTAATCCCACCATGCACCATAAAGAGAGCTGGGAGGTGAATAAATGACTGTCAGATTTTTAATGTTGCTTTATGTGGTAGATTCTTTGCCCTATAATCTTAAAATTTTGGAAATGTACCATTCCAACAATTGCTTCACTTCAGAACTCCTTTGATTAAATTTCTTATGTTTAATCACATGAAGTGTGCTGAGCAAACACAGGAGTTAGCAACTAGCAACCTGGTTATTGATACCAGTAAACTTTCCCAACTATGGTTTTTATTCCTGTAGATTATTGTCAAAAATACTACTAGATAGAGTTGGAAGATATTTTCTTCCCTCCTCTCTCCCCAATATTTCTGAAAAAGCATTCATAGCACATTTTCCATAGTAATGCCACTATGGTTTGTATCTGCATTGAAATAATGATAAATAACAGCCATAACATAAATTTGGGCTGTTTATATCTTATTTCTTCCCCATTTTTTTTCTTTTCTTTTTTTTTTTTTTCTTTTTTTTTTTTAACCATAAATAGAAACTTTGCTGGACGAATTGTCTTCTTTCCCATGTTTTTCTGTTTTGAAGTCTACTCTGTCTAACACATAAATAAAGAGGTAACTATTAGATGGTGTCTTACAGACCTCCAATAGTCCACAGGCCACAAGTTGCAAGAGACTGCACTAAAGTACTTAAGAAACATGTCAATCAATTTCCAACCCATTAGCAATTATCTTTAAGAACTCCCACGGGACCATAGAACATAGATGAGTGTAATCTCCCTGCAAAGGAAACTTCTGTGAACAGAAACATCTACATATTAATCCTGCATCCTATAAATATACCAGGGAAAGTACTGAATAATCTGTAAGCATTCAACAAGTAACAAGGTGGTAATAGAATAAACATCTTGCCAGAAATTTGTATCAAAGTACATTTTCAGACCTAAACACTCACTATGAGGTAGTAACCAACATAGAAAATCAAGAATGTAGCATCCTGATTTAAAACCTGATAAGCATTTTTACACTGATTTGTACGACTTCAATAGGAAATTGTAATAAAGATGAACCATATTACAATAGAGTTGTTATAGGCAAATTGAAAAAGAACATATTTATAAAGGTGTAGTACTTACTGAACATTTTTAAGGGGAATTCAAATGTCCTAAGTCCTATAAAATTCAATATTTTATTAATAATTTATTTTCGTTGTAAGTGCAATCTTGGAACAAATCAATGAATGTTGGAATGGGAGAGTCAGTGCCCATCGCCCATCTTGGAAGAGATCAATAAAGAGCACTGAGAGACATCAGAGATGATTTCTTAGTTCTACTTACTTTTGCAGCAGACTTCAGGAAGCAGAATATCAAGTTTTAAGCACCACGTGTTACAAAACATAGAGAATATTATAGATCAAGAGAGAATAGAAGATAAAATTATGAGCTTTACAAAATAAAGAAAACGGTGTCTTTGACAGACAGCTTTTGTTCAACTGAGGAAGGACATGCTGAGAATTTACCATTTATGGACATGTTGAGAAGAAACCATTTATGGAATTAAATTTGCCATTTATGGACCTACAAAGGTTTCTTGTTCTATCCATCTTTTGAAGACAGCATGAGAAATAAGCATCTCAATTTTCAGCAGAAGAGATTTTTTTAGAAGGCTTTTCAGTCCAAGAGTAGAGGTGAGTGCTGAGTGATGGAGGCTGTAAAATTTGTGTCATTAAAATAAACACAGTTTAGACAGATATGAGACTAGCACAATCTATATATACTGTGTTCTGACACAGGATAGGAGAAGGAACCACAGAGCTTTGTCAAAATGTGATTTACCTGTTTCATCCAGAATGACAATTTCCTAAGTATTTTTATTAATTCCCTCTGAATATTAGCTAAAATGGTTGTTGTCTGCCTGTCCCACATATATATTTAGTTAGAAGTAAACCACTTACATTGTCTGTCAGATGTGAGTAGGGGAGAACAGAAAACCCTGCCTTTTACAAACTCTATTTAATTTGAACATGTTGCTGAGATACGGCCATAACTCAGCACTTTTCAATGGAATGCCTTTTGTAAGTGTGGCATTTATACATTTTAATATGGAGATGAACAAGTAACTACTGGATATATTTTTTTTCAGCAAGTATGTAAGATACTGTATTACCCTTAGTACTCTGACCACCTCTTCTGAAAAAAAGTTACCGTTATTTGTGCCCAACATGATGAGTAAACATCATCAAGGTTTCTTAGTGTAGTTAATATTATTCTGACACAAATTTACAACACAGATTTCCTTTAGAAATTTTTTATAACCATCCCTCATACTGGAATTTGCTTGTGTCCAGTTTTGTAAAGTACAAGGCCTCAGTCATCCGGCTTTACAGCTGCATGTCGGGTCTGGGAATTAAATGAGTAACTAAACAAAATTGAATTGGATTCATTAAATGAATAGATATGTAGTCTGTTTTTGACTATAACAACATGATATATAAGCTGCAAACATGATCAAACTTCTTGTACTTACCTAGTTAAGACTGCAGCTTTCCACTTATATTACAAAAATTTATTGGGCTTATTCAAAAATTGTGGATTTTTTTCATATTATGTTAAAATATATCTACTATCTAACATGTACCTAGGGATATTCCTTGTAGATCAAAAGAAATATACTTCTACTGACTACTTAACTCATTATTTGGATGTGGAGTGTAGACAATGCTTTTCTCTTCAAATCCAAGATTTCCTTGCCACTCAGATCTTTTCTGAAGATTTGTCTTTACTGTGATAGCTACAATCTGCTGTATTATATGCAATCAAATCAAATACTAATAAAAATACTTTGCATTTTCCTCCAGTTTCTTTAATGTTTCCTGCCTTTCTTCTCAGCTCTGTGGGACAGGAATTATGTTATACTATATAATTTATAGAATGCTTTATACACTGTAAGGCTGTGATATATCATATTCCAGTGATCGTGCTCCGGTAGGAAAAATCTCTGAAGTGTATTTCGTTAGCATGTCAACGATCCTCGAATAAGGACATTATGTGCAATAAAGGGCTTTAATCACAGAATCATAGGATTGTGTACTAGTTCAGACTGGAAGAGACTTCAGTAAGTCTTTAGCCCAGCCCTATGGTTAAATGCATAAGGACTGTTCCCATTTATCTTATTTACCTCTATGTGTACAGCAAGGGTTATGACAAGGACCAGCTTCTTGATTTTCCCGAGGACCAAACTGTGGCTGAGCAGCCTATAGCTCCATGGATTGTCCCTCCTGCCTGTTCTGGAGATGGGTGCAGTAATGGCCTTTCTCCAGCCACCGGGGACCTTACCTTGCATGATTTTCACAACCTTTTAAAAATTACAAAAGTACCCTAGCAATAGCATTAGCCAAAGAAATTAGATTTCAAAAGCTTAAAGAGTGAGATTCAGCTCCAGATGAAGTCTTCTAAATGTAGGCATGAATAGTAGATGTCTATACAGAAAGCTAGATATTTAACCTCCTCTTGCAGAAGCACTTTAAATCTTGCCTATTGACAGACAGCTGACTTGCTTCTTGGATGCCACTGACTGCTTTGACTACTTCCTTAGTTACTACTACAAGTTTTATGTATTATATCTGCAGCTATTCTACTGGTAAAGAAAAAAAAAAGTGTAAGAAAGGATTAGTGGATAAATATGAAATTCAAGAAAACAGTCTTCCCCATCTTTGTAAAGAGATATCATACTTGACAAACTAGTTTGTTTCTTTGTGAGAGTCAGCATACAAACAAAAAAGATATAGTTTACTCAGATTTCCAAAAGACATTTGACAAGATTCCTCACCAGGCATTCATCAAGAAAGCAACCTACTGTGGAATAAAAAAAAAAGGCCATTGCATGGAGGAATGCCTCTCAAAAAAAATCCAACCAACAAGCAAGAAACGAAAGTAGGAGGTAATTGTCTATTTTCCCTGTGGAGTGTGATCACTAACGGAGAAAGGTTCCACAGATATCTGTACTGGTGCCTCTGCTATTCATATCCACACCAGGAAAAGGAGACAGTGAGGTGATAAAGTCTGCTAAGAGCATGGAATGTCTACACAGAACAATTCAATGCATATATATCTAAAGCAATGCCCTTAGGGAAAAAATAATCCAAACTTTCCATACACATTCACGGCCTTAAGTGAGCAATTAGAACTCAGGAAAGAGATCTTCATTTGTGTTAAGCAACCATGTGAAAACTTCAGCTCAATTATTAGTAGCAAGGCAAAACTGAACATGTTAGGAATTATTAGAAAAAGAACAGTGGGTTTTGGCCTGTTTGGATGGTTTTTAAAAAGAAAATAACATGTCCCACTATTCAATCCCTATGTCCTCATCTTGAATGATATATAGATATCTGACTCCCCTTTTAAGGAAAGGATATAGTAGTTTTAGACAGAAAATGCAGAGAGAAAAGTGATAGGAATGATTTACTTTTAGACAGTAAAGAAGCATTCCCCATGCAAGAAACCACTACAGAGAAAGATATTATTCAGTCTGCTAAATTGATAGGGTGAGGAGATGGACAAGGAGATACAACAGAGATCTACAAAATCATAAATGACATGGAGAGTATGAATGGGGAAAGATTTGTCACTGCCTCTTCAAATATAAACATTAGGGAGCATCAGATGAAACTGACAGTAGAGCTCTCTGGCACAACTTACTTTGTATTTCAAGAAGCACCAAAGGCTTCTGAAAGCAACTTGAAACTCAGTGAAATTAATATGAAACTGATCCACTGAGGGCTATGAGACATGAAAATACACCACTTTGCTCATAAAGTTCATGATCTGCCAATTTATGGGAGTGTGTTGAAGACCATTCCAGTAAAATATTTTTATTTTCACTAATGTTTTCCTTCCACTTTCACGCTTTATATTTAATGACTGTTCGTTCCAATGCTTCTATCAGTGTATTTTTGAATATGATTTCCAATGGTTTGTGAAATAACAGATTATGCCATTTGCCTATCTGTTCCTAAGCCTCTTGTGGTTTTATCAGCTCCTCAAAAAAAAAAATAAAATCATTACTACTGAAATTTTTAGGTTTTGATTAAACTAGAAAGTCATTTTTTATACATACTGACTGGGGTAGATTTATAAGCAGGAAAAAAACGCACATAAGGAACTCCTAAATGATAAAGATCTATATTTTAGTATAGGGTTTCAGTAAATTCTTTGCCATTACTAGTCCACTTGTAGTACAATCAGGAGGTTACAGGATTGTTAAAAAAAGTACTTGATGAGATCTCTTGGTCTCTATATGCAGATGGTCAGACAACATCATACCCTTAAAACGCTTGGATCAATGAGTAATTAGCACAGCTCTACAGCCTCTAACTTTGGAGTCATGGTTCTGAGACTCAGCACCAAGTCTAGACAGAAGTAGAGTCTACTGAATCATTCTAATCATTTTCTCTTTTTTTTATGTCATGGCTGTTACCATGAGACGGAACACAGATAATGAAAAAATACTCGTCCCTTCAACCTGGGCACTTTATACAGAATCCTTATATTTCAGCATCCTCATTGATTCCCAGATCTTTTTGTGTGGCTGTTGTTTGTTTATTGCTTGTTGGTTGGTTGGGTTTTGTTTGTTTGCTTTTTCCACTTATCAGGTAGTTCATCAAAAATCCTCTTTGACCTAAAGACTTGGGAATCACACTGACTTTTGTGTTGCAGCATGTACGCATCTCTGACTAAATAAATCTCAAAGGGGGCTTCATCATAATGGTCTGTCAATCTTCAGACCTGAAATAATATTTTCTACTACGATTCTGCTTTGGATTTTATTTTTTACCACAGTTACTGCTTTCTTTTTATCTCTTTTTCTAAAGTGATGGATTCAACTGTGCTCTTGATGTGCTCTCCTTCCTGAGTTTATTAAAACAAGAACATGAGATTTCAGCTGATTTCTGCTCCTACTTTGCTAGTTTAGCTCAATCACTTATTAATAAATTATTTGGAAGTCTCCTACATTTGTATTAGAATGTTTTTGTTGTTGCTCTGCATCGAAAATTGCTTTGATCTTTCCAGCGTGTTTGCCATGCCACCGCTCTGTTTTCTCTGGTTTTAGAATAAAATAAACCTATTCTCTTTAGCACTCACCTTCTATTCTCTTTAGCACTCACCTAATATCACAAAATACTCTGAATCGGTCAAAGGACATTTACTATGAGAATCAGGCTGTTACAAAGCCTGCATGAAAACAGAAGACACAGAAAGAGCAGATTAATTTGTGTTATATCCTTGGCATGAGACTGAACCTCTCTGAGACTGTGTGCAAGCTGGAGCTAAATTATTTGACGTGCCTACAATGTCCTGTGGCTACAGAGTTTAGAAACACCAAAGCATGTTATTACTCCAAATACTTTTGCCATGTAAATGTAGCTTATGATGAAGATATAAATCAGTATAAAAGTAAGTCTTGTTTTGAAAGAAATGGCATTGTACACTATTGATTTTTGTCAACTTTCATTTTAATAAATGTCTTCTACTTTTAGTCTCTACTCGAACTGCTTTTCAATTATATACATCTATAATAAGCTGTAAGTTGGAGTGCACTCCACTGTTACACTCATCATACTAAAATTAAAGGGTCTTAATCTTCATATACAAAAATAAAATCACAAGCTAAGGTAAAAATGAAATTTCTGTTCTTGGTACTGTATTAGTACTATACAATCAATAACACTAGTGAATGAACTCCTTTAGGAAACACTCAATTTTGAGCTTTGCTGGGTACAAAAAGTATAGAGGACAATAAGGCAGTTTTTATCTTCTCAATAAGTCTTTTGATCATCAAGGAGAAATAGTTGCTAATTACTTTCCTTTGAATTTAGATTCGTTTGTTCAATGTAAAAAACAAAAATAAAATAAATTGAGGCTTATTAAAAGAAAAATTAAGTGGTCAAAATTTTGTGGTTTGCTATTTCTCTTGTATATAGAGGATATGAAGTGTTACTAATACAACTAACTTTTCTCTATAAGGGTGAAAATAGATACAAAAGACAGTGAAGGAGTGAACACATTATTTTCAAGTAACATAGCATGTTATCTTCTGGAAATTATTCTGAAAACCATACTTCATGTATGGTTCCTTGCTATCTGATTTACAGTGCCACCATAACCTAATAAAGTGCCTGCCAGCCTTTTCAAGGGCAAAAGAAATCTATAATTAAAAGTTTTAAAACAGTACATTATTTCCTTTCCTTATTTCTAGGGGACAGGAAAAGTCAGAGCAACAGCATTTTTACTTGAAACACTTCTAAATTTGGCAACATGCTTTTGTGAATAAACATCCAGTTTATGTGGCAAAATTCTTCTTAAATCAAATATAAAACTCAATTTTTTTACAAGTGGAAAATCTGTGATACTGACAAGCTGAAAGCATCTCAGTGTGTGTTGCATGAAAACCTTTGTTGACTGCAGGAAGCATTTGACAAAATTTTTATTACGTAGTGTGCTATGCAGAATTATAAGCAACTTTCTTCATTCTCATGTATGGAAAGAAATACAACTATGAATTATTGATTTGTTGATTGTAAAAATGGCTATATGCATAAAAGTTTTCTGCAAAAGTGAATCTAAAAAAAAGAAAAAACCCTGCAGAGTTCTGTGACCTCAAAGGATCCCATGCTGAATTAAAAAAGTCCCATTAATCTGTTTCTTGCAATAGTTGGGTGTTTCTTGAGACAAATTTGGATAAACCCTATCTTCTGACACATGTAGGTCAGAGTTTGCTTCTTATCAAGCTGCAGTGATTTCTTTGATTTCACGGGAAGACTTCTGACATGTCCCTTTCTTAATTTAAGCTTTTCTATAGATGTGTGCTTAATCAATGTTCTGCTAAAAATTGACTTCACAGAAAAAAAATAAATGTTTGTATCCTGCCTCAATCAGAATTGCATGAATTGCAGTGAGAGTTCAAAATCTGGGGGTATGTCTCCAGTAAAAAAGTAGAAGTGGTAAATAGGCAGCATTGGAACTCGAGCATAGCAGCTAATCTGTTCTTCATGTTTGATTTTGTCTCTTTACTCACAGGCTTTTCATATTAACTGAATTTTGTTATTAAGTTACAATGATTTTTTTAATGCACAGCTACTCTGGAACCAAAGAACAACAGGTTATTTTACACTCTCTTTCCTTTACTTGTACTGAATAATAAACAGTGTGTTTTGAGTCTCTGGTTGACTACACCTAGGCAAATTCCAATTAAAAACCTTAATACTTCTGAACCTCACCACCAAATGACCTTTTCCTTCTGCTAGTCAATGACAATATCAGCTGTTCAGTGGAGTAAAATGTCATGAGCTGCATCCAAGGTCTGTCTCATATTCTGGAAAAATTCAGTCCTATAAAGTGAAGCCAATACATATAAAATTGTAGTCTCTTGTAGTAAAATAGCTATCAGTCTGTGGAGTTAATGTACACCTGGAGAGGAGACAGTGCCAGCAAGTGTCTATAATTTCAATTCTGTCATTTGCTTTATGCATCTATGATTATAATTTTGGAGTTGAATCTTACCTTTAAGCATTTTGCTAGTAAACATTGTTGCAAGCAGCAAGCATTAACCCATATGAGAGACCAAGATCATAAGTTCTTTAAATGATTTAAAGTTGAGTCCCTTTAGGCCCCAAAATTTCTATATTCTTTGCACTTTGGCAAGCCAGGTGCTCAGCAGGTATCGTAACTGTCTCTACATCTAGCAAAACATTTTAGCTATTGATGATCAGTTTTAGGGTTCATTTTATCATCTTTGTTATTGCATGACACTCATCAATCCTGTTCTGGAATCCCCAACAAACTGAAATACAAAATTCTACAGGTCTTCCACTAAAAACACAAAAAATTGTGAAAAACACAATTTTTACCTTATTTGGAACATTTCATAGGGAACATAAATCCTAAAGAAGACTTTCAAGAATTTTCTAGAGAATGGGGATATAAATTCTGTTAGAAACAGCAGCAGAGCATCCTGTAGTGCAATGGCTGTGGTACAAGCAAAGTAACCCAAACTTCAAACCTCCACCCTCCTTTAATAGAGAAAGGATGTGAACTCTTTTCAGGCGCATGACCCATCAAGTCAAATTGGTAACTCCTGCATGTGATGGACACTTTATCACAGTAAAGAGCTGTTTCCTCAGTGCTGCAGATGACACTGGTTTAGAAGATTTACTGTATGAAAACATGCAATTCTCACAGTCCTTTTATAAAGGTCAGTGGAGGAATAATTTGTATAATAACTCCTAGGAATAACTCTTAGGAAGTAAGGAGACAGATTCAGGCTAAGTATCAAACCAAGCAGTAAAGCCAGAGAAGACTTAAAAGTCAACAGGCTTTAAAAGCTTATAATGGCAATAAAAAAGGGCAGTAATTACCAACTAAAAGCTTTACTATCTGAGTTAGACTTCCATATACCTAATACCTCTGGCATTAATCTTTCTGGAATGCTCATTGCAAAGAGTTAATATATTTTGTGTAAGTGGTACAACAGGAAATTCTAATTTTAAACAAAAAAGCCTACAGTTTCATCTCAATCAAAAGTTTAAGGACTTAATAACTCCAATGCCCCTCCCCTTTGAGATACACACATCTAGAGAAATAGGAGAGAAAACAGTTTTACCAAAGCTGAGCTTTATGCTAAGGAAAGAATGAAATTGTTGCAGTGTTTAATCAAAATCTACATATTAACATGGGAAGATGGAACTTGACCTGTTAAAGAAGACACTGGTGTTGTTGCATACTATATTCAGGTACTGTGTCACCCATTGTTTTCATGTAGTACTCAAAATTCCACCATGTTCAGATTTTGTTTTCTTATGGTTCAGTAAATACCATACTGCCATTGTAAGTAAAACGCTTCAGGCATTACACAATTTTTCCTTTCCTTATTTTTTCAAGACATCAGGGATAGAGCCTATTTGGTTTGTTATGAACTTGTTATGAGAATTTCCTGTGGGAATCGAGTAACAGGAACTTTGTACCTGGTTTCTCTTATTACAATGTGGTATTTAAGGGAGTTGAACTTTCACAGGACTTGAAAGTAAGGACAATAAGCTCAGAATAAAAGCCTCAGGGTTGTAGACAATGTATTGATAGTCAATTATCGGTCATTGAAAATGTACAACCTTGAGCTGGAAAAAATTGCCTGAAGTGTAAGTGAGGGAGGAAGGAAGGAAGAAAGGCAGGCAGGCAGGCAGGCAAAAAATAGCATTTGAGCAAACAGAATAAGGCAACTGGTGAAGCTTGGATATGTAACACCCTCCATCATCATGCACAGTGTATACCAGTAGCCAAACTACAGCCTAGTCAAAGGTCCAGAGGCAAAAAACTCAAACAGCTTTAAAAGTAAGAACTCAGAACTCAGTGGCAAAGGTTAATGTCACTGAATGATGGGGTGGTAGAAGCTGCAAGATTGCTGCCAGCACAAGAGTCTCAGTTCCTTCCAGTTATATCATGAGCTCTGACACTCCAACAGTCTTTTGACCTGCCAGCAGGTTGTCCAAGACTGCATACGGCAAACTGAATACATTATGTGTCCCAGGGTATATTTTCTTAACAAAAGCAGTGCATTTTTCCTCACTAACAAACTCTCTAACTTCTCAATAAATAAAGCCTTATGTATGTGACAAATAAACTTTAATGCATGTAAATTCAATTTGACCTCTTACCACTTCAGGTAGTAGCTTGAAGGTTTGTGGAATACCATTGATGGCATTTCTGTTTGAAGGAAAGGGAAAAAATAAATGCAAAACCACCTCTAAATCTGCATAAACTAGTCTTGAACATTTCAAATCTTAGTGAGGCAGAAAAAAAGGTCTTCCTGTTTACGAAACTTAGGTTGCCCACTCAGAAAACTACCGTACGGTTTAGATAATCAATAATACAAATCATTATAAAATGAGTTTATGTAATCAATTATACAAAATGTCCATAAAATAATAGACGTGTAGGTAGATTAAGCAGGGAGCAACCATTGTTACTGATCAAATATGTAATGATAATAATGTGTTTAGACAACTATTTAAGATTTTAGAATGTTATAAAATTAATACTAAATTCCTATTCCACTAGTTTTAGATGTGCTTCTCCAAGGTAAATCTGGAAAGCCATGGAAGTAAAAAGATATACCCAATATAAACTGACAATTCTGAAGGACGGGTTCAATATTGAAAAAGAGAATATTTTAGGGAAACATCTTCCCTTTGTGTAAGTATTGAACAAGATAAAAGAAAAAGAAATGTTTGCCACTATTGTTGTACAGTTATTTAAAGAATGCAAAAAGAGGAATCTCATCTAAACTGTATGAAGATAAACAAAAGGTGTTATCCAGATTTACTAGAATAAGAGGAAGCACACTTTAGTTTCATCTGGAAAGTCTGTAAATCCGATAGAAAAAAAATCATGATTTTTCTGAGGTTTTTGTTTCTTTGTATGTTTGTGGGGTGAACAAACACTTTGCCCACAAAATAATTTTCCTTAGGATTCTACTCTTCCAAATTGGAGCAGAATAAATTATTCAAAAGCAGTAACATATTTAAAGGTCATTTTAAAATAAAAAATATGCAGAATGGCTGAATAACATTAATCAGTGTTATAACAACGAATGCAGTTGAGTTTAGGTTTGGATGGAATTCAAAGGGAGGAATAATGAAAGTGAGTAGTGAAGAAGCAATAAGTTGGCACTTATCAAACAGAAAAAAGATGCTTGAATTTGTAGAGAAAATCTCTGATAATTGATTGAATTTTATCCTAATTTCTATTTTACAGTGGAATGACACATTCTAAATGAGTCCCATATGATTCATTATAGCACAAAACTGTCTTTGTGACTTGTTTTTGGAAGACACATTGTCACTGTAAAGTGGACTAGACAATGATCTGTTAAAAATAATATGGATTTGGTAGAGAGATGATTCAGGTACACACATAAATCTTATTTATTTTTATTTACTATGATTCAGTGATGGACAAACCAAAGGCGCAAAATTTGCTGATGCATTTGGAACTTTCAGATCAAGACTTTTCATATGGTGTGACCACAATGCATTTCTTGATATAAATTTTAATAACCCACTCTACCCTACTTTAGACATACTTGTAGACACTGCCTGTTTCAGTTTAAATATTGCTATCTTCTTCCTCTAGGCATGACATTCCTGTCATTCCACCAATAATATGTTAATTTTTCAAACTTTGTTTGGTAATCACTAGCTACGATTTTCTCCTTATATCCTATTATCTCTTTAAGAAAGGCTAAGGTTTTTATGTACCCAGGAAACTAAACACAAATCTGTTTAATATCTGCCGAGATGTTTCCCTAGCTATTTATATACTTTGCATAAGATATGCTTTCTGAAGATTCCAAAATATAAATAAATAAATAAATAAATTTAGACTAAATTAGACTTCAGTATCAAAAAAAAAATATCTAGACTTTAGTTCCCTCTCTACATTTTCAGATTAATTAAAGTATCTGGTAATATCCTTCTGATATTCTGACACTTCGGTTTTGTTTTATGTATTTTCATACGCCTTTCGCAAAAACCATAAAACCCATACCCAATGGACAGCATAAAGTCTCTACTGTGAGGTATCAAAACATCCAGGAAGATAATGTCAACTATTGAGGAAGCAAAAACAGTTTCAGTTTCAGAGTATAGTTCAGAGATGATTATGCATGTGGTTTAAAAAAAATCAGCTTCTGCTCCATTAATGAGGATGCTGAGGCTGGAACTGTCAGAAATGGTACCACTTCTTTCCCTGTTCTTTTATTAACTTATATCCTACACCAGACATCCTGACACTTTGCTTATTTAAGTATTGCAGGCTCTGGTTTCAGTATGTCTTAGATCTCCCAAAATTGCACTTTTGTATACAAGAGCTGATATCTGTGTTCCTGAAGTTGAGTTAAAAGCAACCTATTTGAATGCTTCTTCTGATAGCTGATGTTTCAACAGCTGCAAGAAGTAAACAAATAAAAGAAAAACATGAATGGAAAGCTAAAGCAGCTTTCTATATCTAGCCCACTAAAAGTCTGGGTGGTTCATCTAGGAGTCATTAGCATGAAAATAACCACTGCAATAATTTGTCTCTGGTGAGAGGGAATTTGTGCAAGTGCTAAAATCTTGGCTTTCTGTGTTACATGCAATGACTGATTGTCCCCACTGATTGTGTCGAACTGGCAGCACTGATTGTGTTGAATTGTTGTCTGGCAGCCTCAGACGTCATATGTTTTATGTCATCCACTGATACACTGCCTTCAGATACAATAACAGCTGCAACAAGTAACTTAAGTGAATTTAATGCATATCTGAAAAACAAATATGAATAAAAATGGTGTTGGATGAGTATCTGATTTCTTCTGTATAAAATAAAAAAACCCTACGTCTCAATATCACGTGTTAGACTTAACATCAAGGTAAGAACCAACTTCATTATCAGATACCACAAGATTTTCTTTTCTCGGCGATCAGAAGTTTATTGTCATTCTTCTCATCCAAGTATATTCTCCCACTGAGAAAATCCCTTTTGTGATAATATTGTGACTCATGACCTATAGCTCAACACGACCCTATATCCATCCAGCCGCTATTCTCTTACAGTGAGGGCTGTTAGGCAACAGTGTGCATAAAGGGTTTGGGTTTTTTGCCAAAATCCATTGTCATTTGTGCAGTCTAATTAAATCAACGACTTACTATATATTGGATTGAATCCCAAAGGTTAATTCTTTGACAGCTACCTACACTTTAGGCTGTTTGTGCAAGAAGCTGTATATGGAGACCACAGCATCCTGCTGAAGAGTTCAGGAGAATTTCTGATACAAACTTCAGGATTTGAAATCTTGGTGTCTTGTAATAGGTGAAAATAAGTGAACAAAATCCTAGGACGACAAGGCATATTGATTCAGAATCATCTTTTATTGATGTTTCTCTCTTCTAACTAAAATGGAACTGATTTAAGGACAACAGAACTGGCAGAGGGGTTATTTTGAAACCTTTTCTATATGGTTCTTCCAAGTGGCAGACCATAAGAGAAGCTGTTCTCATTTGGCTGGCTTTTTTTTTTTTTTAAATCAATAAAGCTTGCACCTAACTGACATCTTGAAAAACCAAGCAACATTCTCTTAATTTGGTTATACATCCTATCAAGACTGCTGTAACTAAACTCCATGCAGAGATAGAGGCAGGTTATGTAAGTCTTAAATAATTTCCTTCTTTCCTTTTTTCTTTTTTTTTTTCTTGTTTTGAGATCCTATAGAGGAAGATTTAGCACTAATAGAAGTCTAAGCTTTTGTTTAAGCCTGTTACCAGTGAGAAGCATTCAGATCAGCCCATTTCACATTATTTTTATTAATAGCTTCTGCTTACTTCAGTAGGGTGTCATTATTTATCTTTGTCAATGACTGTGACATACGGCTAAGTCTCACAGGCACCAAATGGCTAAGCTAAAGGCTAAAGGTTCAGCTCCAGAGGGAGTAGAAAATCAACATGAGTGATGCAGATGGCTCATTCATGGCACTAATTATCTTTTGTAAAAGATATCACTAAAGGCAAAATGGAAACTAAAGCAAGAAGAATTTAAATAGAATCTTACATTTGTCTTCTTTTGAGAAGACAAGTGTCTTTTTGGTGTGCCTCAGGGCCCATTACAACAGCAGCAGCAAGAAGGCTGGTTATAGCACATTCTGATTCTAGGTACACTATTGTTCAGATGTGCCGGTGTCTAGGTCATTTTGGACAGGGTCTTTGATAGTGGCACAGAACAGGAATGAAACACAAGACTCTCTGTGTCTGCTGAACTGCCACGGGATGTTAATAACAGCTTACGACTGTGCTATATTACCTGTGGCTTCCTTTTGGCAGCTGCTACTAAATGAATACAAATGTTTGATAATGGATCTGGTCCCTGATGTAGAGTTATATAGATGGCTTCTAACTCCTATATGTTGCAAAGTATCTTAGTATAGTATTTATGAAATTATTGTTTGTTTTATGAGTGGTAGGTTTTATAGTGTTTTTTGGACAAGAGACAGATATTTGGTCTGTACTGGGTAGAGTTTCTAGTGGCAGTATTATCATATAGTCATTGGACGTGTGCTGTGTTAAAAGATACTGATCATCATGTTTTATAATTGGAATGGAGCTGAGCTTTGTATCTCTGCAGGATGCAAAGTATGCTCTCATTTCTGTGAATTTTTGTACTAATTGGGGCTTAAAAGGGTGCTTTCTTTGATGACCAATGATTTACTTCACATGGAAAAACCTCCATTTTTAGGTTTAGACTTACTATAACCTACTGAGAAGATGTCCCCATATACATCATACATTTTACTAAAATATTATCAGCAATGAAGTCTGAATGGAATAATTTGAACAAAGTATCACTATTAGAAGTATAACTGAATTACTGGATTCATTTGCCTAAGCAGGGCTAATTAGGATGGACAAATCACTACCTTAAAATGACTATACTCCTCAAGCTAATACCTCTGCAGAGACCTAGTATCTCACTCAGAGCCTTCTTGGGAATCTCTAATATTGGTGAATTGCACTATGTCCAAAAAAAATCCCAACACCTATAAAGACTATAATGAACCATATTCTCATTCATACTGCTCTTCCTTAAGTACCCACTGAGCTGCAGAAAAAGGTCATAAAATCTACATCTTCTAATAAAGAGGCTTCAAGGAGTAAAATCAGGACCCAATTGACCACTATGCTTAATCATCATCTTCCCTCGTATTATTTTGGACCACTGCAGCTCCGTGAGACAAATCTACCCTAAATGAAGCTAATCCTAATCAATGAAGACACAAGCTAATGCATGTTCCTTGGTCTGAAAACTGGCTGTCTTGTCAGAAATACCCACATAGCCTCTAATGGCTTCTGCTGGCATTTGAATCCCTAATCACTCAAACTGTGGGAAACTGTCAACAGATGCAAAGGCAAAACACTTAATTATATTTGCACTTGTCTTTTTAGAAGGATGTGGTGAGTTTCGGGCAACTCATATACATGATATGACATAAAAACTGATGAAGGTGAAGACCTTTTCCTTTAATTATGCTATATTCTGTTATTATTTTCTTTTGTTTAAAGCAGAAAGTAATTTAGCAGAAAACATATGGTTTCTTTTACTACATGAAGAAATACACCATCTGGAAACCTCTCAGAACAGGTTCTTCAAAACTATCTTGCATTCATAATTTTGTTAATAAAGCAATTTTGTTTGCTTTAATGAATAACTAGCAGTAACATGACTTAATGTTGTCTTCCAGTTAAAATTCCAGTTAACTCTTAATATGGGTATGCTACTTAAGCAGTTAAGTTACCCCTGCTAATATGGTCTCCTGTGCACTGTGCCATAATTTTGTTTACCTACTTGTTTGATTTTCTCAGCCTGTTTAAGTTTCATGCTCTTAAGGCTTACAGATCTTAACTAACAGATCTACGAAATGGTATTCAATTTAAGAATTGCATTTGCATTCAGATGTTCATATGTAGGTGTGTTTGTGTGCACTGAATATCTAAGCCCTTGTTTTCAGTCAGTGGAAAGCTGGTCAATACAATCAATAGAACCTAGACAATGATTTGGACAGAAATTGAAATTCTAGAAGTAGAAATTCTACTTAAAGAAAAGGAAAAAATATTACTATGAAGGTGGTCAGACACTGGATCAGGTAGGTTGGGGAGTCCCCATCTAAGAGTTCAAAATCCAACCAGACATACACCTGAACATCCTGCATTAGGTGATTTTCAACTGCTCACAAGCTTAGACTAGATGATTTCCAGAGGTCGCTCCCCAGCTCAGCTGTTCTGGAATTTTTTGATTGAACCTTGCCAGAAAACAGCCAGTCTCGTATCTCCCTGGTGAATTCACAGAGGCAGAGAGGAGGCAGTACTGGGAGAATGAAAGACAAGCCTTGTGTTACAGGCAGTTATATGGGAATAGGGAGGTTTTGTTCTTCTGCTATTAACCCACTTAAGTAACTATTTTTAAAGCACCATATTTCCTGGAGTAGGCCTAATGCGAAGCTACATAAGGATTTTACTCTCCAGCCCCAACCTAGCATCTCACCATCTGTACACTTGTCATGACACCATCACACAACTCAGGAAGCAATTGTTCACTCTCTTACATAGTTGAACATGACCATGTTTCAGACACTGACTTTCTCTATCCTATTAAACATGCTTACATTTGTTGGACACTCAGAAAAAAAAGGACAATGGAGAAGGGAGCAAGTTATATGAATTATATGGTGCATACACAATAGACAGCCCATTTCTGCTCTGAAATAAATGCAGAAATACTCTGGGCGGTAGACACCGCAATGGCTTCGGCCGTCCCTTTACTAAAGATAGGACCAAAGTGTAGAAAGTCAGAGAAGTTTTCTAAGAAGAATTTAGAATCAAGGCAACTGTTTGTTTGTTTTGGGAGGTCTTTTGGTTGTTTTTTTTTTTTTTTTGTTAATTTTTGTTTTGTTTTGGTATACATGGAATTATTTTTGATGTGTTAGTGTTTAGCCTGTGGCAATCTATAGCTTTGACCTCTGTCAAGAGAGAACTCTGTACTGAGCACTCTCAGTTTTTAATACTTCTTATTAAAACAACCTTTAATTTGAAACAAAAATGGACATAATTTAGGAATCTCTAACTGATATTTCAAAGGAAAATGTCTACCAGCTTCTGGAAGAGATGTGGAAGTTCACAGAATGCAATTAATCACCCTGCCTCTTTTACTGTTGGATTCTGCAGCAGCAGTTGAACGAAAGCAGTTCTCTTATTCATGTTTTGAACACTGCCAGTGTCAATATGTTGGAAGAGCAGAAAGGTATGTTCTTTTCAGGTCTAATTTTGAAAGCCTAAAAGACTGAATTTACTGCAGAGGATTGTATTGCTTGCTTGTTTCTTAAAGGAAAAAAGTCTGAAGTTAAGTCTGTAAAACAGATCTCTGATCTGAACTCCCAATCTTTTGGTAAAAAGGTAGAAGAAAAAAAAAAGATATGTTGCAGCATACATCTATGTCAGAATTTTAGGTCAGACCAATAGAGTGCTTTTGAAGGAAATCTCCTGATGGTACGTACCCATTAACAATGTTTGAATTTATATCTTCAAGTGATTTTTGAGCTAATAAATTAGATTTATTTATAAAAAGACTAACCTAGAAGATTCACTCTGGGATTACATGTACATCAAACAACTACCAGGCATTTAGTGTGCAGTACTAGAGAGAAGCCAGTCTGAAATAAAATGGAATCACTACTGAGTCCTCAGAAAACTTTTGAACTCTTAACAATTGCACTACACTACTTACTAGTGTGGATTAGCCCCTTCTAAAAAGGGGCATTTATGTGTCACAGTCTCATTACCACCTACACAACGTTCTGCTACGTGCAGTTATGATAATGACAGCTGGAATGCCACTTGACACTTGAGGTGAGGTTTTCTGGGCTTTTGCAGAGGTTTTTTAATTTTTTTTTCCCCAGGAAAAAAAGTCATCTGTCACTAAGATTCTGCAAAGGAGTAACAAAAGTATCTTTAGGAGAGAAAGCTGCAAAATGTAATGAGACAAGTTTCTATGTTACCTGTCATAAAAAACTTAGATATGATTAATTAGAACAGATTGTCATTAGTATAAAATTTCCATTACATTCAGTATAAAAAGGTCTGGGGAATTAATGATTTTGTGAACATTTGTGATGGATGCGGTCGTTCCCTTAACCAAACCAGCAGTGATTTGATACAGGCTCCAAAGGAGATAAAGGCCTGAGTTGCAGCTTGGCCAAGGACTCTTCCAGGGAACCCACAAATGAGTAGTGTGACCCAGTGGGCATTGATCCATATGAGCTGGGAACACCAATCATATACTCTGGTTTCTCCAAGACTTATATATCAAGAAATACAAAAAGTTGTGGGTATAAGGAGTCTCATCCTCACGTTCCCATTGTATGAAATTTGACTATGAGCCAACCACTTTATTCCATAAATATGACAGCCTAAGTGAGCCGTCTTTGAGCCCTCCCTGCCAGGCAGTGTGGTTGCATGATAGTGTTCTCTTCTTGAGGTGAGACACCTCTCAAAGTTTCTCCTCAAGGCAGAGAGACCTTCTACTAATGACCAGCTTCTTTTGATGAGTCTAATTCAAGTTCTCTCTAAATTGCAACAGGATTTCCTGAAGAAAGATGTCTTCCCTTGAGCACAGATGCCTCACAAGGTTTGAAAGATTCCTTATTCACAATAGATCCTCAATAAGTGGTGAAGAGAATGCTGAATGAATTAAATCTACATAGCTGATTCTGTTAGACATAAATTGTTATCTAAGTCTGAGATTAAGATTGGATTTAGCTGCACCTAAACTCCACCAGGAATTTAGAAAGCAAGGGGGTCTACTCTGAACCTTGTCACTCATTTGGAGATTCTCCCTTATCCTTTTGCATCTCTCCAGTGAAAATCATTCTAATTTGACTCCCACTTGATTTTCCTTTGTATGTTTCTTCCATGTAGTAAGTAACTCTGTAAGCAACTAACAATTTGTTGTACAAGAAGTTCAACATGACCCAGCAATATGTGCTCACAGCCCAGAAAGCCAATTGCATCCTGGGCTGCTTCAAAAGTAGCATGGCCAGCAGGTCAAGGGAGGTGATTTTCCCCCTCTAGTCTGCCCTTATGAGAGCCGACCTGGAGTGCTGCTTCCACCTGTGCAACCTCCAACACAAGAAGGATGTGGACCTGTTGGACTGAGATCAAAGGAGGGCCACGAAGACGGAGGGCTGGAGCACATCTCCAGTGAAGACAGGCTGAAAGACTTGGTGTTTGGTCTGGAGAAGAGAAGGTTCTGGGGAGACCTTAGAGCACCTTCCAGTACCTCTGATTTTTTGACAGATTCACTATTCTGATGTTTAATTGAGGTAAGGAGAGAAGGGAAGAGGAGAAAGAGGAGAGAGAAGTATGTTTCCTGGATTGAATTTACCTAGTTGCAGAGTACACTCCAACTGGAAGGCATTTCTCTGGATCCTTCATCCAGCTTGTTCATATGTGTATATAGTACAAACCAGGGACACAGGAAACAGATACTGTCTTCCAGTCTCATTAGTGCCATTTATAGAAGCATGCCATCTTACTACTCCATTATATTTCCTATCTTACATACAGAAAGAACTCATTTTCCCTCTTAGCTATCACATAACACAACAGCTGAAACACAGACAGTTGCCTGCAACAAAAAATCAGTCCTTTTCAGAGCCATTTCTGCTTAAACACAATTGAAAACATTTGTTTTTTATATTCTCTGTCCACACGTTTGGCTTTGTAGTTAGCTGTGTTAAAAAATAAGTCCATAGACAAAGTCGTTTTTCCCTTAATTTGATTATTTGCTTGTATCTATTTATCTACTTTTAAACTCAATACAGAACTTGAATTTTTGGGGCTAAATTTTGCCTTTCCCCTTACTCAACTCCAAGGATTATTGGCTTAGAAATTATAATTAATGGACCAAAACGACAATAATGATGTAGGGGAGGAAGGCAGCAGAAAAGGACAGGGGGATAAAAAAAAAATTAAAAATGCCTAACATTACCTCGATATTAGTATTGAAAAGAAGAGACAAGAAGGTTTGTTCTCCTAGTAAACTCTCATCTGCTCAGAGGTGAGAGTATGTAAAACAGAACTGTTATAGATGAAATCATGAATGAAAGAAATATTTAGAACACAATGCCAATTAAAAAAAAAAAAAAGCAATTACACAAATACTTCTACAGGTAAAATGGAAAGAAAAAACAATGTAAACAACTGTTTCCTCAAAGACTAAATGACAGAAAGACAAATGTAGGAAAAAATATGAAAGGAAAAGGTCTATAAGTATACCAGTTTAAAAATAAAGCAGCAGGTATAACTATAATAAAATTAATACTTGTAGGAGGCATCTTTCTGTTTTGTTATCTAGTACTTCAGTTGAGCACGGCAGTATTGAAAAAGATGCAAAGACCCCTCAACAAGGCAATCACTGTGATTGCTTTTGTGGTTTGTAAAACGATTTCCTAAATACATTTTGATATGAAGACAGGTGGTATCTGAAGAAGGGTGGTTCTCATTTGAGATTTGGGACAGTTGTGCCCTCTTGGCACAACGATTCTGGTCACAAGACCAAACCCAAACCATTTATGGATTCCCCATTTGTAAGAGTTCTTTATTTGTCAGGGAATCAATTGCTATGCTGACAGAAGAACATATATGTTCCAGAATATCATATATAGCTTTATAAGACATTAATAGACATGTGTGAAACAGGTTTTTGAGCAATGTGGAACTTTTTACCTGATTCAGGTAGAGCTAATTTTATATTCTTTGTGTTCAACGTATTACTTAATTGTGTTCTTGCAGATAATAAGCTTTAAAGAGGTAAATCTAGGCATGGTAATGCATCTGAAGACTGAAGTGTTACATTTGGAGCTAAATTTGAATTTCATCTCTCTTTAATGCATAAGACTAAAAGACAGGATTTAAGCTTCTATGATGTACAACTTTGAATTATTAATTTTCTTGTTGTGATATTTGCATTAAGCTTTCCTTGAAGATTTGTTAAGAGGCCAAAAACATTTCTGCAAAAAGAAATTCCTGTATCTGAACTCTAGTGCTTGGTTTCTCTAGTTTTTCTTACTATAATGATATTGCTATGCTGAAAGAAAGTGAAAGGGGATTAAACAAATATTTGATATAGAAAAGCCAAACATGAAGCTCAGTGAGGTTCCCCAAGCTGTGTTAGACAACAGTACCTGAGACACGCCTTCACAAGTGTTACTTTGTGTAATTTTATCCTCTGATGAAACATCCACAACAGTCTATTGATTGTATCTACATCGCCACACCTGTATTAACATATATGCCTATGAGACCTCATCTTCCCTGATCTGAGAATGATGAAAACACTTAAACATGGAGTTTCTTAGTCTTCTCTTTATTCTGCCCACGTCAGTAAGGTCTACAGTCACAAAAGAGTGATCAGTGTGGAATTAAGAGTAACTACAGGAATCTTTAAGAGACATAAACTTAAGAATGAATCCTAAAGTTCTTTAGGACTAGATCCATTGAGTAGGGTGGATAGATAGAGGAACTAATCTAAAGTATGAAATTGTAGATGGAAAAAGCTCAAAGAAAACCTTTTCAAGGGGAAATAATGAATTTTATATTGAAGTTCAGTTGTTCATTTTGCTTTCATAACCACACGTGTTAATAAAAGCCATAAAACAATCCATGCACAATACACTGCATGTGTTGATAACCTTTAAATAAGACCGCTGAGGGGAGATATATTGGGAAAGTTTCCATCCAGTTTTTACTTGGACTGCTTCTACTCATTTTCTGTAAATAAACTAGCAAAACAGGAAAATAAATTCAAATATATATTCTGAAGACAGTATTGAGGGAATTTCAAGTGTGTTCTTTCAGAATAATAAGGCCCAGAATATTTTTAATATACTAATGCAAATATTTGCCCCAGAAATGCAACTGTAAGTATTGTCAATTTTAGATATGGTGTAGGGATATATCAACATGTCTAAACATGTAAAAAAACCAGATAAAATTTGAATTTCTGAATAAGCTTAAAAACCAGTAAATGATACATGAATATTCATAAATATGAAAATCTGCACAGTGAAATGCTCTTTGTTCAAGACATTCAGTGAATTATTTTGAATAACAAAAAAATCATGGAAATCCTGATGTGTTTCCTAGTAATTCACACTACAAAAACAAGTGCATTCCATCAGTGATTCACAATGAATAGTTCATCATGCTGTTTATTAGCCTGTTGAACTCTGCAGATACCTAATATGGCTGTGAATAAACATTGATGTGTTTGTGTGTGTAACTGCTTATTTTACATTCATTTTCTATTTAACTTTTACCAAATTAAACTTTTAGTCAGTGAACTTTTTCCTGTCCATGCAGAAGTTATGCTCTTGCTTGAGCAGGCTTTTGCTCTAGCTGTTTTTGGAGAGCACTAGATATCCAGCATTGTATGTCTTAGTCCCATTTGATTCCATCAACTTTGTGATTGCTCCTATAACTTGAGTATATAAGAAAATTAGGATTGTCTTTATTTTAAAAATTGTTTGCTATTTGAAGGGACAATGATGCCTAGGAAATATTAGGTCCCACCCAGAAGATTTACTAGGCACAGAGAAGGAATCCATTTTTTTTTACAGTTGCCCAGCAAAGCTGACTCATCCTCTTGGTTGTGAGTTTTTTTCTTAACTTGAGTGCAACATAAAATCAATCTCTGTGTGGAGATGAGAGCAAGAAATTCTACTAAGTAGAAGAAATTTTAGATATCCTTTATATCTAATAAAAAATGGTTATAAATGTCAATGAAATTCTTCTAGCCTGCCCAAGAGAATCTTCGTAAAACTGTTAGTTCCTTCTGGCTCTCTGGGATCTGAATGATCTTAGCAGCCTCTTATGGGAACCTGGTGATTCTAGTATGCTTTTTCTGCTGGAAAAGATACTCAGCAGCTCTACAATATTAAAGTGACCAACACCCTGTGAATTGCTAAGCAGTTAGGTAGCAATAAGTGAACTAAAAGCACACACATTTAGTATTTTTTGGTAAGAATAAGCATCTTCATCAGAGTCTCCAGATGATTATTGGAAATGCAGAGTTTCTATGTTACTTGCAAAACCACAAAAATATAGTTTTGATTTCCATAAAACCTTATTTTTATTAATTAAGTTGTTAAAAATTAACATCTTTTAATTAATGTTAAATTTATTTGAGTTTAGTTTATGTGAACCTTCTATAACAATTTATTTCATGTCCCATTAAAATTTATTCATTTAACCATACATTGAAATTTGTATACACTGAAGTCCATACGGTTTCCAGACTAAAAACAAATAAACAAACAAATCAAAACCTAAAATTACTGTCAATAACTTTCTGAAAGTGTGAGTTTAATATTTAACTGTGGTGAAAAAGACAGTGTCAAGAACAGTTGAGGGGGGGATAGAGAGCAGAACTGAAAAAGAAATAAAAACTGTAAACCTCTATGAATATGTGCAAGTCACTGGTGAACTTACATTTTGAAAACCTGATGGTGTTACTGTTCATCTCATATGAAGAAGAACATAGTGCCACTAGTAGGCTGAAAGACATGCAAGACTTCTCTACAAAAATATTAAACTGATTGAGACACTTAGACAAGAGATGACTGAGACATAGCAGAAATCTATAACAGTAATATGGAATGGGTTAATTATATTTTGGTTTTGATGACATGGAAATGAGAGAACATCAAATGGAATGACAAAGAAAATTTTCTGAAATACTCAAAGGAAGTACCTTTGTCATTCAATGCTTAAATGGATTGCTGAACCTGTGGCTACAGGATGTTTTGAATGCCAAGAGTATAAATGGATTCAAAAGTTGATTAGGCAAGATAATGGAGAAAAGCTCCACGAAGGACTACTAAACACGATGGTCTGATTACAGCCTCTGGCTTTAGTTCAGGAGGTCTCTGTACCAGCGAGAGCCTGAAGCTGCAAGAACATAAGCAAGGAAACTAGCATTCTGTGAGTATCCCGCTCTTATGCTCATTCCCTGAACATCTGTTGCTGACCCCCATTAAAGGTGAGCTTCTAGTCTGATTAGCACTGCAGTTCTCACAGGGAGAGGGTGGTGGTGGAGGTGGAGGGAGAGAAAGGGGGTGTGGGCACCTATTTCAGTGACATTTACTGCCTGGAATTAAAAACTAATTAAAAAAAAAAGATAAAATACAGCATGCTGACTCTAATTCCTTTTAATTCAAACCATTTAAAAAAGCAGTTCTGTGACAGTTCTATTTCATTCTAAGCAGGGAGACTTCAAAGAAAAGTGACAAAAAGGATATCAGAATGGAGATTACCTCTAATTCCTTCAAAGAAAGGAACGAATGGATCTGAATCTCTTATTGTTTCAATAGAGTCTAAGCAGGGAACTAACGGCGGTACAAGTGTCAGGTATGGTGTATGCAAGGCTTGCTACAGCACGTGTGTCATGAATAACACCAACAGATTCGCAGCTACATTGTGGACCCCAAGAGGACAATTGAAGAAGTCAGGACTGCTCAGATGTCAGATTTCACTTTCCTGGAAAATGTCCTTGTTGACAGCAGTCTTTTACATGCTTGAAGTGCCTTCAAGGTTAGGCATTGGTGTGAGCAGAACTCCACTTTTGAATGCACAGGTGAAGACTGTACAGCTAACATACAGCCACCAGTCATATGTAGGAGAGGGGCTGGGTGACAGCAATGCTTTACCCAGCTCCCTCAATCTTCACCTCCAAACACCACCTGAAAGCCGTCTGAACTCAGATGCTTTAATTTGGAGCTCAGAAACTTTAAATAGAAGTTGGCTGCTGCTGTTGTCTTTGCAAAACCAGCCCCAAGTCATTAACAGAATAAAGCTCCTCCTACTAATCCAGTAAAGTACAGTTATGTATTAATAAAAGAGAGCAAACAAAAGGAATTGAAAAGCATTGCACCTCATGCCTAAGATCTTTTATTCAAGAATTGTTATAAATTTCTTGACCTTTCAAGTTATAATCTTTTTTTATCCAGAGTGGAAGCTATTTTTATATCGCTGCAAACAAATTTATATCACTGAAAGGTAGATCAGTGGCTCTCAGTCTCCAGTATATCAGGATGACACTTTGAAGATGTGATTTCTGCCCATCAGATCATATCCCCATGTAGCTGGTAATATGAGTTGACATTCTATAAACTTGTCCATCAACCTTCACATCCTACAACAGAGAAGCTCCAACTGCACCATCACTATTCATTTGGTCACTGGCAGTTGCTTCTTAAAATCAAAGGCACATAAGATTTTCTTCAATTGGTCAAGATAAAGAAGTCTTGAGAGAAATAGCTGTTGGAGGTGCACCTGGGTACACGAATGCTGCTTAATGAAAGAGCTCCAGGAGGAGGTGAATAGTTTGAGGAGTATCAGAGAGTGAGAGAGACATACTGCTGGAATCAAACTCTTCCTTGCCTGGGACTGGCCTGGCAGGCAGATAGGATGCATGATACAGAGGATTCCTTATCCTCTCCCTTCCTCTGGGTGAACTCTGATTTAAGGGACAGGGACCAATGGCAACAAGTTTCTGTCTGGCACAGCACATGCATCTTCTCCATGACTCCCCACATACCCAGGTGCCCCGGCATAATAGAATCATAGAATCATAGAACCATTAAGGTTGAAAAAGGCATCTAAGTCCTGGATCAAGTCCAGCTGTCAACCTAGCACCACCTTAATATTCACCATTAAACCATGTCCTCAAGTGCCATACCCAGACATTATTTCAACACTTCCAGGGATGGTGACTCCACCAATTCCCTGGGCAGTCTGTTCCAATCCTTTACAATCCTTTTCGTGAAAAAACATTTTTCCTGTTATCTATTCTAAACTGCCCCTAGTGCAACCTGAGGCCATTCCCTCTTGTCCAGTCACTTGTTACCTGGGAGAAGAGGCTGATCCCTACCTGGCTATAACCTCCTTTCAGATGGTTGTAGAGAGCGAGAAGGTCTTCCCTGAGCCTCCTTTCTCTCCAAGTGTAGTGGGTTTCTGTGGCTAGGTTTTGGTAGTGGGTGGAGGAGGGTAGAGGGGATGGGGCTACAGGAGTGGCTTCTGTTAGAAGCTGCTAGAAGCTTCCCCCACCTGGTGGAGCCAATGCCAGCCAGCTCTAGGAATAAATTTAAGTAATATCCCCACTTTGAGTCTGTTTTGCCCATGAAGGTAATCAGTAAGTGACCTCTCCCAGCTTTTATCTTGACTCATGAATCTTTTGTGATTTTTTTACACTCCTCTCTCCAGTTGCAGAGGGGAGTGAGAGAGAGGCTGTAGTGAGTACTTGGTGTCCAGTCAGGGTCAACCCACTACACCAAGCTAAACCAACCCAGCTCCCTCAGGTTCTTCTCGTAAGACTTGTGCTCTAGACCCTTCACCAGCTTTGATGCCCTTCTCTGAAATGGCTTCAGCACCTCGATGTCTTACGTACAGTGAGGGGCCTAAAACCAAAGACATGGAGACCCCATGGTACGTATAATAATACCCCTGGAGGTATTTAAAAGACAGGTAGATATGGCACTGCAGAATATGGTTTAGGGGTGGACTTGGCAGTGCTGGGCTAATGGTTGGATCTAATGATCCCAAAGATGTTTTCCAAACTACATGATTCTGTGATGCTATGCACATACACAAACCATTCTCAGTGGAAGTTTTGAGGGGACAGAAACACCAAAATAAGAATATTCTGCAAATATATATGTATGTATATATGTATGTGTAAGTATGCATATTTTCTTCATCTGTTATTATACACACACACATTGGTGACAAAACACTGAGCCACAGATCCAACCTGGAATGCCCTTTCTTATGCCCTTAGGATATTCTGAAGATCTGATTTGCAAGAATATAAAAAGCTGAATAGTGATATGTTACAGTCTTATAATGCAGAAGTTACGACACTGACTTAGCTGGAATGTTTCCACATCAATATAAATGTGAAAGTGAGAATAGAATTTGTACAACAAAGAAAATTTCTTGTTCTGGTCATGCTGCATACAGAAGGCTGTTTTTATTGAATAGATGTACTTATCTCATGAAAAGACAGCAAGTAATTTCAAATACAAATGGAAATATGACTGTGAATAGACAATTTACACATCCAGAGACAGTCTGAAGATAATGAAAGAGAGTTCTTGACCACTGTAAAATAGATTTTCAGTAACTGACTACCTGCCCTGCAAGTATACAATGAATATTACCTTCAATTCCTGATCCCTAGATATCCCAACTAAAGCCCATTGCAGCATATTGTTTCCTGCATACTGCTATTACCCAGAGTTCTTTTTACTGGAAATGAAATAATGAATGTAGAATATGAACATTACAATATTCATGTGCTGGTTTGGCCTGGGGTAGAGTTAATTTTCTTCATAAAAGCTAGCATGAGGCTATGTTTTGGATTTGTACTGGAATTTTTAATTCAAGGATATTTAAGTCAGTGCTGAGAAGGGATTGACAGCATCAGGGCCTTTTCTGTTCCTCATACCACCCCACCAGGAAGGATGCTGGGAGTGCATAGAGTTGGGATGAGATGGGGCAGGACAGCTGACCCCAACAGATCCAAGGGATATTCCATACTACAGGCCATCATGCTCAGGAATAAAATGATGGGGGAGGTTGGCAAGGGGCCACTGTTTGGGGACTGGCTGGACATCAGTCAGTGGGTAGCTATTTGCTTGTCTTTCTTGGGGTTTATTTCTCTTTTTTATTGCCTTTTTGTTACATCATCATCATTGCTGTAGCAGTAATAGTAGTAGTAGTATATTTTACTTCAGTTATTGAAGTGTTTTTATCTCAACTCATGACTTTTCTCACTTTTACCCTTTCAATGCTCTTTCTCCATCCTGCTTGGGGAGAAATGAGTGAGCCGCTGTGTGGTGCTCAGTTGCCAACTGGTGTTAAACTACGACAGAACACTCTCAGGTTTAACTCTCGTATGGAAATGGAATGTTCCTGGAGCACATGCTTAGGAATTTGAAATGATTCTATCCTATGATTTAATCTTTGACCTGGAGGACAATGGCTCTTTTTCATTATATTACGTGTTCTAATGAGCTAGACTTGGGAAATCCATCTGCAAGCTACTCTGGAGATGGACAATAGGACAATTTTCAGAAGTTAAAAAAAAAAAAAGATGAAAAAGTAAGACATATTTCTTTTGCTTTTTTTTTCTTACTCTGCTTTTCTCAATGTGTCCTTCACAATACTATTTTTAAAGCATTTGTTGAATTAATACTCTGATTTCCACAGTTTATACAATAAAGGCTTATTTATATTATTTAACTATGCAA
Source organism: Cephalopterus ornatus (assembly GCA_013396775.1). Taxonomy (NCBI): domain Eukaryota; kingdom Metazoa; phylum Chordata; class Aves; order Passeriformes; family Cotingidae; genus Cephalopterus; species Cephalopterus ornatus. The sequence goes on from VZRE01010687.1 coordinate 129,071, forward strand.
CATATTTCATGCAAAATATCCTAATTAAAAGCTGCTATATTATTTCTTGATCCCAATGGGATATTTTAGCTGGAAATATGTAACCTAAAGACTGTGATGCCAAATTATCTTTTCCATCACAGCCAAAAGATTAAATTGAACCTAAAATGCAAAAGAGAACTTTTCTCAGGTATCTTAAAATGGTTGTTACTGCTGACTCTTTGTTGGAACTCTACTAGGTTTTGTACATCTGTCTTGAAAAAGAGGACCAATGCCGGGTGCAGCAGATTAGATGTGGCCTCAGCAGTGCCAGCTACTGGTGAATCATAACTTCCCTCCATATAGTAGCCATATTTCTTCTAATATAGCCAAATACATTAGAACAATATTGATATTTGCAAATGGAAGTTCACTGTGGAGCTGAATCTTGTGGTTTAACCCCAGCTAAGCACCACATGTTCACTCACTCACTCACTCTCTTCCACCATGGGACAGGGAAGAGAATTAGCAGGGTAAAAGTGAGAAAACTCCTGGGTTGAGATGAAGAGAGTTTAATGGGTAAACCAAAAGCTGTGCACATAAGTAAAGCAAAACAAGGAACTAATTCATCACATCCCATCAGCAGGAGTTCAGCCATTTCCAGGAAAGTTTCACTACGCATAATGGTTACTTGGGATGAAAAACATCATCAGTCTAGGTGTTCCTTGCTTCCTTCTTCTTCCTCCAGCTTTATATTCTGATCATGACACCATATGGAATATCCCTTGGGATATTTGGAGTCAGCTGTCCCTGCTGAGTCCCTTCACAACAACTTGTGCACCCCCAGCCTGCTTGCTGGTGGGGTGGAGTGAGGAGCAGAAAAGACCATGACTTTGTGTCATGCAATAACTAAAACATCCCTCTGTTATCAACACTTTTTCCAGCACAAATCTAAAATATAGCCCCACACTATGAAGAAAATTAACTCTATCCCAGCCCAAACTGGCACAAATCTCTATAATCCTCCTAAGCCTTTCATGAGGTTGTTCCTCAGCCAGTAGTTTCCTATCCTATACTACAGAATTACTACACTCCAGGTGCAGAACTTGGCACTGTTGCCTGATGAACTTCTTGAGGTTTCTGTCAAGTATCAGTCCCTGGAGTTGTTAATTGAAACATTCATCAGTGGATGTAAGCCAGACTGGAAAGGCATATGTTTTCCCTTTAAACATAGCTGACCAGACAATCTTCAACCTACTTACCACTTCCTCAAGTTTCAAGTGAGGGGATGGAGAAGAGGTTCAAAACTTAAATAAATTCCACTATATGTATACCTTCAATAAATATGTATTACACCACTCTTACCTAGCTACATAGCTAGTCATTTCATTGTAGCCATTCACACTGGATGACCCTTTGTGAACCCATCTTCAGTATTCCTGATGAGTTCCTTCTTCATGCCTTTGGAACTGAACTCAAACAGGAATTTGCTTAATGTATTTTCCAGGCACTGAGATAATCCTATCATTTTGAAGACCTCATTTCTGCCTTTCCTACAGAGTGGGAACCTCCTCTGCTTGCCATGATTTTTCCTCTCTTTTATTCAGCTTGATTATACCTCTTCCTAATACGAACTTTTCTACTTCAAATGACACACCAGAGCTGCGGTGGCAACACCATCCGCCTCATAAGGTTTTGATAAGGTGAATGCATCTGCTCAAGAAGCCAGCCGGCCTGAAGTCTTCAAGCCTAATAGGTTTGTTGTTTGCCCACTAGAACAAAATTTCAACTTGCTTCATGTAAGAAAACTGAATAACAAGAATGGCATTACAGAAAGCTGTCCTAATGCTCAGTATGAAAGCTGTAAAAACGTAGCTTTATTGGCTAGAAAGAAGAGAGGCATGTTATTTATAAAAAGTTTCAACATCTGAGTTGTTTGATAGGATTAGTTTTAGGCAATAAATTTTCTGCAAGTTTAAGTTATAATAATGATATAATTATGGTAATATGATAATAATTGCTAATGTAAGTTTGATGTTAATGAAAAGAGTGATTTGTGTAGGTAATAAGAATTAGACATCCTAATGTATTGATCTCAATCTGTATAAGAATATCTTGGAAAACGAGTATGTAAAGTAGAAAAAATGACACATGTTTGAAGGGCTGATTCTTCAGAAATTTCCCCAGGGTGGTTTTTATTAACTGCAGACCACCTGCTTCTGATAGGTCATGTGAAAAGGAAAGAAGATAACAAGCTGAAACCCTACTGGAAAACAAACACTTTAATTTTGATGATAAAGAATGTTAACTCAGATCCCTATGTCTGCTGAATTAAATCTCTGATTTTCTTTAAAAATCTTTGTGTGACTGTTCAGACAAGAGCCTGGTAAGATTAAAAAACATTAATCAGAGCTCATCAATCTAATTTTATACAACAATTTAAACTCTTTCTTTACCAGTAGCATCTCTGGAAGGTCTGCTCACAGGACACTTAAACAGAAACAAAAGATATTTTTTTTTTAGTACTACTGTATCTATGATAGATGATAAGTAAATCAACACATCCATCTTTATATCACAAAACAGTTTTAGGTTCCTGATGGCTTCTAAGTAAGCAGCATAGGTACCAAGCTGTATGCAGTTTATTTGAGAAACAATAATTTTACAATCTTTATCAAGGCTGTACCTAACTATGTAATTACCTACACACTCATTGAAGCATGGACTGGAAATAATGTTCTCAACTGGTGTAATATCCACCATGATATAAGTCTTTCTAATGTCATTTAAACTATATAGATATATAAAAATGAGGCAATGGAAAAAAAAACAAAGGAGGGAGTTTTCTAAGAATAATTAGTAAAACAACTGTTGGGGGATATAAGTTTCTAATCCCTGTTTCAAATCAAGAAAGGGGGAGGACCTTCAAGCCATGGTAAACTGAGCAGAAATCAGTCGGAAACAAGCTATTTTCTTTTGTTTCTCCTGTCTTGGTTTTTGATGTCTTTTCTAGAAACTGCAAAGTTGTAATCTCTCTAAAAAGAAGACAAAATCTGTTAGCATTAGCAGAAAAATGTAGCTGGTAATTCTGATGCAGGTATAAATATTTACATCTTTTTAAGAAAAATATGCACTCTATTGAATTTTAGTTGATAATGTTCTTTCAATTGACTGTGCTATGTTGATATCATGCTGTTTTAATGACATATATACTACAGGAGTTCTTTAAGATATGAGATGAGATACCTTAAGAATTGCTTAAGGTGATTTTACCTGAAATATGACTAATGAAGCCCATCTCTAGATACCATGGTTGCTATCAAAAAAAAAAAAAAAGATTTTGAAACCATAATACGTGAGTTACAAATCTGATTTAATTTTGCCAATCAAATAGATCATGTCCGATTCTTCCCTGGGAAACTCATGCTTAATAAACCTTTGTGGAAAATCTTGGTTTGTCTAATTAACAGCTTACTTTCTTTTTAGACAAAATGAAAATTTTATCTATAATGTGATAACATTTGCATTGAAAATTTTACCTAGAATATTATAATGTAACATATACATTGTACAGTATGAGAGAAGTGGAGCCTTTTTATTCTGAAAATATATTTTATTTAATTTTTAATGATTTAATAAATTTATGTATAAATTATGAGAAAATATTTTTAAAACTGAAATTCAAATTAATGAAACTTTAAAAGTGTTGCAAAGGACTTATAAACATTTTTGAAATGTTAAAAAAAATTAGTTTAATATTTTTCAAAACAGATTATTACTTCCAATTTACCTTTTAATAAATTATCTCTGTTTTAAAATAGGCTTATCATAAAACTCCTAGTCTACACTCATTTCGCATCTTTGATCGAAGCAGTCAGCCAACATTTTAGGCTTTTAATTAATATGAAAAATAAGCTAGAGGAATCCAACAAGATTTGGGACTAAACGTTAATGACACTATCTATGAGCAAAATCCTTGCAACACAAAAGCTACTCCCACATCCGCAACTGTAAAAGCCAAACTGGCAGCTGAATGTAATTCTAGTCAAAACACCACTGTGCATCCTAATAGCAAGAGAATGAGATATGTTGATAATCAAACTAGTCTGACATGGTTCTGGATGTTGAGACTAATTTTTGATTTTGATTGCATGACTTTGATTAACATAGAATATATACTAATAATATTAATATCCATTATGTAATTTAGAAAATTAACGAGTCATTTTTTAAATTAATTTTTAAAAATTAATTTCAGAAATGAAAGTGCTGTTTTCTTTCCATAGAAAGGCTGCTTAATTTTGAAAAATTCTTGAAGCCTTTCTTCTTGTCACTCCCTTTTTTTCTTAGCTTTGGTTAAGCTAGGTTTCCAGATGAATACGTAGTACTAAAATGGCAAGAGAGATTATCAAAACTACATGCAGTGTGCCTTGATCCCTATCCTCTGATGGTTTCATCATTAAGTTTTATGTGTCATGCAGATACTTCATTTTATCTCTGTCTTGGGGCCTTGCAAGCATACTGAAAACATAGCATATTTTTGAACACTAACATTTAAATCTAGACTGGACAAAACACTAAAGAAAATATGGTCAAAACCCAATTATTTTGCAAAGTATTCTGAAATCAAATGATAAAAACCAGTGTGAAACAGCCAGGTACCACTTATTGTCATGAACAAGGCCTTTTATACAACTTTTTATTTTAACCCTGTATTCTGAATTTTCTATAGACACTGTTCGTCTGTCAGTCGCAGGAAATTCACTGTACCTCTTACCGAAAGAGAGCTGAACCAGAAGACAAAGCAGGTGGCTGCTGTGCACTCCCTTGCTTAGGCACTTGGAGAGAGCCTCCGCGCTGGTAATATTTACACAGATTTTCTCCCGACAGTTCTGGAAATCCCAGGTAAGCATTCACCAGTCTTTGATGTTATCGGAACCCATGAGAAACAAGATCCTTGTCATGCAACCATCGCAAGTTGCACAGCTTCTTGCACGGGCACATCAGAGAACCAGAAGACAGATCAAGAGAGAACCTTGGAATGTGATATTATGTGGAGCATTTCAACATACCTTAAGCAACACTTTTTGGTAGGAATGCCCCAGTGGAAAGGGATAGAATCCAGGACACACCCTGCTCCCCCCAGAATGTTTACTTTGGTAAGATAAAAGCACTGGTATTGGATTATGAAGAGAAGTGGGCCTGTAACCTATTAGCCTAGATTCTTCATCATACAAGAGCAACTACACATAAATCATGTCAGGTATGATTTATCACATCTGTGTTTTCTAAAGCTTTGTGACTTCCATGGCTAGATAGTTAAAACTAACTGAGGTCATTTAGGCAGTTTACATTAACTTTATTACTATTATGGTAATAAATTTGCATTTTTTTACAGAAAGGAAGGATAATGAACTGTAGGAATTAGCGAAAGAAAAGAAGGATAAGGAAAGGTAAGAATTAGCCACAGCTGTTCACAGCTCTGACTCAAATCCAGTCTGAATGTTAAAGACATGGTCATATTTCAAAATGTTTCAATTCTAGACTCTTTTGTCACAATGGCAAAAATCAAGATAGGCACTAAGTCTGAACAGCTCAATTACATTTAACATCTAAGAAACACATAAACAAAACACTGAAGAAGAAGCACTAAATTAAAATATTACCAGATAAATACTCCAAAGTTAGTAAATACCAAAATTAAGGTTTCAAATGTAACCCCAATTTGACACCCTATGCTTATGCATTATAATAACAGCCTCTGTGCATGGTTACATTGTATTTTGCTAATCAGCAGCCCCAAATCAGAGCAACCAGACACAGAAGACATGAAAAGCCCACACTGCAGGAGTGTGACTCACCCAGAATTACAACAGAACACTCTAAGGAAGTCCAGTTTCTTTGGGAAGCATCCAGCAATCACAATTATTAAATCTTCTTTCTTTCATCTCCTGCTTTATTAATTGTGTATCTTCATTTTCTGGGGAAAAAAAAAAAATTACATGCGCATCCTACAGTCAAGTCTCTTTCTTTATAAAACCTGATTGGCAGTCTGTGAACTGAATGGGGAAAGAATGCTATAAAAAAAATTGCATGTGCTAATGTAACTATAGATGGTAATACTTACATCTAAGACAGACTAGTTAAGGCTATATAGGCAACCTTAATTCTGACATTTTTCTAACTTCTGAGTAATTGACCTTACAATTGCAACACTCCTCATGTATCAATTATAATTAGCTTTTAAAAACATGAAAAAAAAGCCACTATTGCTGAGGCAGAAAAAAAAAGGGGGGAAGAAATCTTTTCTTCTGGACAAAAGCTGTGCTTTTCTGAGAGTCAAATCTTTCAGAACCACAATTCAGAAGGTTGTAAAATGACCGACTTACCCCAGGCAGGCCTTGTGCCTTTGGTAACCCCTACATGGGGCAGTTATTAGAAAGGGAATACACATCAGCACTAGGAGTTTTCCCAGATATTTGTTGTTGAAATGTGGGATTAAGGATGCCTGGGGGCAATCCAGGCTTGGTATTATTGTTGCAGTTGCCAGGTTCTGCTGCTCTTGCTGTGTCTCTGTAGTCCTCTGTTTCTGCCTTTCTTATCCAAGTTTTTCCCCTGCTATTGCCTTCTTTTGTTTACTCATTTTCCTGCGCCTCTGTCCTTGCACCTCTTCTTCTGAGCTGTGGAATGGCTGTTTCTTTCTACACAAAACTGCCTGTACTCAGCCTGCCTTCTCTCAGACCTCATCTCATTTGAAAAATGAACCATGAAACTCATTGAATATTCCACTAAAGTGTAATTTTGGGGTAAATTTTGGGTGTATTTTGGCACTAGTCTACTTTCATACAGAGCCCAGAAGGTAGAACCACGATGTCACCCTTCAAAAGATAAAAACCTTCCATTCCTGTCAAGCCATCACAATATTTATTTTCCCACTAGTGTTTTTAATATGACCCAGAAATATTATTTCTCTAATCTCAATGTAAGAACATTTTTACTCATGTTTTATTTATTTTTAAATAATTCAGAAACTCAAGATAGAAAATTTCAGTATATATCTTGGAGCATGGTAATTACTTACTAAGTAATTATTAAAATGTAAGATTATGTAAAAAAAAAGTTCACTGAGCAGTGCTTTGGAATCAGTGTCTCTCTCTCTTTTCCACACACAGTAACAAGCAGAAGGTTATTATTACAATAATAACAGTAACTGAGTTGTGATTAGTAGACAAAAGACTAACTTACACTGTTTGAAAGGCATAGAAATAGAAATATTTCTTTTACAATATTTTTAAATAAAAAAATGTCATTGCATAGATAAGTTCCTACTGACAGTGGCAAATCTTGTTTCAGTTCAATCTCTGTTTAAGCTCTAGTTAGAAACCAAACTTATATGTTTTTTTTTAAATTAATAAAGAGAGTTTAAGCCTAAGGAATTGCAGTGGTAAAACAGAATCTGCTCTGCCCAAACCAATCTTACTTTGGAAAAAAAAAAAACCAAAGGCACCATTCTGGAATCCTGGTATAGGTTGATTTTGATGTTATAATGTTAGAGGAAAAAATTCCACAAGGAACTATAGCATTCTCAAGTGATACAGCCAAGACATTCTTAATAGGCAGTATCAGAGTTCTTCACCACATTCTGCCCAGGGAGAACACCATTTAAGAATTAATGAATATAAACAAGCAATAAATTAATTTGGAGTTAGCATTTTCTTGCCATTAAAACAATGAGATTCTGGTGCATTTGCAAAGGTATTATGAATATACAAGAGCATATGCAGCTGGCTTTATCTCCCTAGGGCACATATTTATATTTGAGCTTCTTGTCCTGGGTTTCCCTTATCAGTGAGGAGGAGGCAATTCTAGTTAGTTTCTTACTGACCTAAACCTCAAAAAAAGAGCCATATCTAATTAACAGGAGCAGGTGTAGTCATCTATGTTGTAATCTGCATTAAACTCTGATGCCACAAATGCAATTTTTTTCCAGATAACCTCCCAACAGACTCTTCAAGTTTTTACTGACTCTTAATAACAGTTTGGGGTTTGTTGTTGTTTTTTTAGTTTGGGGTTTGTTTATCCCCCCCACTCCTCTTTTCAGAACCTGTTTATTTATAGTTTGAAAGCAATGGAAAGCAAAGGTAAAGACTAAGATTCATTTCAAAGTTGAACAAATTTATAAAATATAAGAAAAAAAATGAATTGTGAATATTCTTCACTCTATTGTATTTACTATTAAAAAGAGAGGAAAGCAGATGAAAATTGATAGGTAAAAAGCATATACTTTTAAAAATAATTATTGAAAACTATTGAAAATTTCCCATGGCATGTTGCTTTCCATTATATTTTTAAATAAATTCTAGCTATTCTAGGGTTTTTAAAATGTGTTTTCCCAAGATAAAGATCATCTATATATGGCATTAAAAGATGTGGATCAAAGGCTTTGTTTCTGTTCATACTGTATAGAGCAGCAGCTAATGTAGTATCAAAAGGCAAAGATCTACAGGATTATTGGCATTAAAATAGGGCTGTGAAGTAATAAATAAAAACATTGATGAGAATGAGAAAAATAAATCACCTTATTTTCAGCTGATCACTACTTGTGAATTTGATAAGCAGGAGAGCAACTATCAGTTAACGTATAGAAATAAAACGGAGTCATGTATTGGGTTAGCTTTGCCAACAGCTAAACTCTCACCCAGCTGTTATTCACTCCTCTCTTCCACAGGATGGGCTGCCATGAGGAAAGTTAAATCCATCCCAGCCAGAGGCAGCAAACATGTCTACAGAAAAGACTTCCCAAACAAAATGTTGAAGTCTTTGATCCTACTTTCATTGGACTTTTGTATTTTCTGATTTTTGCTTTGAATCTGCAAGAACACTAGGTATCTCCACATCAGTTAATTACACACTTTGACTTTGCAAATGTTCATTCACATAGAAATAAAGATTATACTCAACTACTTAGAAATTAAGGCTGACATGCTATATTAACTAACAATCAATAAACCTTGTCTTAATGTACAGAACTTTCAGCAGTGGACTTAAGTAGATAATAAAATAACATTTAATGATGGAATTTCTACAGGGAAAAAAACAAAGAGTAATTCTTGACAGAAATAGAGTTAATTTTACAAATGTACTTACGAAACGTCAATTCCTGCCCCCAACATTCATTGCGATACTGCAGAAGAAACTGGAAACAAAATTTTCCTTGGAGCAAACTTAAGCACATGTGCAAGAAATAGTGGAGCATGTAGATTAAGAAAGACACAAATAACTTGCTGCAGTGTAGAGCATTGGAATGCTCTGGCAGCCAGTCTTATTTATGGAAAAATTTCTCAATAGCTAGAGGACATGGTGTCAGAAGGTATCCTCACATATAAAGAAGGCAATGTAAATAGTGCTTGCAGTGTATATATCTTCTACACAACTTCTTGTCTTTCTGGTACACTCTCAGGTCTGAGTCTACAAGTCATTTAAAGGTAATTTATAAATTGATTCTCTACTGACTGTAATGGCTGAAGACTTAAGATCCTCAGTGTGCATGACGGCAAAAGAAAAGTCAAGTTTTCTTTTAAGAATAGCTTTCCTCAAAGCTGTGCTGTTTCTTTGGAGTGTTTTCTAAGTACATGATAACAAATGGTTCACTAACTTGATAATAACTTACAGCACCCACACCTTATCTGTATAAGAGTCGACAAAGCAGCTCCATTGTGGGAATAAAATACAGCTGTGTGAACAAATCTTTAGGTCTAGATCAAACGAGTGAATAGGAGACTCACTTGGTTCTCGGGGGCTACATAATATACAAGAAAATAGGAAGAGCATACTTGACCAGACCAGGGATCTGTTTGCTGAATGGTCTGTCTTTGGCAATAGGAAGTGTCTGCTGACTGGACGGAACCTGTGAGAACAGGACAAGCCTTTAAGGTAAAGGTTTATTCTATATTTTTCCTGCTTCATCCTGCCAGTTTTCAAGAAACTGTCCAGGGATTTCTGCAGCCAGAGATATTTTTGTTTGCTGAAGTCCCAATCTGTTTCTCTCCATGAGTTTGTTGTATTGCTTTTTGAACTGATTTGCACTTCTGACATCTGGTATGCTGCTTGGCAGAGTTTCCATAGTGTATTTATTCAGGTAAAAATACTTCTCTTGTTTACTTGTTTCAACTTGCACAGCGATGACGTCATTTGATGATCCCTAGTTCTTATACTGTTAGAAACAAGGAGGGTTTTCTACTTTTATTTACTGGATCTTATATCCACTGTTTTCTACTCGTAACCTGAGACTTGAAATCCCAGCTAAACTCAGTCCTACAGGATTCATATATTTCTGAACTAAAATTTAAGTTGCTATATCATTATGTTACAATGAATATACTTATTTCATAGAATACCAGATTCATGTTCATGAAAATTATTTTACTGTTTGTCCAACATACCCTCAAAAGAAAAAAATTATATAAAGATTAGTAAATGACAGTTTCAAATTTGCTAGTAGAAATACAAGTCAGATACTTAGAATCAGTTTAAAGATGTTCATTCTTTATTTATCATAAATAACAATAATAATAAAAACCTTTCCAATTTCACCTTTTAAAAAAAAGATGTTTTCATGCATTTGCAAGAAATAATAGCACCATTTAGAAGCACTCAATGAAATAAGTGCAATGAAAGACATTGCAAATTCCAGTTTCAGATAAAAATATATTGGTTTTTATCCAGTAAATAAATAGTTGTTCTATGGCAAGCTACCTCAAAAAATTTTCTCCATAACCCCTTGAAAATTGCAAAGAAAAGACAGAACTGTCTGATTGCATTCAGTGTGAACAGAGAAATTTAAATGATCATGACATGAAGTAATCTTGCTTAATATTCCTTTTAGCTTTCCTACTTAACTCTGCCTTGTCCAGAAATTCTTGCCATTCTAGTCATTTGCTGTGATATACACAAGTATTTTCTCTACTTTTAGCACAATTTTAAAAAACATTCCAGAAGCCTGAGAAATTTATAGATTTTCTCAATATATCGCCATTTTGGGGGAAAGAGCCACTCTTTTCACTCTTCTCACTTTTCTGTCTTATGCAGCTAAACAACAAGTAGGTTTCACATTATATATAAGTATATTGAATGGCTGATTAACATAGAAGTCCAGGATGTTAAGTTTTAAAGACATAAGACAGGACAGGGTTGGTAAATTAACTGCCTGCATCTATTGGCAGATACTCCAATTTGCTAAAGGGTTTTGTTACTGAAAGACATTAAAAAAATAGTCTTTTGTCTCTATCAATTCTATCATTATTGATTTAATGATACAAATTTTCAAAATTAATATAAAGGAAAACCTGTGAAATCCTGCTTTGTCTAAAGCTGTCCACTTGCTCAGACTTAGATCTGCCAGACTCCTAGTATCAGCACAAATTTCAATTTATTTCCCAGTGATCACTGTAAAGTTTCTCAATGTTCTTCCTTGTGAGGAATCATCTGAATCCGAGATACCATCTATAAGAAGTCTTAACTACTTCCATGAGATTTTGCCTTATTCTTCCTGACTTTAGAAACGGATATCCAGAGTGCTGTATGAAAATTAAGAAGTGACACTTGAGAACTTGACTTTCTCAGGCAAGTATCAGGGATCTCCACTATCACTCTGAGTTACCTCCTGCCTTGATCCTCTGATCCCCCACCATGCACATTGCTGGTTCTCCTTGTGGTGCCACCCAGCACCATGCTCACAGCTCTGCCAGGAGCACATCCACTTACATACTGTTCTCTCCTCCAGTCCTCAAATCCCTCACACCCTAAAGGCCATAAATGGAATTCAAGAGGGTTAGTATGCATTCAGCATACTACAAAACACGAGTATAGGGGAAAAAGAACAGGACTGAGGGAAGGGAGGCCTGATTATGAGACTACATTGCAGAGATCAGATGAGGTGGCTTCAAGCTACAGGTGGAGATGTTAAGATGTACTGCTAAAAAATAATTTGAAAAAATGCTAAAAGTAAATGCATAGTAAGAATTAACATGACATGACATAGCAAGAATGAAGCAGATTGTGAGGCTCAAATTAACTAGTAAGCAAGAGACTTTTCCATGGGCATTCTTGCACTCTGACCACACTACAGCAGTCTATGTGAGAGTCTCCTTGGCCAGCTGGTTGGGAATAAACATGCTTACTAAAGCAGATAAGTGAGAAGGTATAAAAGGAGCTACAGTATTTGCTAGGTTTCTCAAATCTCTGCCTAGGAGCATCTGTATCACAAAGGATGAAAGTCATCCTAAAGAAAGCACGCAAATTCATACATGTGCTGTTAGAGTTTCCGGTACTGGATGATACAATGGGAAAGAAGGAAGATTTAACACCACATATTGCAAAGAATCATGAGAAAGTTTTGAAATTCAATATTTAAAAATAATATGCAAGAAAATCAGACCTTGTAAATTTGGAATTCTTAAGGCTCAGCTTTCTTAAAGAAAGTTGAAATTTGTATATAATGATGTTTTTCAATATATGGAACTGTCAAAGAATAGCACTAAATATCCACAAAAGCTATGAGATGACAGTCCTGGAAGAATGATAGTCCTATTGCAGAAATTCTTGTGGAAACACTCCAAGTGCTATGTGACCTGGTCTAGTTGAAATACTGCCATGTTCCCGTCTCATACAAGCTCTATCAAACTTGGGTGAAAATGGTAATGAAATGCGAGATAGCCCATTATAGAAATATGGATGGAACTTTACACACAATGCACTAAATAAAAAAAATGCTGAGGAAGCAACCTCTGTGTTTACACTACTTTGATGTACACTTTATTGCCTACATGTTATGGAATAGACAAAAATTCTTTCCCCTGGATGGAGACTCCCATTTAAATCCAAGGTACTGTGAATCAGAGATGCTTGGTAGAAGAGTGGAAACAGGCATATGGCATGAAAAAGTGACTTTAGTCACTTGATTATAGGGTCAAATGTTGGAATTGGGAACCAGTTAGGAGACAACCATTCTAGATGTAAAGGCTATTCTGTAACTCATATTCTGCATGTAGAACTGCTGACATAATTTGCTGTTGCAATTTCTATCTTGGTTGAATTCCAGCAAGATCTGTGTATATGCTGTGAATTAAACAGACTGGCCCGAATATTGCAAAGGAACTAATGAATATAATCCCTAAAAATATTACTTGTGCTTGGTGAAAAAGATGAAATTTTTATCATAAAATCTACTACCAATTCTTATCACTGTAGTATAACTGCTATTCCCATCTTTCTCTATGAGCCTTGTGAAGAAATAATACAAGTTGCACTATCTAATAAATCTGAGTAACAAATTGATACTATTTTTTTCCAGTCCGAATCAAAACTAGTATATCCATTGTGGATATTCAACTCAAAACTATCTTTGAACTTCTAAAATTTATCTGGGCCCAGGGCCAGGAACTGTCCACTTTGCAAGTGCATAGTTCTATTTTTCTTATACTTTAAATTGTTTCTTTAAACATAACTTTATAAAAACTTTCTGTCTCTTTATTTATTTGAAGCCTTGAAATTGTGTTTTTCTATAACCCTTTCTGTGGTCAGATACTAGAATAAAATAAATCACTGTCATGTTAAGCACAACATTTTCTTAGTGAAGATCAGTCGTGACATTTAGATGAAAAAGTCCTTCCATTTACAGGCTAGATATGACAAAAATAGGTTGTAATTTTTTTTGTCATGTGTTGTTTTTTTCTCAAAGTACATTTGGATATTTATGAAAATATGAAAATCAATGGCACTTTCTTTTGCTGCAAGATCATGTTTTCTAAGAAGTAATTCAGAAAGGTGTTTGAAGGAAGGAAGGAATTAGCATAATTGCTATGTGCCTCCTTCTTTATGTAATGTTTTACAATGATTTAGAAAGAGCCAGTGAAACTTTTTTTTATTTGAGATAAATAAAAAGTACTGTCAGACACCCTTACCTTCCAAATCCCAACTGTGCAAATCCCACTGGGCTCAGTAGGAGTCAAGTGACAAATTCTCACAGAATCAAAGCACAGTGGCTCTGGAGAACTCACTGATCCTTTTGCTCCAAGTTATGACTAAAGGAGCAGATTGGTTATTTTTGGGAGCCCAGATTACAGTACTGCTTCATATTGGACTGCTACAACAGCTTTAGATAAAAAATACACTTTATTGCTCAAATCAGATAACATTTTACTCACACATATGCTCATATTTTCAATGCAACTCTAAGTTTGGTCATCTATTTCTAGGAAAAAACCCACAATTTATAATCTAATTTCAATTGAATTGTGTATCGTGTACGCATCAAAAAAATGCAGCTGTTTGGTTTTGGGATTTTTTTTTCTGGACACTTCTTCTCTTGCCTGTTAAACCATTATTTTAATTCAGTATGAAACCAGTTCTGATCACCATGATATTGTACTCTCCAGCTAGCAAAATAAAAGCAAACAACATGGAACTATGAACTAAAATGTGGCCTGTAAAATCTTGAATTCCTCCTAAATGACAACACAGTAATTATTAATTAGAAAAAAATCAAAAATTATTAAATTTTCATGTCAATTTAAATGCCAGAAAACATCAATAATTATGTAGATGATTGAGTATAAAAACTAGGAGATAATACTAAGTTGTTTTTAGTCTTGCGCACTGATTATCAAATTAATAATTCATACAAGTAATTAACCATAATTGCAATAACTGAAAATGGGTGTTAACTGAGAGTGTATTTGATTTGCTGTGAGAAGCAATGTTAAAAAGCTTTGGATTTGCCTCACATCTTCTTTTGCAGTCTAACAGTGTAAAGAACTTGTTCCAAACTATTGACCTGTAAATGCAAATTGCAATGAGATCCTAGCTAGCCATTTCCATCACTCTTGACAGTATTTTGCTCTCAGATACTGAAGAGTAGGACAATTCAGAGGTTCTTAGTCTGTCAGAAGAAAGAATGTGTCTACATTTATGATTGCAATTCAGCTTACAAGAGGTAGCAGACCTAAATTCTTAAAAAAAACCCCACACCCCTGCCAGAACAAGGAAGCTGGAATGATGAGATATAGAGGTGTGACCTTTTTCTGAAGGTTTCTTTTCCAATTGTCAGTGGCCAGTGCAGTGCTCAACCAAAGTTGTGCATTGAAGATAAAGAAGTTGCATCTGAGACTTGCAGCATCTAGCCTGTGGTGCAGCAAAGTGGCTGAGGTCTTAGTTGGGGGCCAAAGCAAGAAAAAAGAAGCTTCACAGATTCTCAGAAGCTTGACAAGTTGCGTAGTTGCAGCAATGGCACAGGAAAGACTGAAAGCCTTTCACAGGAAATACAATGGAAAATACAAGGAGTCTGAGACTTGTGATGTAAATGGTTGTTCCTAATATCTGCTCTCAGCAGACTAAAAGCAAAAGAGCTTGTTTTACCAAAATGAGTGAAGGTCAAACTTTATGACTGCTTGACCTCCAAAGACATCTTCAGTTTAAGTCTGTGGTGGAAGCCTAGAAATGAATTAAAGGTAATGTTTCCTCCATGTTAACAGCATTTCTCCATGCTAGGACATTATTGCACTTATCTACATTGCCTTATCTACCCACACTTATCTACCTACCAT
This sequence comes from Cephalopterus ornatus, assembly GCA_013396775.1. NCBI lineage: Eukaryota > Metazoa > Chordata > Aves > Passeriformes > Cotingidae > Cephalopterus > Cephalopterus ornatus. The sequence continues at coordinate 144,631 of VZRE01010687.1, forward strand.
AAATGCAATAGAAATGCTCCTCTTGTCCAGTCAAAGAAAATAACAAAGTTTTAACTAAAGCATAATTATGACCTGTCCAACATACACAATAGCTCCGCTACAGTTGATTATGACCTGTAACTCTTAACCTACTGTGCTATATATAAAACCAAAATTTTCTGCCTTTCTGAGCTACTTGAGTGCCCAAAGACTAATTTAGAAACTGAAGTGCTTCTTAATTGGGGAATGAGGCAGCAAGGGGAGTGTCTGTGTATTTTGGATACCTCCGGATAAACAGAAGTTTTCAGTCTCCAAGTTTTGGCCATGTGCTTCCAATTCCTTTGCAGGTCTGCCTATGAGGGTTTCTGGATTCTAAGCAAGCATTTTTTTGAAATTTAAAAGCATTTCATTAGGCATCCGGATTTAATATTTTGCTAATATTCTTTGACATTTTAAACTGATTTATGTCTTTAAATACACAATAATGATCTATCTTTTAAAACATAAATAAATCATCAAATATAAACTTTAAAATCAACAAAAATAGTAATAAAAGCCAAGTAAAGAATTTAAAAGAGAATTCATTTTCATTTTTACTATAAACTATTCAGACAAGGAGACCTCATAAAGACATAGATGGTAGATCCTATTGGTCCTCTGGAATTTAATAGCTAAGTGTTATTTATCTTCTTTCCACTACAAATGGCTACTTTTATTGATGGTCTCTAAAATACTGAATGGACATCCAACTGTGCTTTTATCAGAAATCATGGAGTAGAGGTTTTCTGTAGTGATAAATTTTTATTAATGACCTGTAAGTTTTTTAGCAGGCATGAGCCAGAAAAACAAGTGATATAATTTTTACATGCAGTTAAAATAAGAGTAGTTAACAAATAGAGATGTGCATCAAGTTATTGATGCATAGGGCACATGAAACATCTGTAACTCACTTGAGAGTTTTCTAAACTCTAGGGCAAGGGCGATTGATACAGACTGACTGTCAGAAACCACACAGTGACTTCTTACTCCCCCTTCTCAATGGGATGGCGGAAGAAAATATGACAGCAAAGCTCAGGAGCTGAGATAAAAACAGTTTGTTAGTGGTTTGTTATTCATTCTTATGGGCTGTTATGAGGAAAGTTCACTCTACTCCAGCCAGACCCAGCATATAAATCCATCTAAAATAATCAATTACATGCTGTAATTCACTCTAAAATTTGAATAAGAAAGGCAATAATTGATTTTAGCCTGGTATAACAAATTATTAACAAAGAATTCTTTAGAAACATTTTCAATTCTAATATAAGAAGAGCCAGTTCATGGGTTTTAATGGTGTAGGCAATTAAATTTTGCCACTGTGAGGATGTAGATCAGATTAGTAAACCCTGGAGAGACAGACTGTTCTTTGACTGTCACTGATATATGGAGTAGAGCTGGTCAGATGTGGCAGCCTGAGAGCCAGGTCTGTTAATGCTGGGAGGCCCTTCAGGTCCTCAAGGTCTTGTATACTCAGACCCTTCACCCAGCAGTAAGAAGAGCAGCACATCCACCTCCACTCCTCTTTGAGTGTGGCATAGAAAGAGGAGGCAGCAGCCATTACCTCCCTTCCTGAAGTGGTTTAGAATTAAAGAATCACTAAGTTTGGAAAAGACTTTTAAGACCATTGAGTCCAACCATAAAAACACCCCATATTTTACCACATTCCTTCTAGAACTAGTTCCTTCTAGAACTACACCCAAATCTACACCTTCCAAAGTTTATGACGTTAAGAACTGAGGCAAACACCTGATACAGGGCAGAGACCTTATGTCATTCCCTATATATATTTATAAAGTTCTATCATAAAGCTGTTCGTAAGGAACACTGTAGCAAGCTGTTATTCTGCCTTCAGCAGTGATAGGTAATCTACTCTTAATTTCCACATCAAATTTGTTTCTGGCCCCTTCATACCAATTTCCTCATTTGTGGACTTGAGTGCATTACTCCTCATATAGGCAATTATATATTTATTGGACTCACAGGGGCATAAATCTCCCGGAGAACCTGAGATAAAAGGGATTTGGGGAATTTTAGTCCTGCCTTGCAACTGACCTGTGGTAACGCATGTTGCCAGGTCACCTGACATTAACATGAACACAAAACTGACCACCTTCATCACAGATCAGGGCTGCCTCGATGCCTGCAAAATATATGCCTAGGAGGCTTCAACATTTTCTTCTTTTTTTCCTTGACTTTCTAGAGATTTTATTGACAGCAGATATGGTTTTCTGAATAACATCCAGATGTTAGGGCAAAATGCTGGCATTTCAATGAGAAAGTTCAGCATTTTCAAGTAAGTTTGAATCCAGCACTGGGAGCCAACATGAAGCCATAAAACCTTCTGCTGTGATAAAGAAAATGCCATTTCTTGAAAATGTCATTTCTGAAAGAGCTGTTAGTTTTGGCATTTCACACTTTGTTCTAGTTAAAATTAAAACAATAGAACAAAAGTATTTGGTTTGTATCTTCTCGTCAGGATAATGGACACAGTATTTTCAATGAGCATTTTCTCTAAGTATAACACACAGCTACATAGGGTAAGGGAAAAGAGAAACTCAAGAAGATGAAACACCAAATAAAGAATGCAAAAGACAAAGAAACCTCATTGGACTGAGGAAAGACAGATAATAGCTTCCTTCTACTTTTCTTTTTTTTTTTTTTTTAAGTAGCTTTGATTGTGTCAAAAATGACTTGTAAATGACTGAGATACAGTTAAATGGAGCAAATATGTCTCAGATCAAAAGTAACATGAAAAGTGGGATTTAGATAATCTAGCCGTAACCACCATAAAAAATAAATTAATCTTCAAATGTATCTAGTCATCTGGATTATTTCCACAGTGAAGAAAAGAAACAGCCATCATCCATGAGCAGTTTACACAAATTATGTTAGATGTCTAGAGTGTAGGAAAGATGGATCGATGACTAACCTAGCTCTTGAGGGGAGCAAATAAGTGAGATGAATCTCATCACATATCTGAAGGGTAGGCTCTTTTTTTTAGTGTTTTTTTTTTTAATAGTCATATCTTTTGAGAGACTCTTGATATCAATATAGTCCAGTCTCTGATTCCATCATTACAAATGGGCATATGTATGTATGTCAGTATCAATCACAGCACAATGGGTCTTCAAATAGCTTTAATAGTTGACAAAAACAAAAAAAGCTGCAAAAGTGGTGCAGCTCAGTGGTGGCTGAGCACAAAACATAATGAAATCAATTTAAACCACATTCTTAAAAAATTAAATCAAAATCCCAACTTCACGTTTCTGCCTTTAAATTAACAGCTTACAATTACTGGTTCATAAACAACTCCATTTTAATCCTCATGTGTAGATGCTACAAAATCAACTACGGTCAAGATAAACATTTATGTGATTTTGCCCTCTTTATATTTTAGTTTTTTAATCATATTAATATATTTTTATTAGTCTTTGCTTGATTAGAAAACTACATAGAAAAAGTAATTTTAGCCTCAGACAAGAATAATGAAGTTTTGAAATTTGATTCTCAGGCTACGTCATCAGATTCAGAACTTTGATTTTCCCCCATTGTGGCCCTTTGTGCGACATTAAAAAATCCCAAAGACATTAAAATGTTATTCATTTGAATTCATCACATTTCATGGGTTACTTTATATTAATTAAATTTAAAATTGGAAACAAATTATTTATCAGGCATGCAAATATATGTGGTGATATTGAATGTTTGGTTTAAAATACCTGATGAAAATATACAAAGTACAAGTTTTCAAAAGTTTCCAGTCCTTTAGCCATGCTATGACTTCCATTTGTCATGGTTGTCTCATAACTCTTTCATAACTCTGCATAAGAAATCAAAGACCTCGGTGGTGCAGTAGAACAAGTGTACATCGTGACAGGAACTGATGGTACATGCGCACGCAATCTCAGTAGAAAAGTGATTAGAGAGATGTTAAAGAAGCTATTTGCACTCTCTGATGTTAGGCATCTGTCTTAGGTAGCTAAAGGCTCTGTTGGCAAGCAAGGGTGTTGTTCACTGAGACAACTGATGGAGCTGCTACGCTTTCCTGTTCATTCTAACTAACTGCTGAAGAGCTCTTTGTCAACTGCCTCCTGATTGTAGGCTAAATTCAGTTCGTTTTTTTCCCCCAGAAAATTGCACCGTAAACTCTTGTTGCTCAGGATTTGATTAATGTCCATTTCAGATGTCCCTGCAGCAAGGGTAGAGCACAGATGGAGGCTAGACACCTATCTGAGTTAAGCCATTCCCACCCATCAATCATGATCTGCAGTTTATACCAGAAGGTCTTAAGGAAAAGTGGTATCAGTGATATCTTACTGTAAGAAGCTGAGAGGTTCAGAAATTGATTAATGAGCAGGTCCTGAGTCCATCAAGTGAGAGCAAGATAGAGAGGTGGGTGTACCATTCTAAGGTAAGCTCTCACCACCCATCAATCATAGCCCTACGTTAGCAGATGAGTCTCTTCAGTTTCCCTCTTCAGTCAACAGAGAAAAAGGCTTCTCTTAGACTGAGCTAAAGCTAGAAACTAACACAGCTGCACTCAAGTGGAACCTGTTTCTTTCCTTTGACAGGAGGACTGGAAAGTTACTGCACTTAAACACAGAAGTTAGACCTTGTTAGACCTCCTTAAGAACAAATAAATGGTTCTTTGAAATCTTGGAAAAATATGTTGAAAGGGCAATTTTTTCATAAATGACTTAACAAGTGGCTACACCCTGCATCCATTCTACCAATACAGTGAACAATGCATTTCAGTCACTATAGGCCTCAGCTTTTCCTGAAGAGTATAACAAAGAGTAATGAAGGAAAACGTGGAGAAGACAGGTGGCTTCACCTTGCTTCTTTTCCATTCTGAAGCCTAGCAAGAACCAGGCAAAAAACTGACTGATAATGCTGGAAAATACATGATTTTCTAGTCCTTTTTCATATTTGCAATCTATAGTGGACTTCTGAGCTCTGTACTCCATTCAGGTTATTCAGGAACAACACAATAAAAAGTGATTCTGACCCTGATCACACAAGTCATTTTCTGATGCTAAATTTCCCATGCCTGTCTGTTTCCACTGTGAGAATGTAGAGTGGGCAGCATTTGAAGGATTTTTATCTTTGAGCAGAGATGGTATGAGATACAAAAGTATTAATACTGAAGTATAGGACTGAAGACATATTGTTTCTTCTTTTTTAAAGCATTATTGGAAAATTACTGATGAATTAACAGGGTCAAAACAATGATTGATGTGACACAGAATATATCTTGCTGTAATAATGATAAGTGGCTCCCTTTTTATGATTATTAGTTTTACCATTTACATTGGCAAACATTCAGTCTTGGAGGCAAAATTATTCTTTTTTTATATTTTTTGCTATCTCAACAAGAGCTCAATGGAAACTTTGAATAGCAATGTCATGATAATGATAAGATTAGGATCCAAATGCTTTCACCCTTATATTTCTTTTGCTCTTTCAGTTTTAATTGACTGCAAAACTTTATGCATACTGAATAAGGAAAAATGCACTTTAAGAGAAAGGGTATATAGAAAGCAAAGCAAGTGTAGTGAGCTAGTCAACATTTGGAACATTTCCTCTCAGGAGGGTATATGAACCTTCAGTGAGCTCCCTCCTGCCACAGTAGACCTCTTGCACTCTTCAGGCTACTTTGGTATCTCTATGTCTAATTGCAGTGTTGAGTTACTCTTAGAACATTTCTAACTCAGAATAATCATAATTTTATGTAATGTAACATAGCCAGAAATAACATAATAGAGTTATTTATGCTGACCACTTATGGAATAAACACAGTGCTATTTTTTTTTTAAACAGGAATCCATCAAGGAGGAACTTCGAGTTTTATAGAACTGATATGGCATAGGATCCTTATGGGAAAACAGGGAACTGGCCCTGTGTAAGAAATATGCATGCTAAGGATTTTGATTTAAGACAGACTCTGATGAGTAGTGTTTCAGAGACTTTTCCTCCAAAGTACATTTTATCTAAATTTATATTGCACTAGTTTTAGTGAATCTGAAACCCACTCATGAGATGCACGATGGTAGGTGGCTGCCTTGGCCACAGTGATCATGAAATGCTTGAGTTTAAATTTTTCAGTGTAATAAGAAAAGAAAGGACAGCAGAGTTGCTACCCTGGAGTTCAGGAGAGCAAACCTGAAGTTATTCAGGGAGTCATTGTGGCACTTAGTGCCACAGTTGTGGCACTTAGTGCCATAGTCTAGTAACTGGTAGTAGTGGATCTCAGAGGTCCCTTCCAACCCGTACGATTCTATGATTCTATGATTCATTTAGGAGAGTACTCAGGAATTTGCTTTTGATTGTCTAGGAGTCCAGAAGTGCTGGTCAGTCTTTAAGAACCTTGTTTTAGAACAACAGGAACAGGCAATTCCACTGAGTCTTAAGTCAAGCAAGTAGGGCAGAAGATCAGCTTGGCTGAACGTGAAAATCCTTGTTGAGATCAAGAGGAAAAAGAAATTTCATGATCTCTGGAAACAAGGTCAAATTTTTCAGAAAGCATAGAGAGCAGGTAGAAGACATGAAAGGCCAAAGCTCATTAGAGTGAAACTGTCCAGTATTGTGTCATAGAACAAGAAGGGCTTTTTAAAGTAAGTTAATAGCAAGTGGACATCTAAACAAGAGGACATTGGATTGGTCCTTGTTGAAACTGGTCATCTGACTAATAGGGATGAAGAAAAAGTGAAGGCATTCAGTGTGTTTTTTATCTCAGTCTTTCATGATTCTGATAGACCTTGGTCTGCTCAGTCCCTTGAGTCAGAAGACCATGAGAGTGGGAACAGTGACCTTCTCTTTGTGGACACTGAAACCAGCTTTATCAGATGAATATTCACAAGCCTTGCAACCAGATGTGTCTTGCAACCGGACGTGTCTATCTCGCATTGGCCTTTTTAGCCATCAGCGCGCTTGTAGCAAGCGTGGGTAGAGTCCTTCACAAATCTTCGTTCGTGAAGCCTAGCCATGATGATGATTCACAAGTCTATGAGGACGGATGAAATTCATTCCAGAGTTTTGAAGGAGCTAGAGGATTGTATGGCATGGACAACTACAGACCTGTTAGTCTAACAACAGTCCTATAAAAATTATGGAGAAGATTATACTGGGGACTATTGAAAGGCATGTAAAGAATTATGCAGTCATCAGGCACAGTCAACATGACTTCACAAAGGCAAAGTCCTCTTTAACTCATCTAGTATCCTTCTATGATATGGTCACACACCTAGTCCATGAAGGAAAGGCAGTGGATGTAGTTTTTCTGAGTTTTAGTAAGTAGAGTCCCTCTCAGCATCCTTCAGGACAAGTTGTCCAATTGTAGGATGAGCAGATTCACAGTCTGCTGGGTGAAGAACTGGATGAAGGGCAGAGCTCAAGGGATTGCCATGAGTGGAACTACATCTGGCTGGTCTGGTAACCAGCAGTGTTCTTCAGGGTTCAATTCTAGGGCCAGTCCTGTTTAATATCTTTATAAACGATCTGGATGCAGGAGCCCCTCAAGGCTTGAGTCAATCTTTGCAAAGGGTTTGAGTCAATGGGTTTGAGTCAATCATTGCATTTTTTTTCAGTTGTTGATCAGAGGCTGTAGCTGGACAGTTATAATTAAGGAATTGCATTGTGAATATTATATGCTTGCCTAATCTTTTGTTTTAAGGAAAAGTGAAGACAATCTGTTCCCAGCTATCTGGACAACAGCCACCACGAATGAATTCAGCAGAACTAGGCAGTAACTGGGGGAAAGGTAATTCCAGCAGTGAGCGATTGAGACCACTGACTCACTGACCACCTACTCAAATAGACCCCAGATTTTAATGGGTGGAAGGACTGTGCCCATGTATAATTGCCATGAGAAGCAAGAGATATAACTAGCAAACAGGGATTGGAGTACTAATTATTAGAAAAGTTATGTAATTTACAATCAATGAATGCTGATGCTTCTGTTAAAATGTAAAAATATTGTAAAGTTTTGATGATCTGTGCGCTAGCCTTTTATGGGTTACCATCTAGCTCCCTGATCAGTGCAAACTACAATAAAAAATAGAAATGCTTCACCTCAGTGTCTGAATTGATGCTGCACACCCAGCAAGGAGCCCATGTTCAGGACACCACAACCAGCAAGGAGACTGGGGATGCACAAGGAATGAGGAGGGGGCACAGCCGGGACAGCTGACAACAGTTGACACAAGGGATATTCTAGACTGTAGGGCATTGTGCTCAGAAATTAAAAAGTTGTGGGAAGAAGAAGGAAGGTGGCCGTTCAGAGTGATGACATTCGTCTTTCTAAGTTAACATCGCACATGATAGAGCCCCACTGTCTTGGGAATGGCTGAACACCTGCCTGCCCATGGGAGGTAGTGAATTAATTTCTTGTTTTGCTTTTCTTGCGTGTGTGGCTTTTGCTTTATCTATTAAAGTGTCTTTATCTCAACTCACAAGTTTTCTTACTTCCACCCTTCCAATTCTCTTCCTCATCCCATTGATGGGGGACTGAGTGAGCAGCAGGTGAGGGCTGAGAACAGTTGTTAATGCACAGCAGTCTATTTCAAAGAGGCTGCCTGCGATAAGCATGTGATGTCATGTCATGTTCACTTGCTTGGAATTAGTTACACACTTATCTTGTATGTAAGTCACCACCAAACAACTTTGTTACTAGTATTTTTGTATCTGTAATAGCAAACTGAATATCAATTAAGGGTTATGCAGATGCTAAATGAAAAATAACATAAAGTAAATGCCAGCCTATCAAATCTCAAAATAGGTGTTTTATTTCCTACTTTTTTAAGAAAATTAGTTAGGAAAATATCTAATTTTGCTACGGAAAACAAACCAAAAAAATGTGTCTGTTCAGAAGTCTTCTGCTAAGATGCCTCTTGCATTTCCTTTCAGTAACACAAAACCAAATATCGGCAGTGAAAATGTTCTTGACTGGAAAATAATAACAATTAGAGAATTAAAATTTCTTTTTGTTTGTATTAGATTAATGGACAAGGGACTCAAGAAATAAAATGAAGGAACTGACAAAAATTACCGATATGCTTAACAAAACTTTACTGTTAAAAGTATTCTGACTCCACTGCATTCTTTTATTTTTCCCATTCAACTCAGAGTCTGGTCACACAGCTATAATCTAACTAGGTTGTATGCAGCAAAGGAAATATCTGAAGCAGAGTGAGAGCTGCTATATAAGGCCATAGAGAAGTTACATTTATCCCTACTAAGGGGTCCGAGGTAAGGAAAAAACAAACAAACAAACAAAAGCAACCACCAAACAAAAACCCCAAAACAAAACCAAAAACAAAACAAAAAAATAAAATTAAAAAAAAAAAACACAAAAAAAATCCCCCACAAAAACAACAACAACAAAAAAGAAAAGAAAACAAAGTGAATAGGATGAGACTTAGACAAAGCAGTTCTCGTCCTCATACAGCTACCAGATTTCCATAATTACAGTCCAGGGACTTCTCCAAGCCAGAGGTTACATCCTCAGGATCATGCTTAGCAACCACTAAAGACCTATTCTTCATGCATAGGTCCAGTCCTTTTTTGAACTCATTCGTACCTTTGGTCTTCATAACATCTTGTGGAAATAAATTACATGCTCTAATTGGGTTCTATGTGGAAAAGAATTTCCTGTGATTTCAGCATCTTCCTAACATCTCTTAGATTTTCGGAGTGTAAGACATGGACTGCATGAAAGATAAGCCAGGAGAAAGAAAGGATGAAATGCCTATTCTTAATGAGAAAGTAAAAACTAATCATCCTGTATTTTTCTTTGTACAATGACAGTGGGGGGAGACATTGAGTATGTTTCTATAACTGCACAACAAAAAAACTTTCAGTGGGTTTCTAAAGATCCTGCTTCAGAGAATTTTGCAGAGCTATTACAAATTTCTTAGCCCACATTTGGTTTTAGGTATTATCCAGAAAATCTTCTTTCTTCATTAAAACAAGGACCTAATCTTCTTCAGAAAAACAGCTCTCCCTCCATTGTCTAAAGCACATTTTACAACTTTAAACAGATGTTTTAAAACTTGGTATATGGTTCCAGATACTTTTCCTGATGACAAGAACTTCTACAATCTATTGCACTCAGCTCCTACAGATATTCTATGAACTGAGCGATTAAAGAGATAAGTAAACCAATGCAGGTTAACAACTTGCTCTTTCCAATCTGTTTTCACAATTAATGACATAACTGCAAGGGAAGTACAAGAATAGGAAAAGGTAGCTAGAAACTCCTGAAGCTAGCAGGCTTGTCAGCTAAAAGCAAAGTGAAAGCATAGCATACCATACTGTCCTACATCTGCTCACTTGCTATGGAAATAAGACAGCAGTAACTGATTCATACATCTCAAGGCCAGAATAGTGTCAAGTGGCTGACATGATTTCTGGTAAACTGCCAGCAGCCCTTGGTCTTCGGTAGAAGAGAATATTAATGAGCCTTAACCACAATCTCTTCCAGGACTTCTTCATACAAGGTGGAAATTCCCTTCAGTTTTGTTTCATTATATAAAAAATGTGGAGGGTTTAAGCCATAATAATATGGTGAGTTCAGTGATCAGTTGAATGCCAATATTTGTCACAGAAGAATTGTCTACATAGCACATGGTATGCAAAAAGGAGCTTTTGTAATGCAAGGCAGATCTATATGACATATTTCAACTGCTGATTTTTAAATTTATATCTTTCTGTTTTTCTAAAGAGAAAAATTAAGAACACCAATCAAAGCTTAGTGTACTTCACTAGCAGGTAGCATGGGTTTAACAGCTTTTTATTTTTTGCACTGAAACATCATTTTTTCTATACATGTACCTATGATCTTTTGGAAAAAAAATTGAGTGCTTTGAAATCTGTTCTACTTAGTGATTAGTCAAAAGAAGAAATCAGTTATGTCTGTAACAAACTCTTGATTTAGCAACAAGCCATAAATTAGAAATTTCCCAGACCCTGAAGGTTCTTTCTAATAGGAAAGTTAATTTCTTACCTAGTCATTTATTTCTCATTCCCCACAGACAAACATGGCATTTCACAGAAGTAATCTGTTATTTTTCTTTGGCCACTTTTGTTATATTTGCAATTGTCAGACCTTCAACTTGTTATTAACAGAAATAGAAACTCCACATTACTGTTAGTCTACTGGGTACTGATCCTGTCCTACTTCAGCCGAACTTTGATGCATTTTGGAAGAGGGACTAATAATACCAAACATAAAAATAACATTTGGATATAAACTGTTTTTAACTACTTGAATTTCAATGTTCTTAATGAAATAGACTTATGATGTGGTGTGAAACTTGGGCAGTGTTTTGGAAAGTTGTTTCTTGCCTTTGCCCATCACAAACAGTACTGTAAAACATCTGAAAATCTTATTAAATTTTCAGGGGAAAGAAAAAGGAGGGCATGAAAAAACAAAATCAAATGAGAAAATTAATTTAACAGTTGCCTTTTATTTTTCTCAGTTCTGTGTTCTACCCAAAACTCAGTTGATTAATGGATTTTTTTCTTTCAAAGTTCATGGGGTTTTTGGTGGTCTATTTAATGGAAAATCTTACACATGCTTTCCTTTGAGATTATAGATAATACCCACAGTTATAGGAACGTCAGGCACTTGCTTAGAGCAATAGATTCTTGTGGGATGCATAACAACTTCAGAAAAGCTTTTCTTTGTATTTTGGCTCCTGGAATTTTGCTGGTTTCATCTTACTAGGCAATATTATGTTGATACCTCTGAGAGAGTGTATCTGCTGCAGTATATTCCTGCAGAAATTGAGGAAACATGAAGAGACAGTAGGCTGATAGGATTGAACCTTGCTGCAAGGAGCAAGGGATGAATTCTGAGGATGTGAACACATGTATGAAATTTCTGGACAAAGGGAGGTGTTCTCCCTGAAGAACTGTCACTAAACTACTCCCCTGGTCTTAACCTTCACAGAGCCATAAAGCTGTAAATCTGAAGATTCTTGTGTAGGAAAAAGTTTCAAATCCCACCTTCCTCTCTGGATGATTATTCTAATAATCAAACTAGTAGGTAACACTATCTTGAGTTTTCAGACTGTGAGTCATCTGTAAACAAATAATCAAGGCAGGTTCATCAAGATGTTTCATCCTGGAAATCACCATCTAATATATGTACCTAATTCCGATGTATACACACATGATATGGGACACAATAGGGGTTTCAGAGCTTTTTGGTAGTATAAGCCACAGAAAGCAGTATAGGTCTCTTGATCATCGGCTGGCTATTATTAAAGCTGTAATTCTTCCCCTTTGCTGTATGGGAGCAAAAGGACCCATCTTGGATTTGTAACTTCTTAGAAATAGGATTGCAGACAGATGTATTATGCTTGGACACATCATTTTTACAGTCAAAACAATGCATTCGTGCTAAACTTCTGCATTTCTCCTCTACTGATGCAGAACATTTTAACAGACACAACCAGATAGTTATAGTATAAATTTGTACAGTGAAAAATTTTGACTTCTAAGAGATGTATTTAAATTCAATTCAATGTCATTGAATTTCAACTTGCAAGCTATTTGTGTTCCTTCATGTTCTTTGTTGTTGTTTGAGGTTTGTTGGGTTTCTGTTGTGTGGGGTTTTTTGTACGTTTGTTTGGTAACATGCATTACATGCACAGGTTATAGCTGCTGAAATTGATGCTTGAACCTACTACATGTACACACATGCAAACAGCATTCAAAAACTGTGTCAGGTTAAAAGAAAGGCAATAAAAAAAACCAATTACCAGTGTAAACAGTTTTGTTTTCGGTGTTAGCTCATACCAGAGTCAATAAATCTCAGTCCTTCAGTCTGGGTCATTACCTGAATCTTTACCTAAACCATTTACATTATCTTGAAGGGAAAGTTGAATAACATTCTACTTCAACATTTGGCAGACTATCAAAAATTGGTTCCTTCCAATGCACCTTTTATCTTGCAAGTGTATGATTTAATACACAGGAAAAACAGGGAGATTCTCAGTGGAATAGCTATTTTTGTGTATTTCTGTTTGTATGTTCTGCTATTGACGAGCATAGATAGAACTTCCAACGATATGGGAGGCCTAGAGTTCTTATATAACTCTTAAGGAGTTACAAGTCATTATTATATTTCCTAATTAGAATACTAGTAGCTTTCTAAAATAGAGGAAACCTGAAATCAATGTGTGTTTCTAAAGTATCCAGCGTAGGTGACCAACACAAAGGTCATAAAAAATAAAAGATACCATGATTCACTTCACATTACTTATTCTAGAATTGCATTCAATATGCTGCATAAAGATATGTACAGGCAATAAAACCTACATGTTCTACTTCCGACTTCTGCCCTTGTAAGTTCCCCATTAATTAGAAAGCATATTTCATTTGTATTAGGAGGCATATTTCTTTTTTATGTGTAGCTGCAGACCAAGAAAAGATGTGCACATATCTGAAATATATTCACATTATTGATTACTCGTGCTTCAAGCATACTTCACCAAAAAGAGCATATTAAATGTATTCCATAGGTAAATAATGTAACAAAATCACATTACTTATAATTTAATAATTAATTCATTTTATTCCATTTGTTTCTGCCACTAGCATTCTTTTTGATTTGAGCAGTCAGTTTTAATAGGGAAAAAAAATAATTCTGTTTCATCAGCATTAAAAATGTCTTCAGAATAGTCAGGAAAAGGAATGAGAAAACATTAACCGTACAATCAGAAATGAGGTGAGGATCACAGAGGAATTTGTGCTTCATAATTTTTTCCCATCACTCGCTTCAAACCAGGGCAGCAACAGAGCCAGCGCCATTCATGCTGGCGCTAGTTGCTGTGTGCGATTTTAGCTGCAACTCCTCTTATCTACCGAACCTGGCCACCCGTGAGCTCACCAACCCCCTGATTCCCATGAGAGGAAATCTTTACCTGTGCTCCTATGTCCTTCCACTCTGTAGGCATTATTAGCCAGTTGAGCTGATCCTTGAGTAGGGAAAGCAAAGCCCATTGCACATCAGATCATCTTCAGCATATCATACCTGGTGTTTTGGTGGGTTTATGAGTGGCACACTGAGAGCAATTAGTTCCTGAATGAGGATAACAACGGGAGATTACCCTATTTAACAGCTGTTAAGTGGTGTTAATTGCTGGCTATATACCACAAGCGGAGCAATTTTGTGCAAACTGTACAAACAGAACAAAACAAACAGATGATGTAGGGAAAAAATGGGTCTGAAAAATCCTCTATTAATCCCAAATATGCATACAGCTGGAGAGATTATATTCATAGCTGGTGTGAATTACTTGTGACAAACAATTTGTCAAATCCAGCCCATTACTGAACTGCTGTCTATTGTGAATAGACAGAAATTTATATTAGTTTCTTCATTATTCGCAGTCATTTAATGAATGGTTTGTATGAAAACATTTTTTGCCCAAGGTTTTCTCCAGCAGGGCTAGCTTCAGATAAACTCATTCTTATTGAACAGTGCCTTGATTTTTGTGAAACAGAGTACAGAATAAGACGTTTTCAGAATCTAGCCTTAAATAGTAAGCTAATGATAAGCAAATTATCTCTACAAATGGGAAAAAATATCTCTAAATGAAATTAGGTAGAGTTTCTTTTGTTCTCACTGAAATGTTGACAATTACTGAAAAAATCCAGACAAAAGGTCTTATAGAAGTTTTTAGATTTTTTTTTTTTTTTTTAGATGCTCTGTTGGTTTTCAGGTCTCTGTTGATAAGAGTATTCAGTAATCGTAGTGCAATACAGGACCAGCAAAGCTGGCCACTGTGTACATTGTATTGCTTAATAGCACATTTTAGATTTTACATGACAGACAAAGGTTGACTTATTTGGAAAGTATGGGTAGCAATGTTAACAAAGGCCTGGATGTTGTGAAGATATTTATAAGTTATTAATGTAATCATGGAAATAAATAATTTTACAATTTTGTAGGTCCCTGTCCTGGTTTTAGCTGGGATAGAATTAATTTTCTTCTTAGTAGCTGGTGCTGTGCTGTGTTGTAGATTCAGTATTAGAATAATGTTGATATCACACTGATGTTTTGGTTGTTGCTAAACTGTACTTATTCTAAGTCAAGGACTTTTTAGTGTCTCATACTCTACCAGTTAGGACCTGCACAGGAAGCCATGAGGGAGAATGATGACCCAAACTGGCCTTATGATATTCCATACAATAGAACATCATGCCCAGTATATAAACTGTGGGGAGTTAACCTGCAGGGGTTGATTGTGTCTTGGGGACAAGCTGAGCATCTTGGGGACAAGCTGAGCATTGGTCAGCTTGGCAGAACAACTGCATTGTGAATAATTTGTTTCTCTTGGGTTTTCTCTTTCTCTCTCTCCTTTTTATTACATTTTTTATTTTTGTTATTATTATTTGAGTTTTGTTTTTTTTCAGTTATTAAATTGTTCTCATTTCAACCCACGAGTTTTACTCTTTTCCTGATTCTCCGCCCCATCCCACTGTGAGGGAGGGGGACTGAGTGAGCATGATAGTTAGTTTCCTGCTTGGTTTTAACCGTGACAGTCCTGAAAAATCACTAGAATAATATATCCACAGCTGAAAAGGATATTTTTCAAACAAGCTATGAATGTCCCTTTGAAATTATTCTTTGTGATAAACTACACACAAACAAGCAAAGCCAAAAAATGTGCTAGATGATGCCAAAGCAGCATTTTTGACCTACCTAAGCAAAATGTTCCATGCTGGTTGCTTTTCCAGGCGTGAATCAAGAGGACCCTCTACCAAGTACACAGCAGACTGAAGGACCAGTATGGTCTGCTGGATTCTGATTTTTGGGTCCTCCTCAGCTTAATCATCTGATTAATGTCTCTTGTCCTTTTTTGCTTTATTTTAGAAAGGGTGTTATTTTCCCTAAATTTTCTGTTGGTTTTCCACACATAAATATTTCTCCCTACACGCACACTGCCATTATAAGCCATGACAAAATTCTTTAATACCAGTGAGACCTTTTTCAGTGGACTTCCAAGGAAAAAAGGAAGGATCTTAATTTTCAGGCAGCTTCATAGACCATGAAAGTAAAGTAACTCTTATTTAGCTAATAGATCAAATACCAAATACGTTGTCAAAGTGTTTAAAAATTGTGCCTCCTTTCCCTTTCCTCATCAGAGAGTTTTTGAAGGAGAGTGCTGGTATGCAATAAACTTTGCTGATCTCTAATACCCGGCACTCAAGCTATACCATTGGATTTCTGGGCATTTTGAGTGGAAATTTTCTTGAACTGTGAAAAGTTCCATTTTAGAATACATTTGATTTTCATATAATTTTAATGTTTACATGGAATTTGACTTTACAAAGTAAATGAGAAGTCTTCTGAATTTAATGAGTTTCATATTATCAATGGGAAGGTCATTTCTATAGTAACTACCTAAAGGGTATTTAAACATGGAGCAGGAAGGAATTTTATTTTATTTTTTTTTTCCTGGAGGGTGGTGGTTTTATTTCTCTTTCCCTTAGCATTTATTTTCACTTGGCATCCCTCAAGAAGAAAGTCAAAAAAAGTGAGAGAAGAAAAAGAACAGAAGATCTGGTGCTAGCAAAATGGCCATAGATCACAGAAGAATAACCAGGGATTATGACTCTTGGATTTTAGCTGTACAACCTAATAGATTTAGGAACTAAACTGTTGAACTTCTTAGCTTCCATGCCCCAGAGAATCTAGTTATAGATTAGTCCTTTCTTTAAATAATGCAGGTTGTAGTTTAAGTCTACAATCTCTGTAAATACATACAGAGAGAGAAGAGGCACGTAAGCCTGATCTTCATTTTAATATGGCTATATTTTATATATGTCATTAAATGCTTGAATGCTCCAAGATCATGTCAGAGAATACAGAATCAAGTAAGGTTCCTTAACTTGATATGCAGAACTTGGTCTGGGTAAAAGAATTAAATCCTTGGTTTACAGATGTTACAGAGTTTCCAAATAGAGAAGCCACTAGGAAGGTGGCTGTGGCAGCTCCTTTCTCCCAGGTGTGACCAGCAGCAAGGATGTACTTGCATTCCCAACAGACACTTCCCATGAGCACATGTATACACTACCCATATACATATATTCACCGGCAGCCACTTGCTGCAGATCAATACAGACACAACCACCACCAGCACCAACAACCTCTTCCTGCTCCCTCTGCTAGATGAGCAAAATGAAGATGTCTTGGTGGGGATATATGTGTATATATGTGTATATCATATCTACCTATATCTATAGCTAGCTAGATAGATATATGTAGATATATAGATATATAGATACATAGATATATGTATATATACAGCCTCAACAGCCACCTGGGCTCAATTAGTCTGCTCAAAAGCTGTCCCTGGGTCCCATTCTCTCCAATATGGACATAGTAGAGAGATTGTTTTCTTCTGACCTCACTAGATTGATGTACCCAGATACACCCCTTTTCAGGCAGTGTCTGGGAATGCCTGATGAAATAGAATTACAAATTTATGTATGTAATATATACTATCTCCCCTCTCATAGATGATTATGGGTTGGTGCTACTAAGTCTCTGAAACCCTCCCCTGCACATCAAGATGACTATTTCTTCTGTGCTTCCTTTATGCATCCCCTGGCACAGTTGCAGTAGAGAATGTGGACAGGCAATATGAGTAAAAAATATGTACTTCAGAGGAATGCTGCAAGGCTTTCTTGCACTCTTTGCTGTCTTGCCTACTTACACAGAAATTTCTTCAACTTCTGAATGTTACCATAGGACAGATAGCATTAATAAAATGGATAAAGTAAGAAGATATCAAAAGTGAGGAGAGATATTTTGACATTTTCTGTAATATCACGAAGCATCAGGTAAGATGAATTGGGGGAAAGAAACTGACTAACCAGCAAAAAATCAAATTCTCCCTCATACTCCTCCAGTGCTATAAATCAGAATATGTTTACCTTGATAGAGCTGACACACAAGTATAGAAAGTGTGCCGCTAGTTCTTTTTCCCTATTAGATTTCTGTATTACGTTTTAGTGGATAAAGGCTGAAACAATTAACATAATGAGTATGGCACCTGAACTTATGGGGTAGCACTCTATGTAATAAATGGACTTCACACTTTGTACTTCTTGCATTTCATTAGAGAACTCCTTCTGCGATTTCACCTTAAGACTGAAGTGCAATGGAATGCAAAGGAGCATGTGGAATCTTAAGCTCCTCCAAGTCCGCAGTGGGATTTGGGATGTAGGTTGAATCTGTCCAATAGGAGTGTTACAAACAAGGTTGCAGACACATTTGATTTGTTAGCATATCAAATTTGTCTCAACTCACTAACAAAATAACACCTTCTTTCCTGGTATTGTTAATGTGGTATTTTCTTAGAAATCTCTTCATAGTGGCATCTCTTTTCCTAACAAGGCCTATAGTCTCATGTGAATGCTTCCCTTAATACTACTTCTCAGTATTTGGACATGATAGCATTTTGTGAACTTTCCTGTTGAATCTAAAGATAACTTGGTTTAGCTGACTTAATCTATTGCTGCATCCCCTAGCTACATCTGAAATGAAATAATTTGCAGTTGTTTCTTTCAAAAGCTCTTCTACAATCTTTTTTATTTCCATATATATATGTGTGTATATATATAAAACTTTCCTTCCTTAGCAATTCTGATAGTGATTTTCCTTAGAGTCCCTTGCTCTTACTTTGCTGATCTCTATCTGATGTTTTAAGGATCATATCATAATGTTGTCACTCTCACCTTCGTTTCAGCCACTTCTATTTTAATAGAATCAATACAGAAGACCTTGCCTGTCTAACTGATGTCTCCATCTTCAGTTTAAATAACTTCTGAACTAATTCCAAAATCTTCCTGAACCACCCATTTTCCTTTTCCCTGCTCCTAACAGACATCTTGATAGCTAAATATTCCCTTTATTACTAGTTACGACACTTTACTCATTCTTCTGTTAGTCACAAAAAGATTTCTCTCTGGAGTTTTACTCATTGTATGTATTTGGTGGCTTAGAGTAATCCCCAGCAGTTCTCTTTTCTTTTTTCCTTTTAATACTAGTCACAGGTTTTCAATCAGTCTATTCTCATGTAGCATCTAAACTAGTATTTACAACTTTGATATAAAACACATTTCCTGCCTTTTTTTCCTTACTTGTCTCCCTGAACAAATTGTATTCTTCTATGTCTGTGTCAGATGTGCAGCATATCCGACAGTCTCTGTGATGACAGTTCAGTCATCATTTTGATCATGAATTAAGACTTGAAGTATCTACTTGTACTTCTACTTTGATAGTTTACAGACACCTAAGATAGTGTCATTATTCTTCCAGTAGTTCTCTTATGAATAAAGTCCTTGTCTTCTCCTCAATAAATCTTAGATTCAGTGGTTTATATAAATTCCTTCAGATTTTAGATAATTCCATTAGAAAATAGATAAGTTTAGCTCTTCTAAGGGGTATAATATATAATAAATTCACAGAAATTGGAGTTGTACCAATATTAAATCTTTGGAATTGAGAAGAGAATTAGACCAGCAATCTTGCCTGACTTGAACAGATGTCTGTTGATGATTTTTAAGAATTATTAAAACATTATTATTTATGTTATTATACTCATTACTATAGAGACAACTACAATAGGATGAGCCCATACTGTAGTGAAGATAATAAGTTTTCCCTTTAGAAACAATAATAAATTGTGTCAGTTTTCTAGGCCTAAGCAATTTCCTTGAAGAGTGTAATTAATTTGTAAGAAGACCCCAGCCAACAGTAAAGATTGCAGTATTAAATTGCAAATCAGAAACTTGTTGAAAAATAATACTTGCCATAGAAATGATAACAATAGCATGCAAAGCAATTGAAAAGAAATGTGTACATAAATTACTGTGGTGCTGTTCTTGCTGCTATGGTTAATGTTATGTCAGTATAAGATCCATTTTTCAGAGTTTATGAGTCAGCTATGAAAATTTTTAAAAATCTTTCTAAAACTAATGCTGTAAGATCTTGCTCTAGAGTTTTGATTACAACATTGTAGAGGAAAAAGACCAACCACTCTTCACAAAATGTCTGGCTCTGTCTTGAAATGAAAAACAAGGTCTCAGTTTGCAAATATAATTTACACTTTTGAACTGAAATTGTAGTTGGAGATGCAGCCAAAAAATTGGGGGTTTTCTCTGTCATTCGGTTATTTAAAACATCATCTTAGAGAAAATGGGATTGAAGTTAATGTATTTAGGTGGAGAGTCTGTACAGTCTTTGAATGAAAAAAACTATGTTGCCATCTTAAATCCCGCTGCTGCCCCACTTCTCTGTAAAGAAAAACTTTTTGGAACTAAGCTCCACATCACAAAGAAGTGACAATACATATGTAGCTGAGTCACTGATGCAAGTTTATATTGGTGCAAGAGTAACACATTGAAGGCATTTAAGCAAAGATTTAGTAAAGCAAAATGTTTTCTTCGCAGGTATTGAGAGAAGGTATGTATTCACTATGCTTTGTTTATACAGTATTTTCTAACAATTTATTTAGAACATGTTATATCTAAATAATGGAGTAATTGGTGCATGAATGAGTTGAAGAGATGTTATTAAAAGAAAGTACCTTGTATGCTTTACCCACACTTTCTCAGCAGCTTTCTATTACTGTGGGACAAAGAACGCTAAACTGCAGGGATCCTTGATCTGACTACATATTGCATTCTGATGGTTTTATGAGGATTTGTGGCAGTGTTTGAGAGCACTAGCATTGAGATCATGTGGAAGGACTATGAGTAAGACAAGAGGGCATGGTCTCAAGCTCTGCCAGGGGAGGTTTAGATTGGATATTAGGAAGAAATTCTTTACAAAGAGGGTAATCAGATATTGGAATGGGCTGCCCAGGAAAGTGGTGGATTCTCCGTCCCTGAGGTATTTAAGAAGAGACTGGATGTGGCACTTAGTGCCATGGTCTAGTAGCTGTGGTGGTAGTGGATCAAGGGTTAGACTTGATTTCAGAGGTCCTTTCCAACCCAGCTGATCCTATGATTCTATGACTATGGACAGTATAATAAGGAGGCAAATCCGGTAGTCACATTTCTACTGTTCATCCTGGAGGAGAGATGACTGAGAGGGGACACCATCAATGTCTACAAGTATCTGAAGGGAGTGTGCCAGGAAAATTAAGCCAGGCTCTTCTCGTTGGTGCCAAATAGTAGGTCCATGGGCAGAAATTGATGCACAGGAAGCTCAACCTAAAAATGAGGAAGAACTTCTTTACTGTGTGGGTGACTGAGCACTGGAACAGATTACCCAGAGAGGTTGTGGAGTCTCCTCACTGGATATTCAAGACTTATCTGGATGCAATCCTGTGCCATGTGCTCTAGGATGACCCTGCTTGAGCAGGGAGGTTGGACCAGGCGACCCACTATGGTCCCTTCCAACCTTAGCTATTCTGTGATTTTGTGATTCTGTAACCTTTGTGAAGAATTCAGGTGTGAACAATTCCCTGATACCATTTTGAGGGTAAGCAGTTGAAATGCTTCAAAAAAACATATTCTGTATAACTCCCATATATTTTACTTATGAGTAGAGACATAAAAATCTATATAGAACCTTTATTTTAAGCCCATGTTTTCACTGACATCCAATGCAATGAGGCATTAAAATCACATTTCTATTAAAATCATATATTGGAAAGAGGAAAGGGTCTGCAGTGACACTTTGCTTCACTTTTCAGGTTACAAGATGGACTACCGTATTAGACTCTGCTGTGTCCACGGTGTAGGTATTTCTAGATACTCAGATGCATGTGAGCATCGATCAGGAAACTTCAATTTAGTTGTCTGCATTGCTGTATTTACAGTTACTAGAAACCCCACTTCCCTGGCTGAGGCATTTCTAAGTAGCTTTGCTTTCAAAAGCTCTTCCTTCTTTGCACATATCAGAACAGAAACACAGAACTGATGTGAAAAGACAGATCCGGAGATCAAGTCCAATGCCCTGCTCAGAGCAGGGTCAGCTACAGCAGGCTGCCCAGGGCCATGTCTGTTGGGTTTTATATATCTCTAGGAAGGAGATTCCTAGATCCCTCTGGGTAACCTGTCCACTGGGCATCACTGAGAGGACTCTGGCTTCATCTTCTTTACTCCCTCATCAGGTATTTATACACATTTATTCAATCCCTCTCAGATCTATCTTCTGCAGGCTAAACAGTCCCAGCTCTGGCAGCCTCTCCTCATATGAGAGATGCTCCAAGACCTTCACTACCTTTGTGGCCCTTTGTTGAACTTGCTCCAGTAAGTCCATGTCTCCCTTGTGCTGAGCAGCCCAGCAGTGGGTGCAGCACTCAGGGTGTGTCTCACCAGGGCTCAGAGGGCAGAAAGGTCACCTTGCTAGCCCTGCTGGCACTGCTTTGCTTGATCCAGATGATCAAGCTGCTGTTCTCATTACAGGCATATCCCTCAACTTTAGGTATTGATTTTAGGATCCCACTGAGATTACGGCACCAACATTTAGATCTGTGAGTGCACCATACGTCAGAATTCATCTAGTTCTATTCAAAATCATTAGTGGGGAATGGAAAGCTATTCAATTCACCTGAACATAGATACCCCTAGTGGGATTCAATTGTCTACACAGATGTTTTTTGCTCTTTCAAAAATGTCTGGAGTACTCCCCATTTCCGCCAACTGACATGCACCAGAAGATCATATTTGTTGTCCTATGCGAATATATTGGAAGATTTGTCATTCACCAGAAGCCACTGACAATCTGGATTTAGACATTAATGTAACAATTAACCTTAGACAGCAAATCACCTTTCATTTTCTATGTGTTATAATTTTATATATAACTGTGTTATATAACTTTAACCACATAGGCTAGGGTTCGCCCTGGAGTCACAAGAACTTTTGCCAGAGGCAGTTCAGAGGAAGAGATTATCTCCGTCTATTTAACCAGCTGAATTAAAGTGAAATGGTATGAACATGTCCTCACCCCTTCTGATCACTCGCTCTTTTTCCCTACTTCCATAGCCAAGGTCTCTGCAAGGTGGAGGAGAGCTCTGACTAGCCTAGTGCTTCTACCAGAAGCACAAACAAATAAAGGAACAATAAAAGAAAGGTGCAATCCTAAAATACTTGAGAATTAAAAACAGGAAATGAAGAGCTGATTATAGGTCATTTTTTCTCTCCTCCAAATTTTGCAATAAATAACATGCTTTAGCAGTGCTACATCTAGTATCTCCCAGTGATTATGTTTACAAAGCCACTCATTATTACCCACTCTCTCTATGTGCACTTTAAAAAATGTGAATCACATTAGCATGATTGCATTTGCATTAAACACATGGTTAGTTTTTTAAAAGTACAAATGCTTGTAATTTTATTACACACCCGCATGAATTATAAAATGATGCATAATAAAACTTTGCTTGATTTCATAATTACCTGTTGTTATCTCTGGCTAATTAAATATTCAGCACTGCAAGTTAATCCTGAAAGTCTCTCTGGCATCCTCTCTTCCTGTTTCCTGACTTTTTTTTGCACATTCCATTGAGTTACAAGTTGTTTCATAGAATCTGTGGAAAAAAAAATGTTTGACAGCTATGTATATATGCAAATCTTCAAGAACACATACCCAAAGTTAAAAATGGAAATTTCAATATGTACTTATTATTTCTGGCAGGCATATATTACATTGCTTTGATCATATTTCTTTAGTAAGCTTCCTCATGTGGGTGAAATAGAGCCTCTTAGAGCTATTTTCTCCCTTTATTTCTCAGAAAGTTAGCTTGAATTTTATACAGCATAATTTTCTAAAATAGGCTGTTTTCTATGTGTCAGTGGTGTACTATATGAGCATGTAAAGATACTTGGAAGTATGAGAAATTTGAGACTTGAAATACCTTGTATAAAAATAGAAATTGTGGTACAATAATTACTATATAGTTGTTCCTTAATTCATATGAATAAAATGCCCAGCCTTGCCATCATTCAAGTTAGCAGCAAGCTTCTCAGTAGCTTCAGACAGAATACCACATTAAAATGTACAGGGGTGCTGTTACTTTCATAGCAGGCAGAACTCATTTTTTAAAGACTCTGTGACCAAGCACCTTATTTCGCCATCAGAGAGAGGTCACTGATTTCCTCTGATGTTTCATTTCAACCCTAACACAGGTATCTTCAAGAGGTGTCTCCAGAAGTCAGTTCATTTCACCTCCCTTGCTCTGCTGGCTATAAAGGAAATTAGTTTTGACTTGGGACGCAACTTATTTGTCTATATATACATATC
This sequence comes from Cephalopterus ornatus, assembly GCA_013396775.1. Taxonomy (NCBI): domain Eukaryota; kingdom Metazoa; phylum Chordata; class Aves; order Passeriformes; family Cotingidae; genus Cephalopterus; species Cephalopterus ornatus. Next base: position 168,923 of record VZRE01010687.1, read on the forward strand.
TAATGTAGACATGCTTTATGATATTAAACCAGAAAGGCAAGAGGTTTACCTTGTGTCTTCTGCCAAATACAAGCTGTGTTTTGCTGTCCCAGATATTGTAGGGAAAATAAAAAGCAGTCAATACCTGCATTTAAGCTACTGAATCAACTTTAGATGTTTACATTTGAAACTGGCTAGAGACAGGTAAGAAATATTATGAAACTGTCCACTCTACTTCTTTTTGTAATAAGTACAGGTAGGTCTTTTTCCAAGAGAACATCTTATTATCCAGAACAAGTGCTTGCAAGACATAGAAGTCATAAAATTTAAATTTTAGTTGCCATTTTTTGTTTCATAATTTGTCTAAGCTTAGACTCAAATGCCAAATTTTAAACAAACAAACAAACAAACCCAAACAAAAAAACAAAAACAAAAAACCACACACACACACAAAAACCCTAAAGCCACATATGTCTTGATTCTAGCCAGAACAAGGTTAATTTTTGCAGTAGCCAAGAGAAGAAACGGCTAGGACCCAGAGGTGATTCTATACCACCCCATGCCATTTTCTGGGAGAGGGCTCGCTTCCATATCGGCATTGCATGGTGGAGGGAATTCAGGCCTTAAATATGCCAGATTTTGCATTCATAACGGAAGTGCTGTTCCCAAACAACTGCTACATATATTTTTTAAAAAAATTACTTTTAGCAAATGCATGAAACATAATTTCTTTACTTCTTTACATATCCTGATCTGCTCCTCATCACACTGTTCTCTATATGCATACCTAGCTTAAATTTAATTTCTTGGTTTAAAACTGCTACAATACTACTGCTTTCAGCACACTTAGTGGTTGCTTGCACTGTGTAAATGAAAGGGATGTCAATCTTTATGCTTTTAGAGTCTTGTATTTCTCAGTTAATAATGACAGTCTTTGAGCTTGCTCCTGTAAATGATCATTTATGTGAGTGCAATTTGAGATATAGATTTGCATTTCTAGGATTAGTGACAACATTAGCTTTTGCATTGTTAGGTTGCTGTGAAAATACTTAGCAAGTCTCTCTTTGATTTCTTCCATTTTTATTCCATTCCATATCCCCACACCTTCTTAGCCAAGGGAACTTCTAGTCAATTTCTGTGAAGATTTAATACCTTGCAAATCTGAACCCTTAAACCATGCTCTTAAACCATGCTTGAACCTTTAAGACTTCATTCAAGCTAATCTATCACAGAAACTATACTGGGAATGAAAGTGTTAGCTGCAGTTATGCAAACCTCTGATTTGAGTTGTTTTCCAACATACCAGCATTGGAAAAGCCAATAACATCATCACCAAGACCCATGTGTACGTGCACATTTACATCTTTCATGTGTTATTTAAATATGATTTTTATTAAACATTTAAACTAATCCATTCCCTCTCATATGTTTATCCTTTTATTAGCTGTAAATAGCTGAACTGTTTTCAGTGCAGTCCTTATTGCTCTCCACTCCACATGAGCTTTCCCTTAGCTTAACTGCCTTGTAGAAAATGCACCAGCCCACAGAATTATACAGAAGTCAGAAGAATAATAACAACAAAGATGAAGCAAAAAATAATAACTTACATTTTACAGTAGCTGTGGCTTAAAGACCCACAATCAGTAGTACCGCACAAAGCACTCTGGCACGGTTTGATTCTGTATCTTTTGTTGCCAGATTGCAGACAGAAGTTATACTAATGGAAGTGTTATTTCCTCTGATAACCACAGCAATTCATCAGAATACTTCTTCTTGAACATTTTTTTCCCCAAGTTTTGTTGCATTAAAATAAATTAAACAAATTTAGATCACGTTTGGATCAACTCTCTTACTACTTTGTCAAAGTCTTTTAGAGCAAACCTCAGATGCAGTTGTTATTGTCCTCTGTGGCAACGGTCATCACAAACACCATTAAGGATGTGAGGTCTCTCCCTTAATTAAGAACTAAAAGGTTTCATTTCCTAAAACAAAAGCATGTGGCAGGTTTTATTGATCTGGTCTGTGTCGCCAACTGAACACATTAGCAGGGGTTATTGATTACTCTAGTAGTAATGAGCTTTGTTCCTTGTCAGGTAAAGCACACATTCCTGAGACCTTTCCTAAAAGGGCCTATATGTACATACACGTTCACCGAGTTATACAATGAAGGAGGTTTTAAAAGTCTTCATTGTCTATCATTTTTTAAAATTTAACAGCAGTCATTAGAAAGGTTATTTTCCAGTCATTATCTTGTTATAATTCTTTCTGAATGCTAATGATGCACTTAGGAATTAATTCAAAACAAAAAGAAGCACAGCAATATTTTTTTTTTAAATGTAAGCACATATAGCTATTACTGCTTTTAATAATCGCCAGCAAAAGAACAACCATTATGTTAATGAGCAGCTGCGGTAAATAATTTTCTAATGGAATGCATAGGATCTTTCTCCAGTTTTGAAAGAATAATTTCAGACTGACAATTGTCCTAGTTAATACTTCAACAATATTTAGTTCAAATTTGGTTCTGCTATTAAAAAAAAAGTTACTCATATTCAATAGCACTTCTGTAGAGAAAGACTTTATAGACAAAAAGGGCCCTAATAGTGTCTGGAAGTTGGAATTAGACTAGTTAAAATTATGATGTGGTGAGAGAGACTCTGCAATCAGCAAAACAAGGCTGAAGGGAGGCCACCTCAAGTATATGCATACAAATAAGTAGTGAGAGGACATTGTGACATGGGAAACCCTTCAAAAGGATTGAGATATCAGAGGGAATAGGTGTACCTTTGGGTACTGTACCTAAACCTTTGCAGCATGGGGAACAAACAGGAGAGATTAGAGGTCTGTGTGCAGTTGTGGGACTGCAGTCTCATTGGGCTGATGGAAACATGATGGGATAGCTCCAATGGATACCAGGGTCTTTAGGAAGGACATCCTGGGTAGGTGAGTTGTCCTTTATACAAGGGAGCAGCCAGTATGCCTGTCAGTATGTCTGTCACTCTACTAGACATGGGTTGTTGAGCCACCTGAGAGCTGAGAGGAAACATTTAAGAGGCAGATCAAAACATCACTCAGATGTTGTATCGGGTGACTGCCTGATGAGGAAGAAATAGATGAGGCTTTCTTCAGACAACTGGAAGAAACCAGTGAAGGTGGCCAAACACTGGACCAGAGAGGCAATTTTCTTTATAAAAGTAAAGCTCTTTATAAACTTAATCTAAAATCTTAAAACCATCTGAATTTTTCTTAGTAAGGACAATGATGTTGAAAAGAAGAATAAAGACTGGTTGTGAAAATAGAATAAGGATGAGATATAGAAAAAACCCCTCACAGATCAAACCTCTACTCTAAAATTTTGTATAAACAAACACAAGAATTTACAAATGCAGTAATAAAGCTTTTAATGATACTGGTAAAGGTGTTACACCATCAGAGAATAGCATGGCCTCAATGATGGACAACCTTTTAGAATGCAGTTTTCAAGACAAGAAAATCATACACATAGGAAAACAAGATAAAAATCAACAGAACTGTTGCCATTCAGAAAATAATTACTTAGGCAAAGGAAGGTGGATAAGAATTTGGACATAGGCATGAAACAGAAGAAAGACATAATGGGTTTAGCAGGATATAGATATAGCAGCTTGGATTGACATTATGAGCAGAGCTACTGTCTTAATTTAACAAGACACAGATCTTTGCTAAGGAGGGTGGGTTAGGAAAAAAGGAAACCAAACTCTTCCCTCTAAGTTATTACAACTTTGAAATTAAGAGGCTTCAGGTGAAAAGGTGTGGAAGAGGAAAACAACAGCTCTTTATTTATATATATACATATATATAAGACAAACTCGAACAAGCAACAGAACCGTAATCAAAGCTTTCAAAACAAAGTCCTACTTCCCCTCTCCATGTAACCATAAACCACGCCAAGCAGGGGCCGCTCGCACGTTTCGGAAGGCGAGGGGAGCAGTGCCTCCCTGGCGGGCAGCAGGGAGGCAGGAGCGGGCCCCGGCGAGGTGGCGACCGCGGGCTGTGCCCGGCGGCTCAACAACCGCTCACAGCCAGGTAAGCGATTGCGGCTCCACGGCAAACAACGAAGAGGGGTTTCCCGCCGGTCCCAGGGCTAAGGGCGCGGTCCTCAACAACAGCTCTGGGCTCCCCAGCTCAGGAAAAACAGCTGGCGGCAGCGGCGGGCAGTGGGGGCCAGGCGGCCGCCGCGGGGAGATGCTCTGATGTGCGGCACAGGCGCAGGGCGCGGGCTGGGGCAGGTCCTTCGCTTCGAAACGGTCGGCGGGGCTCTCCTGGGGCTCATTCCCGGCGGAACGAGTAATGTCTGGCAAGGGGCTGGGGGCTGACCCCCAAAGACTGTACCCAGGCAGGGGAGCTCCTTCTCCGGGGTTGACCGGGAGAACAAACACGTGACTGCCGGCTCCTTCGGCGACAGGCAGGAAGCACCACAAAGAAAATCTCTGATGCGTGGTGCCAGCTGGTTTTAAAAACGCTCCCCCACTCCCGTGCCCCTCCGCGCGCGACCCCGCTCCTCCCCGCCTCCCCCACCTCGGGAAAAAAGAGGGGGCTTTGGCAGGGGGATGCCCTTTCATTGTCGGTGAGCACTTACCCAATAATTGATATTGGGAAAAAAATTCCAACAGCTGTTTTCAAACCTATAACAACTACTTAGAAAAATATCTTGGGACCAATACAATTCAATAGTTTTAGAGGTTTTTTACAGTACAGAAAAATAACTGATAACTCTGGCAGGAAAAAGGCTAGCGTTTTAATGATGACTGCTGATGACTGTTAATTTGAAAGCATTGTTAACATACCAAAAGACCAGAATATATTTTACAGTGGAAAGCAGAGATGATATAGAAAAATAGTGAAATATAATAATTTAAGGTATATGGTCATGTACTTATGTCCTGAATTACCTTATTTTACACAGGTCTGGGGATGTATGTTATTCCTACAATTCGTTGAAAGAAACAGGCACCTCCAGACCGAGATACAGAATCCCAAGGGAATAAGTAATTTTCTGGGGGAGCCTGGACTGTAAATACTGTTTGAAGGGTGTCTAGTTATAGCTAGGGCTGTTTTACAGGATTAATGAAATATCTTTTGGCCATAAAGTGGAAGCTCGTCAATTGAACTTTTCGAAATTTACTGATATGGAGTTACATTTAATCTACGTCAGCAATTAAATGCAGTTAGGCCTATGTATCACCCCTAAACAGCTGCAGCAGTTCTGATGTCTGCTGAAATTGTGAGTACTTTTCTCTTTTTTTTTGGCTTAGCATCCTAATATTCCTATTAAGCATGCCCTGTTCAGTGACATGAATGCACAATACTTTATTTTTTTCCCAGTGAAAACCTGTCAGCATTTGCTTGGCAAATTTAATGGGTACTTTGCAAATTTGAGCATAATGGGAAGTTTTCCAGCATTAGCTTTATCTCAGCAAACATCCACACATATGATTTAGTGAAGCAATCAAAGGCCCAAAGAATCTTTGTAATTCTCAAAATCCCAAGTCCATTCAAGGAGCAGAAAACACAATACATCCCCTAGGAGTAGTTGTGTGAGCATCAGTTTTTTTAGACTATAACTGTGACTAAGATGCCTTTCCATATAGGGATAATTCTGATTTATCTGGAATTTAAGAAAGACAGAGAAAGGAATCCTAAATTTTCAGTCAATTGGAGGATAATGGTGAGCCACCATAATGACAAGGTCATCATAAAAGCACATTGTTGACTATACCAGTAACGTGATATTTTTTCCAAACTATACTAAAAATGAGTCAGCAATCACAGACAAGATTTCATCTGGAATATTGCATACTCTAGCTATTCAGTATACATCTACATTGCCTGTTGTAACAGAGTAAGGAACTAGTTTGGAGAATTTGTTATAAACAAATCAGACTTGTTTCTCCACACTGCTTAACTATCACTTCACTGTCAGGATCTTTCCTGAAGCACTCCAGCATGTTTTCCACAAGACAGGTTCATTCCTGTTCAGGGAACAGTGCCATACAGGTTGTCTCTTCATAAGGCAGTGTATGTACAACCATACAAGGTCCATCTGATACAATTCTATTTAGTCTTAAAATATTGTCCTAACCAGTTTTGTACCTTTGAATACTCACACATATGCCATATGCCAGTGCACGGGAGCCATGGTCTCATTTTCATACTACAAAACCTTTTCCCTAGCAAATTGCAACATAATCCTTGTATTATTTCAGGTGCTTTGAAATTATCCTCACTAGCACTATTGTCACACCTGCTAATAATTTTGTATTTTATATTTTAGGGGCACTGACTGAGTCTGAAGACATCAAGGGCCAGTGTATGCCCGTGGATGTAGTAGTCTGCCAGGGAGGGGCTGTCCCTGGCATAGCATGGACCTGAGCAAAACAGTTCTGCCTGGCATCAGGCCCAGGGGCTGCTCCTCGACTTTTTTCATCAGGATAGACACATCCTTAGGCTCCAGAAACATTAAATCACACCAATAGTAAAAAAAAAAAAAAAAACAAACCAAAACAAAAAAACACAAAACAACCCCTCAAAAAAACAAACCTAACCAAATTAAAAAACCAACCAACCAAAAAAACAAACAAAACCCAAACAACTCCACCAAAACAAACAAACAAATCCCAAAACAAACAAAAACCACAAACACCAAACCCTCATAAATAGGGAGATCAGGGATATGTTTCTACTGTGTTATGAGACAGGAAAAAAAGTGTTAAAGTACATGAATTCCCAAAGGGCACATAACCTATAAACATACCTGTAGAGTAGGTTCTAGAGAATCAGAATAATTCTGAATTGACTCAATGTTTTCCGGCCTTTTCCAGTCTGTAGATACCTAATATTTCTTTAGGAGCTTTCAGCAGATTGAGGAAAATCACATAGGGGCTATTCTGTATAAACAGAATATTTCTGTATAAACAGAATATTTCCCTAATGCTTCCAATCTCTTTCAGAGTAGTCCACAGATAAACAGTGGTCTGCAGACACAGTGGGGAAACTGCTAAACCCTTCATCGATAGAAAAACAGTGATCCAGAAGTAAAGTTAGGATGGGAAATAAAAAAAATGTTTCTATTTATTAGAGCACTGAGTTTCTGGAATGTGTTCTAAACCTGAGGAGTAGACTCAAATTGAATAGTAGAAAGACTGTTATGAAATAAATTATTTCACAAAACCATTGTTTTACCCAAGAAATGGATCGATGAGGGCATAATTGTTCTTTATGGTGCAGAGAAACTACTGAGTAAACTGTTCCTCTGACTTGGTCAAATAATCTAAAAGTTCAGAAAGAGAAAATTGTTTTCCTGTATTAAAAAACGTGCAAAATACAGTATAAAATTAATTCTCAGATCATAATTATAAGTTAAAATCTTTATTTTCAAACATAATTCTAGGTCACTCATGGCATGCTGAGATGCTGTTTCTTATCTAACTGGGATAAAAAAAGAATGTATTCTATGAATAGAATAAAAAAGTCTCTGTCAAAAAAGAAAATACAAAACCTATGATTCATTCTAATTAAAACAGAAACTTGTGAACTCATGTTCCTCAAATAAATGTGAGAAATCCACTTTTCCTACTACTAAATTACATTTCAGGATTGTTTATTTCTTTCATAAGTCAAAGTGTAAGATATTACAGATCCAGTGCATCCTTAAAATTTTATGGTTCACTTCACTTAAACACTACAGACTTTAAATTTTCATTTTTACTCTTTTGGTTTGGGGTGGTGAATAGTCCTTACTAGCCCTTTGCACAGAGCACAGAGCTCTGTCTCAGTCAGCTATGCCAGATCCTCACCACAGTCCAAGTGGGCAGTCCCGGGAAACACCACAGTCTAGATGCATCCTCAAAAAAATTAGCAATAAGGGAGTGTTGCACAAGAATGAAGCCATAATTAACAGTACTAAGTGAAATTAAACTTTTAAAAGACAAAGTATTCAAAATTTTTTGGTGTCAAAATAGAAAGTAGGAGGCAAATTCAAACCAATTTTGTGGAATGTAAATTCTTTTCAAGAACCTCTTTTCAGTATTTTAATTAAAATGAAAAAATCTATGCATTCCCCAAATGCAAGTTCCCTATAAAAATGAGGATGGGATCCAATAAGCCTAATTTGAGTCTTCATGTGAGTTATTTTGTGCTTCTTCTGTAGCTGGTAGAATTAAGCAATGCTAGAGAGCAGTTCCTTTGGTTCACTCTAAACATATACACCAGAATGGGAGCCTAAATTTTGTTGTTGTCGTTGTTGATGTATTCCCCACCTGCCACCCATCTGTGTCTGACTATAAAACACTCCCAAAGGGACCAGTTCACTGTAGTCACAACCACCACACATATCTAAGGGTGGCTGATATGGATCCAGCTATTTTTTGCAACTCTGTTCAATGCTAAACTGCACTTTTCCACATGGGATCAGGGCACAAAAGTGACTGCAGTACGGAAGCACAAGGTTCTTATTCTGGACAGGGAGTCTTATCCACCGACATGAGGCAATGACTGTGGACTCAGTCTCCATGAATGATAGGAAACCACATGGTTTACTCTTTGGCTAAAATGATAATAAAATTAATCCAGTTTACTAAAATTAAATATTCCTTTTTAGGTAATGTACACAAATACTAAAATAAGATATATGCTTTTAAGTACCTACTGTTTTCAGAAATTGCAATGATTTATGTATGTAAAGTTATCTTTATGGAAAACTCTCAACTAGATCTGGAATTTTGTGTCACGTTCTCTTCCCCAGTCATAAGCTCAGCACCCACAAGCACCACCTTCTACAAGCAGATTGATGATGTCATGCTCAGTGACAAAAATGGAGTGGAGGGCTTTTTGTCTTCAAAAGTCCCCATCTACCACTGTTTCTCAGGATGCGCAATTTTTCTATGTATAATGCATTACAACTCAAAAAATCCTAAAATCATTTCTCAAAGTGTTTCTATGTCAATATAATCAGAAAGCTAACCTAAACCCATCAAGAAATAAATAAAACAGTATAAATACCTGGAGTCAACATATTTTCTAGAAAACAATAACAATTCTATCTATCTGAAACATTGCCTAATCCCCTGAAGTAAAACTCAGATGTTTGTCGGATGGCAAATAAACACTTAACCAGTTCTATTACGTGTATGCTTTTCTCTGTAGATAATGAAGAGTCATCATTCCGTTGCTTTACACACGGATGTCAGATTGAGGGTCATTTGTCAATTACGTGTCTCAGCATATGAAATGTAACCACTAATCCTGGCATTACTGTGTGTTTCTGAAAATCAGGAACCAAATACCTAGTAATGGCCACATGCTCTTTTTTCTTAAGTGTCTGTTTCAATAATTAGGGAAATATATCTCCTAAAAAATGTGAAAGCAATGAAAGCCCTACTTGAACCAGACTCATTATTTAATAATGCTGCTAGGCTGCATAGCAGCCTTGCAAAAAGAAAAACATTATTTTTAACCAAGAATGACAGGTTGCTGTTTCATTTCTTTTAAGCTGGAGTGCAGAATCTGGGAAAGACTTCAGGCACAGTCACACCCTGCAGGTGTCCTTGTGGTTTCTCCCTCTAGAACACAGGGCCAGCCCCAGTCCTGCACCCGTGCTCTACAGTGTCCACTGGGGATGCAGGAAAGGTGAACTCTCCTCTTAGGTGTTCATGTATGTAGGAGATCAGCAACCAGTAAGGGATGCTCTCAGGTACATAGCCCATATATCAGGGCTGAATTTGCATCAGTTGAATTCTCTACTGGGTTTGGACTTGAGCATTCTGAGAGGTTAAGACATACTGTAAAAGCTTTGGTGAAAATTGTGTTGTTCTGATCATACGAATCTTAAATAGTTAAATCTAAAATTTGTGCTGCTGCCTGTAGTAGGAGCATTCTACCCATTCGCTTTTGTTCTCTGAGAAGAGTTTGATGTTATTTAAGAACACAAAAATAAGTAGTTGTGAACTAATGAAAATAAACTTATTTCTGGAAAAGGATGCTTTTATTAACATAATCTGCTACAGTTATATTAACCTTTTGCTTCTATAACTGGCTACGAATCTTCATGAAATTTTTTGAAACTTTATGGATTTTAATGTCCTTACTATTCCGCTATTGTTAAGTTTATCTGAAAGGCTGCACCAAGCTCAAAACTCCTAAGGAGATCAGATACACACACACCCCCATACACACCAAACCCCCATGATATTTAAAAGATCTGCTATTCATCATCAAAAATCTATAGAACTTTTACTGTGTTTTATATAATTTATTTTAATTTTTAAAAATTTACTTTGTATTTACATTCCCAACACACTGGACAAAAAAACCCTTTGAAATAATTGTGAATGTAATTTTTTCTGTCTTTTATTTGTAAGTCAAACATGATTTACAAGCTAAAGCATCTCCAAAAAAAGGAAATAATTAAATTCTGTGACACATGCCTTTAAAGATCCTGATCCTATGTGCCTCAGCTCCCTATCTATATGGTGAACATGGCATTAACTTACTGCTTTTCTGAGCCATATTTAAAGCACATTTAATGAAGGCTGTGTCCCCCTCTTATATTCAGTCAACATTAATAGAGCTGAATGACACTTGGGAAGTAGAATTTTCTCTCTTGTAATTAAATTTTTGTTTAGTAAGACTAAAAAGTCATTCTTTGCTCTAGAATTTTTAGAACATAAATAATAAGAGATAAAATCATAGGTATAATTCATTCTTTTCCTCTGATTTAGTTACTTTATCCCAACTTACTTTTCATCAGCAATACCCAAACTTGGAAATGTATTTTTTGTTTTAAAAACAGGGTCTGTTTGTAGAAAAAAAATCAAAGTACATGTCATAAGATGTGATATATGCAACATAACATTTAGTAGCATTCATTTCTTCATTTAACTTCATAGACTAATTTTGCATAGAAAATGTTTAGTTGTTGTGTACTGATCCCAGCTAGCAGCTAAGCACCACACAGCCCTCCTTCCTTTCACTCCACTCCTCCCAGGAGGACTGGGGAGAGAAAAACGGAAGCAGTAAAACTCATGAGTCAAGACAAAGACTTCTCAATAAATGACAAAAAAACAAATCAAATACACCACAAACCCAGGCAGTCCTGAGCAATGGACCCAGTACACTGAATTTTACAAAACAGCCATTGTGCAGGGCACAGCAACCTTTTAAATTGAATGTCATGTATCCTTTCTCCAGACCAAATTCTATTACTTTTTGAAGTAATAGAATATATCAAAATGTACTACCTTAAAATTCATTTAACCTCATCAGAAACTGAGATGATACAACTTCTGAAGAATTAACCTTCCAAAGTGTTGCAAAAGAGTTACTGAGCTGTTTTCATCATCAGAAGGCTTTGATTTATCACGTTTCAACTAGCTGTAAAAATCTCTGCTTGTATAAGGACGATACAGATCTTTAGATGTCAGAAATTCACTGTTGTGATGCAAAGTCACTTTCTCCACTCTACAAATGATATATGAGTTATGAGGGTGAAGAAGGCCTTACCAGGACAACCATATGCATGGAAAATTAAGGGTGCAAGTCCTTAGGATCATATTTAGTTGGTGTGAGCTATTGGGAAAGTCTCTTAGGATTTCTGTTGATCCTCGGGACCTCATGGATCAAAGATCAGTAGTTAAATAAAATATAGTCTCAGTAAAACAATTTAAAGGTTTCCAAGCATTTGTCATCCAGAAATGTCATTTCATCAACATCAATATTTGTAAAATGGAATGTCAATTTTGACAAAATTGGGTCTGAAAACATAGCTGAGGCAATAGAATATTTGGGCACTTTTGAATCACAATGCTTAGATTTTTTCAGGTATCATTTTGAAATCTGTTCCTATTTCAAATCATATTTCATTATCTAGCATGAATCACGTTATCCCCAAACTGGCAAAGACTTCTCTGATTTATGACATGACATTCTGATACTGACATTGATTCAACCCTGTCCTTCTAACTCTCACCTACCCATCCAAAAACTTGATGGGTTCTGTTCTTTGTTATTACATATTGTTCTAAATATATGAAGACTTAGTGCGGAAAAGAAATTCTGAGCTTCAGCAAGCTTAAAACATACCAACTTATTGCTCTCTTCTGGACAAGGTTTTCACAGGCGTTTGGATACATTACATTACAGATCCCTTACCTTGTCTCTATATTCTTCATCAAAGTAGCCTTTTGCTGTTATTGCCATCACCCTTTTCTGTCACTGGATCAGTCTAAAAGTGATTCCAAGACTCCTAAAGAGATGAATAAAGATTTATCTTTATATTTTCTTCTAGTGTCTGGGAAATGTGCTTCTACATATCAACACAGCACAGTGGTAGAAAAATACTTAAACGAGTAAAATAGTCATGTACTAGGCTTAAATATAAACTTTCTGGTTCAGTCTTTGACCCTCTCAGAACAAAGCAGTTTTCTGAAACTGGACAGTGTGGAACATCTGTGTTGAAACCACTGTTACTAGCATTAACAAATATGAATAAATAAAAGAGAGAGATAGGTGATAGATAAATATATAGATGGATAGATGATAGATAGATACACACACACAAATATACATATATATGTATACCTATTACCATAGATATATCCCAACTTCAAATCCACTCACTGTTCCTTTTGCAGTGTGAAACACAGACACATTCTGGGAAAGATGGTTCTGCAGCAGTGACTCTTACAGTTTTGCCCTTTACAGTTCTATCAGAATCATGGTTTTTCAGAGAAGACTTCACCTGTAAGATGTTTACAAAAAAAAATAAGAAAGAGAAAAGTGAAGCCACTTACCTGTTTTCACTCTAAAAGCTAAAACCAGAATATAAAACCCGGAAACCAAGAGAAACAGACATTAGGCTTTTTTTCCCCTGAGTTTTCGGTTTGTTTTTCAAGGAAGAAGAGCAAAATCCCGGGGTATAACTCTGATCACTAAGCTAATAGAACAAGGAATACTATTCGTGTTTTCATTTTAAGGAGATAAATACTGCTTTTTCTGAGACATTAGAGAAACTCTCCTACACTTCCCACTTAAGCAGCATTTTAGAGGAGAGGATTGCTTTTGAGTTTGTTTTTTTTTTTTCCCAGAGGTTTTGGAGTAATAAAAGTTTAGTTTTATTTTTTCTTAGAATTGCAGTATTTGTCTAACCTGCAGGCTTCTGGTTTCATGCTGAGATGGAAACACTTCATTTTCCTGAGAGAGAATAAAATCTGCTGATATTATTTATCTCTCAAGCAGAATCAGAGCACAGAAATCTCACAGGAAAACTCTCCTGGAAGTTCCTACCTCACTTTATATAGGGCCTTGGACACAGCTTCACAATAAATATTTGAAAAAAAAATCCTGCTTTTCAAATGTAAAATCTCTGAAGTTTTGTTTGTTTGTGGGTTATAAGATGGTAGGGTTTTTTGATGATAGGGGTTTTTGTGGCTTTTTTTTGTTGGTTGATTTTTTTGTTGTGTTTTTTTTTTTGGGGGGGGTTTTTTTAATTGGAAGCCTTTACAGCTCTGCAGCCATTAGGCTGCCTGCTCTGCCCACACCACCAGTCAAGAAGCACCACCCAGGAACACATCCATCCCTCACAAGTAGTGCTAATTTAGCACTGCAGCTGTGGAGGTGAGCCATACAGCTGCATTAGCAGAGTTAGGCTGCAGTCTTTTGTAAAAGCCATTGAAAACTACTTAAATACAGTAAACAAAGGGAAGAGAGATTACTTAACAAACCTCGTGTGTGACTCTGAGCCCCTTTGAAAAGTAGAATCAGTGAATCAGCAGGATTTACACTAATTTATAACCACCAAAATGAAATGCAAAACCAATGCTCTGAGAATTAGCTCATGGATCCCCTGCAAAACACAGCAGGTGTAGCCAATGTCTAAGAATAATTAAAGTGAAATACAGGCATGGGAACAAAAACAAAACCAAACCCAAACAACAAAACCATAACGAAATACATTATTTATCATTTTCTCTTGCTCTGTTTGCCCTTATGAATATACCAAGACTGGCTCTTCTCTCACACTCCGTTCAAAATGTTCCTACTTTCGTCAGTGGCACTAGTCCCTTGCACACACATAACTTTGCTGGTGCCACAGATGACTGTGTAAGGGCAGAGCCCTCTCTGACCAGTGAGACCAAAACTCCAAGAATGGCAGCACTGAGAATGCTCTGGACTTTTTAGTGGCCAGTGGATCTTCCTCTGCTGTATATACAAAATGAAAACCAGCCGCTCACCAGGACCCTTACCATCTAAACAAAAAAAGCAGAGTCAGCTTTTCTGGAGAAAGGAACAGTTCTTTTAGATATTGGCATATAGGAAATGTAATTTTTAATTCATTAGTAATTTAGTATGCATTGGTCTACCCTAACGGGGCAGTGATCTGGATTTGGACCTGAGGCTACTGATGCAACAATGTTAATAAAGAGCAAATCACTACAATAATTATGATTAATACTTCCTTTCAATGCAGCAGTCTGCTTCATCATCTTTAGTACAGTGTTATTTTTAAATTTAAACAAAGCACATTGCCAACAAGCTAAATGTGTCAAATTGAACAATTTAGTCTTCCTACTATATATACCCTCAAGTGCATTTTTGCATCTGTTATATATTCAGCGGATGAGGGAATGTTGTGCTTTTTACGAAGAGCTTTCCATAAATTTAAGCAGGCAGGCAGCTAAACTGACACACAACTGCAAGAACACAGTGCTGGAAGGAGTTTCTGGCAGTGGAAAGTTCTTTAGTAGGGTTGCCTGGGATTATCTCTTTAAATCCTTGAGAGAATGGAATTTGATGATACTCTATTAATGGGATTAAGCCTTTCTTTGCCTTAGTCTCCCCTCTTGGCTGATTTCCCAAGATAAGTGCATTTCAAAGCTATGCCCGTTACAGACAGACCACTTCACTGGTGCTCTTCAGCACAGCTCTAGAACCACTGACATTCAGAACCTGGAGCTTGTTATACCACTATACGCCACACAGCTGATGTTCTGCACCTGCCCCTCAGGCCCAAAAGGCAACACTCTGGTCCACTAAACTAAAGAAAAGACTGGATGTTTGTTTAGATTCAAAATAGGAAAGACATGGAGATTAATTAGCTAAATCTAACTAGCACTACTATTGCTGGATTTCGAATAAGTGTCAAAGTCAAAATAATCCCCCAACTTTCATACTAGTCTATTTAAATACCTGAGATCTACCACCTTTCTTCACAACCTCACTGCTGCTGCTATCACTAAACACAATGTCAGAAGGGAATTATTCAAACCAAACACAGTGAAAATATTACTGAGTAATATAATCCTGCAATTTTTAATTGGAAATGGAGAAAAATGTTTTGCTGTTAGTACACTTTACCAAAAAAAAAAATCAATAAAGTATAAAACTGTATCCAAATCCAAGTTCACTATCATGTGTACACATTGAACTGTCATGTGTAAATAGACCTGTACATGTATTTGCATTTGCACCCATGGATTGAAAACCCTAACACCACAGTTTCGAAACAAAGAAGACATATTCTTATTAATGTCTCTTTTTGTTTCTTGGGACAACAGCATGATAAAAAAATCTGTTCAATCATTAAACTTTTATTTTTTTCTTGGATGAAATAAATGTAGAAAAGGACACATCTAAAACATATATACAATTTAATTCCTGTTTATTGTAGTAACCTCAAAAAATTCTTACTGATTCACTCAAGGTTTCCCATAATCAAAGAGTTGAAGATGAGAACTGGTTTTCATAGGAAAGTTTGCAAGAAGTCACTCTGCCATATGGTCAATGCTCTTACAAATGAATCATACCAATAACATGTCTGTCAAAAGGCAACAATCAGCTCTAAGTTCTTAGACAGTTAAATTTTTATATTGTGAGCATTATTGCCTGCTTGTGGTCTGGAGATCTATTTTCCCATCATAGCTGAAGGAGGTTTGCTCGACAAGTTCAATGGACTTCGGAGACTGATACTAATTAAAGGATTTGGTTCTGCTGCCTATTCCCAGACACAACGTGTCTTTTGAAATACCCTTCAGTATCCCCGTGGCCCTCAGATGCCATTCCAGCAAGATATAGGGCTTCTCTAGGTCCTGAGTCACAGTTGGAGGTGTCCTAGATGTTTTAGAGTTTTCCAGATGAAAGGAGATGCCTACAGTGAGGGAACTGCCTGGGGGTTAGTGGTAGGAGCTCACATGCCAATGCAAAGCATAGGTGACTACAATGAGGAGTTTAATCCCACCCATATGCTTTTTCCTTGTGTCAACTCAATGCAGCTGTATTTAAAGAAGAGTATTCTTTCATGAGCCATTCTGTATGCCTCCCAATTCAGTAACTATGTTTATTTCTTGATCTCAAGATACTAATTTACTTTACTGTAAAGAAAAATAGATTTCCCTAAGTCCCTTATAGTCAATTTCCATAACACTTTCTTGATTTGGTTCCCAAACTGTGATTGTTTATTGTGAAAGATCATGCAGTGTTCAACTAAATTAAGGTGAGCATTTTCAGTAATCTTTCTAATTTGCCACTTTGCTACTATTGAAGAATTAAGTTTCCTTCAGGCCAGCTGGCTTTAGGTGCTTGTAGAAAAGATTTTTTTCCATAAGCCAATTTCAAAGTAAAGGTTAAGACTCCTTTGACAGCACAGCTCCTGGATTTATACAAAAATTCTACTTTTCCTCTTTTAAGACATGAGATGTTTATAGAATGAGAGGTTAATATCAGGAACAAATTCAAAGCACAGAGTGCTTGCAGACAGGGAATACCTAAAGGCTCTAAAGATAGAAACAACACCACTTCTTTTCCTTTTCTTTAAAAGGTAGCTTTCTGAGTTCTTGAGACAGATATTTCCTGCAGGTTTCCAAACAGTTGTGGGAATATATCTAAAGGTTCGGTTTTATGGGCACGTGAAAAATCTACAATAGTGCCCATGAGAATTTGGATGTTTGAAAATAAACAGCAAATAAAACACCTGTGGAAGGGGAAGTTACCTGATACTGTGATTATTGGCATGTACAGATTCTCATGTGATTCAGGTGATTTTTTTTAAACACTACAATTGCATGTATTAAGCCAAAAATTAAGAAATGGAAAATTTAAAAGAACTTATAGTGCCTCAGTAATACATATTACCTCGGTAGTATTTCTTGCATCATATAGTATTACATTGTTTTTTAATTTTATAGTATTCCATTGATGCATATGTCATCAAGACACAAATGTGTTTCACTGAATGAAAGATCAAAAATATCTGCATCTAATAAGGAGATTTCTTATTTTTTGAAATTTAAATATTAGAAACACTTGAAATCACCTGAAAATTAAACACAGTGCTGGGGGTTTTTTTATAGTCTATACCATAAGGGCAAACAATTTTAGTAAAGAACATGTGTACTGATGTACATGGAAGACCAGTATAAGAAATCATATCTGAAAGAGAAAAATCACTGTTTAATTTACTTATCCATAAAGATAATACAAGCATGTCAGAAAGCACAGGGCACACAGTGCTCTATCTGTTGTTCTATCTAGCATTGTTCAGTTTTCCTCCTGCAATTCCATCTCAGTGCAGTCAGTCTTGATTTATGAAAAGAAAAAAATCCATAGAGATCTGACCTAATTGGTTTCTCAATATCTCATTTCAAAATTTTTTTTTCATTTACCAGTTTCTTGGAATTGAACTTCGTTAATCTCAAGTGCTTCCTATGTAAGAAAACAAAGCTTCCAAAATAATGAAGTTATTTTTCTAAAAACATGGAGCTTAAGAATTAAATTTTGACTTTTCTTCCTTTTTTTTTTTTTCTTCCTCTCACTGACCAGATATGTATTCTGCAGATGTCCACACTGTCTGGGGTTTTTTCGGAAACAGATAAGTTGGCAGATTACTTGTTTACTTTCTTTAAGAACGATGAGGTTTTCCAGTAATCACCTGATTCCAGCAGCTGTAGAGATAATAATTGTTGTATATTCTAAATGACTCCTCACAATAAAATCATGAAAAGAGAGCAGTAAATGCAATTTTCAGAGCTTTTAATAGAAGTACTCAGGCATGGCTAGAGGATACCTGCCCAGGTAGATATTCAGAATTTAATCTAGCTACGCAAATAACAGGACCAGCTGATTTGATCACTGCTTAACTTGATCTTTTGTTTAATTTGATTAGAGCATTAGAGGCCAATATGTTTTCAGCTTAAAATAATTCAAGAAGCGTTTGTTTTTTGCAGTGCACCAGGACAAGGTTATAAGAATTAAGGAAACCACATTTGCAGGAAGTTAGAAATTTAATAAGTAGGCTATTTTGGGAAGATATATTAAACTCCATCATGGTGAAGGAACATTGGGAAATCTGAGACATCTCTAATGTGTACAAGGCTACACAGTTCCCATCAGAGAAATCCAAGTGATTTTACTGTGCAGATGGCAAAAGTATCAGGTGCATCAACTTTGACCATGTGACTGCAGGAAGGAAAAACAGAACGGAAAACTAGTATTCCTCTGAGAAAGATAGAGAGCAGGACCCAGACTATTAGTACTCTGCATTCATGTCAGTAGGCACGGTTGCAGACTGCACTAAGAATACAGAGTGTCTCAAGTTTCAATTGTTTTGCCCACTTTCAGCTACCTTGTGAACGTTCATCTTCACCTTTGTGTATTGGGAAGTCCTCTGCAACCTCCTCTCTTGGACAAAAGAGCATTCCCATTCTCACAGTTACAGAAAAACTGATGCATGAGTGAACTTCTGGAAGCCACCTACTCCAAATCCCTGCTCAAAGTATGGTCATCTAGAACCTTCTTTTCTTGTTAAAAAGTATTGGTCCCAGTATCATCCCCCAGCATACACTATTAAAGGCTTGCATCCGGCTGTGCCACTGATCACAACCCTCTGAGCCCAATTGTTCAGCCAGTTTTCTGATCCATCTCACTGTCCTTATAGAGCTGATGCTTCAACAGCTTGTCTGTGAGAATGTCATGGAAGGCAGAGTTGAAAGCTTTGCTTAAACAAAGATAAGCAGGATCTACTGATCTGACTTCATCCATCCTGCCAGTCACATCATCATAAAAGGTTATTCCATTGCTCAGGCATAATCCTTCCTTCATAAATCCATTCTGACTATTCCTATTCAACTTGCTGTGCTTAATATGCTTGGAAAGGCATCCCAGGAGGATTTTCTCCATCACCTTTCCAGGCATCAAGATGAAGCTGACCAGTCTGTAGTTTCCCAGATCTTACCTACTCCTTGCCCTTCTGCCATTGCTCAGGAACATCCTTGTCCCCAAAATCCCTGTGTCCTTCCAAAGACAATAGGGAATATCTTCACAATTATATATATCAGATTCCTCAGCAGTCACGTGTGCAATACATACGTAAATTTAAGACAAGAACCTTAGTTTCTTTTGTCCAAGCCTGGCAAAATTATAAGGAACAGAATATGGGTTTTAAAATGAAAGAACATAAATTCTTATGCCACTGGCCAGTAAAGATGATATCATCAAAAGTTATAGCATATGGATTATTATATATTACAATGAAACTTTCCATAGAATCTAAGTTCTGCCAAAATTACAATAAAATAACACCACAACCTGACAAATTAATTTAATGAAAAAGTATCATTCTAGTCACTTTAGATCACTTCTTTTAGTATTACTGGGGAGTCCAAACTTTGAGAGGTTTTGAGAGGTGCTATGTGGGTTGCACCAGACCATATTTACATCCTTAGCTATATTCTGGAAATGCTTCTGCTTGGGAATTTATTACTGCCCAGAACAGAGAAGTCCATAAGCCGTTAAAGGAGTTGTTCTACTGTCAGTGTCACCAAAGCAGGATGGCCAAATCAGATCTTAGCAGGACTAGGGAGGAGAGGAGACAATTTTATGAGGAAGTGGGAGTGGTGAATGATAGAAATTATAATGTAAACATGTTCAGATGCTATGCTACAGGACTAGGTAACTCCTTCCAGGTGCATTATGAGAGTTAGCATTTTCACAGTTGATACGTAATTTAAATGCTTGCAGGTGCCACATATTTTGGTATAAAAAAAAAAAAGAAATTCTTGCTATGTTCATCATTATGAATATTATTGAAATCTCAATATATTCTTAAAATTGTACTTTACCTTTTCAAAACTGAGAAAATATCCTTTTATTTGATATTAATAAACCTTTCAAAGGGGCTTTCCTAAATGCATACTGTGACTGCCACTCCATGTACACTATGAAACAATGTTCTAGATAAATATGTCATATATGACTTCCAGGAAAAAAAGCTTTAAAAGCTTGTCTTATTAAAAGAAAAAAAAAAAAGAGAGAGAGGGAGGGAGAGAAAGAGATTTCTGGGCAAAATGGATGAAGTTGGAGCAAAGAAGCAATAATTGAGAGAAGAAACATTGTGTCTTTGAGTGAAGAAGAGATATGTGGTATGAAAGTGTTTTCCCTTGTGTTTTGCACAAGGCACATACATAGGATTATTTTGCCAGTCTGTCAATAACGTAATGCATGAATCTGTGGTCACGAATCCAGAAAAAAATCAATTTCTGGCACCCTCAAGAAACATATCAAATCATGTGTATAGAAAAGCACTTTGGAGTCTGCAAGTGATAAATACTAAATATTATTTTTAGTTGTAACCTAAGTGGTAATGTTATGCTAAAGTGAGAACAACTTACATCCTCATATTTCATCTGTTATCTGTCTGTCCTTTTGCAAAAGCTTTTTCAAATGATAGTGAAAATGAATCAAGTGTTCTGCAACTGGTCATAAGTTTCTCTAATATTCCTTATATAATATTACTTAACACACTTTTTTTTTTCCGGTTGTAACAAAATGCATGACTTTTTGTCACTATTTACAGAGGGAATCCTATTACTCTTTCTCAATGTTTGTCCAGAGGATTGAGTAGCTCCATAATCTCTGTTTAAACCCTGCCTTTGTGATGTCTTTGACAAATTACTTAAAGTAAGTTTTCAACTATAATTTCACTTTTACATATGTAGGAACTATTACCTACTGAAATGTTGGGACGAAAAAGCAGAATGGGAGGCACTGGGTTGCAGAGATCAAAAAATAATAATCTTAGTTCTCTAGACCAAGATAGTTCTGGGCAGGGTAGACTCTTAACTTGGGGACAGCATTATCCAACCTCAGTAGAGCTTGATAATTTTCCTAATTTTTTTTCTGAAGAAAATTAACTCCACCACAGCCAAAATCAGCACATTAATAATATTTTCCCTCTGCTCTAAGTGTAGTGACAGACTCAGTAGCACGGAGCCTGTCGTCAGAGCATGCAAGAGCAAGAACTATAAGCTTGAATAGGAAGTACACAGAAGAACCATAATGCCTGAACAGTGGTCCTCAGAGAGTTTTGATTACTTTTGAAGTTCTAAGATGACTGTGAAGGTCTTCAGGCCCTTTAGACAGCAGTTAAGAAAGCTGGCTCTTCCCTTAAATATCATTCCCTCTTAGTGAATGGGCCAAAGACACTGACCTGCCTTGAGCAATTTTTTTCTGTAGTACAGAAGATGCTGAATGGCTGTGCTGACTGTGACTGTTCTGAGAGACGGAATTTATTATCTTCAGTGTGGTGCCAAGCAAACACAGCAATATTGCTTTCAGGCGTGAAGGAGTCTGCATGTAGTCTCTCTGCATGCAACGTGAGTTGGCTGGACCCAACTGTTCCTATGTTATACACAAGTGGAAGGCTCTAGTCCAGGAAAAGATACCTAATTCTCTGCAGATCAGCATCTGCTGCCACAATAAGAACCTTTGAGCATACACCATCAGCCTGGTATAATACACCATGCATGCCAGTAAATATGAACACTGGTTCATACAAAGCCCCTGCAGTCTATAGGCTAAAAGTACCTATGTTTTATGAACCAATTTCATCCACTGTTCATTAAGAAAACCATCACCATGGTAACTTATACATTACAAGTCACTGCTACTATGTCTAAGATCTTTAAGCGCATAGCAACAAGAACATACTGCTGGAACATGTCCATTTTGATAGTGTTTAAAGCTACAAATAAGGTTTACTAAGCACATTATAAGTATTAGAGAGAGGACAAGGGTGTTTGATACACAAGTGGCATAAAGCAAAATCACATTATTGATTTGTAGATTTAATGATCTTGATTCAAATTATGCCAGACAAACATGTTTTTCATCTTGCCTTTATATTTCTCCTTCATCTCGTTACATTAGCTTTTCTTTTAAAATGGTTGGTAATATGAGTGTTCTGGAAAGGAAACACTTTATGCAACTTACACTAAGTAATAAGCTATGTGTGGGAAAGCTATAGACAATCAAGTGGTCTCCCAAGGGACATGGAGCCACTTGCTCTAACCCTATTGCTCAGTACTCTGAAGGAGGTTTGATTTCCAGATGCAATTTCCCCAATGACGTGATTCACATAACAGTAACTTTATCTAGTTTTATCACTGGGAGAATCAGCAAAAGACAGATCCTGCTAGAGCTGTACAAAATGAGAAGAAACAGTTCAACCACAGAAAGGTGACTCAAAGTCAAAGACAGAAAATTTTTCTTAGCAGATTGATGATAACAGAAAGGTAAAGTAAAAAGAGGAGTGTACCTTTTATGCATCAGCTTTTCTCTATGTGGCTTGAACAACCAAGACATGGCAAACTCTGTGGGCTTTCATACTAGTGGAAGTGATCTGCTTATTGTAAATTAAGGGGAATGACTATCTCTTACTTTCCCTGTGGCTTTGCCTGACAAAATGGAAGATCTGACTAGCATTTTTTATGTGCACATCTGTACGTGCACAAACTTTCCTCACCTCACTGACTGAGCAAAATGTTCTAGGGTGGATCTGATAAAAATTTTCAATTTATATTTTGTGGGTAATGATTTTTTTTTGTGATTTTATTATGGAATTTTTAGGTCAGAACACTTTTTTGACCAAAACTATTTTTAATGAAGAAGAATCCCTTACTTTAAAGACCCCAGGTGTTCTTCCACAAATCTGTGAGGAAGCAACAATCAATTAATACATAACCAACATGTTTTCTTTTTTTTTTTGCTTGTTTTGGGTTGAGTTGTGTTGAGTTTTTTGTGTGTGTCCATCCTGGTAGTAGAAAATAGATTGATGTAATCTCAAGGAATAGATTTAAATTAGATGAAGTTTGAAAATAATAGGTTATGATGTTTAAGATTAATATCCAAAATGTGTGAATGCCATTGATGTGCTGCAACCTTTTCAGCTCAGCTTTTTAGGCATCAACAAGATACTATTAACATTCAAAAACACCATAACACAAGTGGAGCAAGTTCCAATTTAGCAGCAAGTATCATCATGAAAGGTAAGATCCTTTTCACTTTTTGCCACAGTAGCATGAGTCCCTTCCCTCTCAGAGCACGTTGGTAATGAAAGCTTCTGTACCCTTTGCCATCGTGGACTACAATGACTATACTTCCTGTACTCCTCCATCACTGGCTCTCAATCACATCTTACCTCTGAAGGATGCTGTCTGTATATCACCCTGAGTTTTGGTTCTTTGCCACATGACAAATACAATCTTCTGCATGAGAATTGTCTTCTTGGACCCCATTACCACCGGTCCCCACAAAGCCTCATGCTTTAATGTCAGCATATTTTACCATATAATTAGTGACAGATGAATTATGCTTTATGTTTATTTAATGACACTTTGACAATTCCTTGTAAGGTTACCAGATTTACTGGTTTGTATTTTCCACTGTTTGATATTGAGTCTTCAAGTATGTGACTTCACACCTCTATCTATCTGAGTTTAAGGAAGAAGTTTACCAGAATGAGCTCAACATATCACAGATTATGCTCTATTTTAGATTTAATCTTAGTACATCAGCCCACTAAAGTTGAAAAGTTATTTTCATGTCATAATCACACATTTTCTTTTTTTCCCCCCCTTAAAATTATCCCTTGCTGTATTCCAGAACTTCAAACTTTGAAGATCATTACTAACTTCAGAAACATGAGGGAACAATGCAAGTAGGAAAATGTTTTAATAACTAGTCACAGGGATATTTAAAGGCAGTGGAAAATGTCAAGACTGTAAATTTAACTTTGACTCTAGTAGGAGGATCGGAAAATGTTAAAGCATAACTTGAACAAGAGGGCAAGTTCCTAACAACCACAGTTATCATGCCTAATCAAAATCAAACTTCCATTGTGTGAAAATACTCAATTTGACAGAACATCATGTTGTTTTTCTTTAAATTAATACTCCACCATTAATTTCCACTGTCAATTAAATGAGAAAATATGTATATTTAAAGTATGCACTGTAGGCTGCAATTATATTTTTTAAGGTTTTCACTTGACTCATGGCTTAAATATAGATTTTTTTTCTTAGTATTGGGTTTATGTGGCAAGGTTTTGATGATGGGGAGGCTAAAGGGATGATTTCTTTGAGAAGCTGCCAGAAACTTGCCCCACGTCTGACAAAATCAATGCCAGCCAACTCCAAGACAGATCTGCCACTGTCCAGGGCAGAGCACATCAACAACAGTGGTAGAGCCCCTGGGATAACATATTCAAGAAGTAGGAGGAAAAAAACTGCAAGAGGAGAGAAGATAAGAAGATAAGTGAGAGTGTGGTGGTTTATGCTTGGCTGGATGCCAGGTGCCCACCAAAGCTGCTCTGCCACTGCCCTCCTCAGCTGAGCAGGGGAGAGAAAGTAGAACAAAAGGCTTGTGGTTTGAGCTAAGAACAAGGAGAGGTCACTCAACAATTACCCCTACGGGCAAAACAAACTCAGCTTGGGGAAATTAATTGAATTTAATAGCAATCTAAGAGGTAGATACTGTTATCATTTGATCTAAACATCTTTCCACTTAGGGTACTCAGTTGTGTTTCTTTTTTCTCTTCAAAGAAGTAAATACATGTGAATGCTCCCTATTTTAGGATAGCTGAAGAGGTTGCCTCCTTTTGCTAAGTTATTCTGATAGGCTTGTTGCCCCCACGCTGAAGGTAGCTAAAAAATGTGGTGAGCCTCCAATCCATAGACTAACTAAAAGAGTTTAATCTTCCATATTATTGTATTATAAAATGATTTTTTGAGTTCTCCTCAGAAGCTCACGACTCTCCCTGTGCATCACTCAGTGCCTTAAACACCTCACACAGACTCCTGGATTCTGCTGCTGCAGAACCTCTTTGTAGGTTTAATGGTGTGTGCAATCATGCAAAAAGTCTGCATAGCAGTGGGTGGCGTTATTTGAGTCCTTCGTGGTCCCAGTACCAGAATGTGCCGTCCTACCCCAGGTGGCACAACACTGTTAAGTGTTATGGACAAGAATATCTGAAATATCAGCAGAGCACAAGCGACAGCACAAGTAAGAGCTGGGAGCTGATCTGATTTTCCTTGGGGACTGATACTTACTCCTAGAGGAATTCTTGAAACCTTCACATTCTTGCTGTGAGTATATGTGAGGAAATGCTTCTCTGCTTCAACAATTTGCTGGGAGCAGAGAGACTGGGGATGTGGCTTGCCTTCAGTTGCTCCCCCTCAATGTTGCTGGGGGAAGGGGGAGGAAAGATCAGGGGGCTTTGGCCCCATTTCTGGACAGTGGGTGTCATGCTATAGGACAGGGACACTGAGCCTGGGTGGTAAGAGCTGTAGTTGCTTACCATGAAGATTTAGGGTTATGGTGATGTACACAAAATACCACAGAGAGTGAAAGATAATACTGACACTTAATAACACTGGTATGAGGTATACGAGATTGCTGATCCAGGTGGATACTGTTGGATCAGTATAGTGCCCATCATTCAATCTGATATATGAGAAAGTAAGGGAGCTCAAGTCTCATGCACTTTTAGGATCTACCTTGACATAAATATCCATCTAAAGTTTTAAGCGGAAAAAAAATTCTTGTTTCATCTGAAGTAAGTTGTTGAATTAGTAAGTAAGTAAGTAAGAATTATTCAATCTCTTTGAACTGCCATCTCTATTTGAAACACTTTGAAGGAAGAGATGCGTATAGCAGTCTACACCTGGCATTATACTCTGTTCAACACATGTAGGATAAAGCTTAGGCAAGTTTTATCCATTGGTAATTAAAAACCATAGAGAGAGGCCAGTTAGTATTTTTTTCATGTCTACAGTCTAAAATCAACAGAAGAGTTTTTGAGCTCTGGTGACAAGCTGAAGTCTTTGATTCCTCTATTCTATTTATTTGTATTGGTACTACACAGGAGGCATTCAGCTCCTACCTACATGTGGCAAAAGCCTGCCACTCTTTGTCTTGCTGAACAAAACCTTTCTCTATAATGAAATCTATTGACTTTATCTAGAGCTGAAGTTTAGATGTGGTAGATAAACATTGTATTACTTACTGAAAGCATTAGAGTTACTTGATAGCTGGCTTTTAAGACTGGTGTAGTGTGTACATTGGAGTAGTTATGTATTCTCATCCAGGTAATTAATAATGCATCAGCTCAACTGCAAAGTTCTGTACATAAATGACTGCAACTGAAGTGTAAATAACTGCATCATGTAACTACATATAAAATGGATTTGTAGGACTATGAAATAAAAAGATATTAAAAAGAACTACAAGAAATGGGACAAAACTCCTTGCTACAAGAAATATTAGTAATTAGATACAGTATAATTACACAAACTGCAATAACTGTAATTACATAATAGAGTTACAGTGCTATAAAATGTGATTGCTTCTTGTCTTATCCTAACTCATGACCTGACATTTAATTTCAAATAACTCCAAAAGAAGGAAGATTAATTTTAAGATTTATGGACTTAGAACCTATTGAAGTAGATGGAAAACTCTGTTATTTCAATCAGCTTTAAAATGGGATATATAGATAAAACTATAATATGAGGAATAACAATTAAGCACTCTGAAAAAAAGTGTATGTTGCTTCTTACATTCACATCTGATACTCCACTGTTAAGGTAATTTTGAGAAACAGAGGAAGTTAAGGAGAGAAAGAAAGAGGAAGGTTTGGGGAGATTATCGCTTTCTGAGACTACTGATTATCCCTTTTTGAGACTGTATAGGACCTAGTCCAGGCACAGAATTACATATCTTGTCCTCCCATCTTTTTTTCTCCTTTAGACTAAGCCTGTGGTTCTGTTATTAATGAGGTTTCCCAATATCTTGCTGTGATAACAATTAGGAATGCTATTGCTATACAAGAAATACTC
>VZRE01010687.1:196150-229957 GCA_013396775.1 Cephalopterus ornatus
GTTCTTGTGTTTTTTAGTATTCCTATGTTATGTTTCATGAGGAACTAGAAAGTATAGAGCCAAATAAACTGTTGTTTTTGTAGATCTTGGATATCAAATGGTATGAATGCTTACTAATTTCATTGTCTGCAGAAGGCACAGTCTTTGGAAACACTTCTAAGATAAATTAAAACAAAAGCATTCAGAAGAAATAAAGGGACTTAGAACTTCACTATTTTTAAAGATTTTTAGGATAAAGATATATGCTAGTGTGACAAGCCAAACAGCTGCCAGATAAAAAGCTTCCTGGATCTGAAGAGGGGAAAAAAAAAACTAAACAAAAAGAAAGACCTATTAGATGTAGGATTCCACATCCAACAATATTAATCATCACAAGAGAAAATCAAACAAGAAAATTTAATGAACAAGAGTTGAAAGAGAAATTTCTTAAGAATTTGAAGACAGCAGACAGTGATTCTGTAACTTGTATCACTGGCCTGTCAGTTACAACATGCATTTAAGAGAATGTAATGGGTTTGTAACAAAGCATGTATTACACAGATTTATGTAAACTGCAACCCTGTAAATATGCTGGAACTTTTAAGCTTCAATTTTCTTCTTCTAAGTTTCTTTCCTTTTTTTTTTTTTTTAAATTTCACCATGTATTCTTGTTTTGCTTTTTGTTTGTTTGGCTGGTTTGTTTTGTTTTTTTCTGTTGTTGATTGTCTGGGGGTTTTGTTTGCTTTTAATGCCGGATATCTTCATGATATCCGAGCTGAAATTATTCCAGTTAAATTTTCTCTCACAGTCATATTTTATTCTTGTTTGTTTTATCAGATTTCTGTTAAAAATGTTAGAAATACCCACTCAATTGAACAACATTAAAAGAATTACACTGCACTTATGGAAGCAGGAAGATGTTCACTACAACTACCTACTACAGCTGGTGTAAAGAAATACTACTAGGATGATCTGAGAATTCTAGAATTTGGTTTATAGCATGAGGTGGCATATCTTTTGCATGCTACTAAAAGCAATAATGAAAGTCCCGATCTGCCTGTCCTTGATACAAAAGCAGTGTGTGATACTACAGACAGTTCTTTGACATCCCACTGTCCTGCACTCTGATGATAAAACACTTCACATTTTTCTCTGTTTCCAGGGGTTTCTGGAATTACCTTGGTGCAAATGTTGCTTCCTTTAGGGACTGAACAAAGAGTTCTGAACATCAGAGGAAGAAGGTACTGAGAGATCTTTTCCAAGGAGCAATAGATTTCAATGAAGTAGTTAAGGAATCTCCATTGTTGTCATCATCTTCTTGATCTCTGTTTTTTGCTGTTGAATCCAATTTGAACAAGGAGCTGGAGAATTCAATCCTGTAATACCTCAGAAATTAAATATCCCAGCATTTCCAAGATGAAACATCCCCTTTTGGCCTACCTGCTGTTCATTCAACCTTTTCATCTCCTGAGGAACTTCGACGCAGAAGCAGAAGTCCTAATTCCACTGATGTCTTTATCTAAAGAAGAGCCAAGAGATCAGCTGGATTTTACTACTTATAACAAATATCTGATACTCTACAACCTGTTGGACATAATAAACAAAAGAGAAAGTCCTGTTGTTATGGCATACACCTTCCTGAGAGAAGACAAATCTTCACGTGTGTCTGCTGGACATTGACAGATGACCTTACATGTGTTTCATGTCTGAGCACTCTCAGCTCTCAGCTGCCTTTCCTGCTCTCCTGCTAAAGACTTGTAGCTACAGCAGAGACAGAACAGACTGCACGCTTGTCTCTTACCTAATCAAGCTCAATCTGCTGTATTTAAAATGTGGATGAACCTGTTTTGGTGTTGTACAAGGAACAAGGGAAGTCACAGACATTTTTCCCACTCTGCCTCACTTACAAGGAAGCACTGACCCTTGGAAGAGGCACAGGAGCTCAGGAGAACTGGTCACAAAAACAGTGCCTAAAATGACTGATGAATCTCTTAAATATGTAAGACTAATTCTCCCTACTTTATGCACATAATTTGTCCAAATTAATTAAACAGTAGCAGCTTGTAATGACTTAAGAATAATTTTTTCTCACCTATTAAAAGGTATGTTTATGAACACTTTGGATTAGAAATGCCAAGGAGATCAGATGGTTATGAAATCGATTCAGAGTTGTGATTAGACTATAGTGCTAATCACAGGATGGCAACAGGAAGAAAAGATGGTGCCAGTTATAAGGAGCTGAATTATTATCTTTAAAATTACTAAAGAATCTAATAACAATATTATAAGAATTACATTCTTGGAAGGAACTACATCCAGAAACATTTCAAATTTCTGAATTTAACCTGCCTACCAAAGATCAATGTAAACATATGCTAACATTTAGCAATTAATTATTGATAACCCAATTTAACTCACTCTCTGTGCTGTTTACTGAAATTAAAGTCATTTAGTAATCAATAATCATCCTTATAAAACAAGAATAAAACTTAGCTAACAATAGTGCAGATCAATAAATTAGCTAATCTAATAGAACTTAATATTTTAGTTCAGCACTCTATCTAAGAAATAGTATGCACTATTTTCACTGAAGCAGCCATGAGGAATATGGATCCTTTGCACAACGTCCATCATGAAAATAAAAAAAGATCCCAGTGATAATGGACTTCTTTGTTGCAAGTTTTCAAGAATGCAAGAAAACATAAATGGTCCTATCACCTTTAGTACAGTTGGACTCAATAAATAAAATAATCTAATACTAAACTTGTACTAGCAGTACAAGTACAACGCAGTTCCTTAAGCATCACTTTTTGCAACAGCACTCTCTCAACCTCAGCCCAGATTCGTGTTATGAGCATTTATTCAGTTGTCTTAGATTTTCCTGCTGTTGCTACTCCATACGCCTTTTCTGTCATTTTTCTCAAAGGCACACAAATCTGGTTAGCAGCACTGTCTCCTGATATTCAACACTTCTAACAACTCATTTTCTGACATCAGAGCCTCTATTTGATCTCCTAGATATTGTGATCCTGTAATTTGCTAGTCTTAAAAATGTTTAGTTCCATTCTTCCACCTAGTCCCAAAGACCCTTAATTATCTAATTAGTGCACATACTCTACGGCTTCAGTGATGTTTCCAGCCACTCCGGTTGTTGTAGTGTAACATTTCACTATGGAATTTTTCATTACTTCCCTTTAACCAACTATATACATAATAATGGTATATAAAAAATATATCAATGTCATTTGTACATTTCAATTTCTAACATAATTTTTGTAATCCTTAGATTTTTCTTCAAAATTTTAGGGCTGCAGACAGATGACTAGGTTGCTAATCAGGACCAAGATTAAAGTATCTGAACAGGATGTAAGAGGCTACTGGACATGAGAAAAGAAATTGCGGGATATGACAGACAACAGTACAAGAAGCTAATAAAGATTAAGGATAGCTCCATGACAAGGTCAGATTTAGCAAGTGGTTAAAGGGGATGTATAGGAGGAATGAACAGACTTCTCAAACAGTGGGTGGGGCATTGCAGAGCTTTTGGATAATAGAATTTGCAATAGCAGTAACACACCTCAGTAATAACAGATTTGAACATTCATGTAGCATAACTAGGACTAGAAAGTACTTATGTTCTCATTGATATTTTTGGAAGGGAACTGACACGAAGAAAGATATGAATGAAGGCAGAAAAAAAAAAGAACCAAGAAATGGGAAAAGGTATAGGAAAGCAGGCACGTTTTAAGACTGGTTCTCTCTGGGTGTACCTGCCAGCAGTCCTACTGACCTTGTCTGACCTGTTTCTGTTGTCAGGAAGACAGGGAGTGGAATGGGAGCACCTTTCCCTGACATCAGGAAAGCTCTTGTCACAGATGGATTGAACATGCTAGTAATCACCATGCCAGCATCACCATCCCAGTGTCCTTTCCAAGCCTGGTGGTACCAATGTCTTTCTAAAAACATATTAACAAATTCATTCCATTTCTTATACAGACAGGGAAAAACTTCTAGTGAAGAGATCAGACCAA
The DNA here is from genome assembly GCA_013396775.1 of Cephalopterus ornatus. NCBI lineage: Eukaryota > Metazoa > Chordata > Aves > Passeriformes > Cotingidae > Cephalopterus > Cephalopterus ornatus. The sequence goes on from VZRE01010687.1 coordinate 200,161, forward strand.
TGATAAACTGCTGTAAGGCTTAATCCTGTGTGGTGGGTTGTCCCTGGCTGGACGCCAGATGCCCACCAAAGCAGCTTTATCACTTCCCTCCTCAGCTGGGCATGGGATGGAAAATATAATAAATGGCTCATGGGTTGAGATAAGGACAAGGAGAGATCACTCACTGATTACCATCACAGGCAAAACAGACTCAGGTTGGGAAAATTAGCTTAATTTATTTCCAATCAAATCAGAGTAGTGTTATGAGAAATTAAAACTAATTCTTAAAACACCTTTCTGTCACCCCTCCAATCTGACAGGGATCAACTTCACTCTAGATTTCTCTACCTCCTTCCCTGCAGCAACACAAGGTCCTGGGGAATGTCAGCTGCAGGCAGTTCATCAGATTCTGTCTCTGCTGCTCATTCATCCTCGGGAAGAGGAGTCCTCACGCTCCTTTCTTGCTTCAATATGGGGTCCCTCCAACAGGAAACAGTCCTCCACAAACTCCTCCAATGACAGTCCTTCTAGTGGGCTGCAGTTCTTCACAAACTACTCCAGCATGTGTCTCTTCCACAAGGCACAATCCTTCAGGAACACAGAATCACAGAATCATAGGATACACTGAGCTGGAAGGACCCAGTAGGATCACTGCATCCCTGGCCCTGCACAGGACAACCCCAAGAATCACACCATGTCCCTGAGAGTGTTGTCCAAACACTTCTTGAACTCTTTCAGGCTCAGTGCCATGACCACTTCCCTTGAGAGCCTGTTCCAATGCCCAACCATTCTCTGGGTGAAGAATCCAGAGGGTGTTTGGACATTGGAACGGGCTCCACAGAGAAGTGGTCACAGCACCAAGCCTGACAGATTTCAAGAAGCATTTGGACGGTACTCTTGGGCACATAGTGTGACTTGGGGAGGGTCCTGTGCAGGGCTATGGGTTGCACTCAATCCTTATGAGTCCCTTCCGACTCGGTATATTCTGTGATTCTGAAAACATTTTCCTAACTGAACCAAAACCTCCCCAAAATGTAATATATAACCTAAACATGTCCAGTGTGGGTTTCTCCCATGGGGTTACAAATCCAGCCAACAAACCTGCTCCAGCATGTGCTCCTCTCTCCACAGGTCCACAGATCCTGCCAGGAGCCTGCTCCAGTGCAGGCTTCCCCTGGAGTTATAGCCTCCTTCATGAATCTACCTGCTCTGGCATGGGGTCCTCCAGGGGCTGCAGGTGGATCTCTTCTCCACCAGGAGCCTCCCTGGTGCCAGGGGGAGGGGCAGGAGCATAGCTGACCCACCATGGTCTGTACCACGGGCTGTAGGGGAATTTCTGTTCTGGTGCCTGAAGCACTTCCTCCCCCCATCTCCTTCTGCATTGACCTTGGGGTCTGCAGGGCTGTTCCTCTCACGTATTCTCACTCCCCTCTCCTGGCTGCTGTTGCTCGGAGCTTTTTTTTTTTATCTCAGAGTCACTACCACCACCTCTGAGGGGCCCAGTCTTGGCCAGTGGCTGTTCTGTCTTGGAGCCGGCTGGCATTGGCTCATTTGGCCATGCTTCTGGCAGCTTCTCACAGAAGCCACCCCCGTAGCTCCATGCCTAGTAGAACCCTGCCATGCAAACCTGAAACAGCCTGCCAGCTCTTCAGATATAACCAAGGATTTCTGGCTGAGTGTCACTACAGAAATGTCACCTTCAAGATCTGTTTAGAGAAAACTTTATGCTGAATGAAAGATGGGTGTCATAAAACCCTTCCAGAGACTGCAAGTGACTCTAATTGAAAATTAATCCTTCTTCAAAGAAAACTTAACAATTCCCATTCATCAAGTCTGTGTTTTAATGACATATCAAGTTATCATAGATAAATCTTTCCCACTGAAGACTCTTGATTGGTTTTTAAATTAATGTTTTCCATAGCACATTTTGTAATTTTTAAGAAGTTTATTTCAATGTATGTGAAATCAGCATGTAAGAGAAGGAAAGTAAAAGGACACTGATGATGAGTCACAGTCTTCCTAGCTATTTAGGACTGTGGGTGAACAAAAATCTGAGTTGCAGTAAATGCCAAAGAAAGTACCATGGAAGCCTGGGCTCGTGCTTGTAATGAAAATTTAAAAGCAAGCTGCTAGAGTAGAAACTACCATCACAAAATATCAAGAATGCTAACATTGAAAATGTTCTCTTTTTTTTTTCAGATAAAAAACATACACAAATAATATGGTAACAATCTAAATAATTCATTGACACAAAAAATTCACTTGCTTTATCTCAAAATTTGCAACAAATACAGTTATGAACTCATGTTAGCAATGTTTTATTCAGAACTGTATACAACCAGCAGGAATCACAATGTTTTAACTATTCATGCGTTATAGCAATGGGCGCTAGTCATTCATCTAACTCTTTACTTGTTTCACTGAACCTTTGTGTGTCGAAATATTCTAGTCAAATCTGAGGAAAGTGATAGCATAACAAGATCTTCAAATAAGATTACTTTATTTTATTGTTTAGTAAATTGTGAGGAACAGGCATGTCTGTCTCTGTGAGAAAGCTTGAGTTCTGTTGAAAGGAGGAATGGAAAACAAGCATGACAACAGTAAGGGCTGTGTTCAAAAAAGGATTTGCATCACACAAGTTTAATATTTAGATGTTCTGTGTTCATACCCTGTCTGATAAACATCAAAGGCTACGTTCTCCCACAAATGAAAAAAATATTACAACTTTCAAGAGTTTTCTTTTTAACTGGACTTGGAAGATAATGGAGAGGGAAAAAGAAAGTTTCTTTGACCTATTTGATAACTGGAATGCTTCTGATAAATGCCTCACCACAAACAGGTCTCCCTACAAGTTGTTCAAACCCTTTCGATGTACGCTCAGAACCCCTTTCTTGCTGGATTATAGTCCCTTCCTCTTTTTACTTGAAGGGTCTGTGTTTAAAAACACATTGTGATTCACAGCCCACATGGAGTCTCTGCTCTGTTTTCCCACAGTACATTTCTAACTTTTCTGTAGAATTGAATGCAAAGCATTATTTCACAAAAATGTAACTTTAACATCTTGATCCCATAACAATCTTTGGACTGCACCTGCCCTCAACCTAAATAGCTAAAATTGGTGCTGTTCCACTGAATCAATTGGATTTATTCCACCTACAGATTTTCTCTTTTCATAAGGTGCTAAACACTATAAATGTCTAGATCTATCTTTCCAGCCTCAAAGGAGATACTCAAAACCTTCAGGCCAAGTCTTAAAAGACTTCAGCTTACAACTTAAAGGTAGATGTGTGAGGGAAGAGAAATTTTAAAGTGAAAGATTTAACATACAGATTGTTTTAAGGCTGTGTAATATCGACCAGTATTCTCCAGAAGAAAACTGAAGCTCACACACAGGTGGTGAGATTTATCTACAGTGAATTACTTTGATCTTTAAAACAAAGAAGAAAAGAGAAACATGCTGCTTAATTTTCAAAAGCAAGGTGTTCAACCAGAAAATAAAACTAGAAAAAAAAATATTGTCAAGATAACTTAATAAAGAAAACTTATTTTTCAAAGTCAATTCAGAGCATCTGTCCACCTAATAATAATACTTCAAACTATTTTGTGAAATGAAAATTCATTGAAGTCAAAATAATTTGCAGAAAATCAAGATCAATAAAGAAATTAATACAGAGAAGCTAATAATGGGAACTCAGAAAGGACAAGGGAAATACTAACAAGGTGGAGAACCCAAGAAGCAATGAATTTTGCATTGTGCAGTGGGATCGTGGTATGCATTCCATTGTATTTACAGTTAAAGCTGGGGGAAGGGGACGGAGGGAGAAAGAACAATGAGAATCAGAAATATAAAAAAATAAAACAACTGGACTTTTTTAGCTGATAATAAAGAACGTTGAGCCAGGTATGACACAGCCTTCACTTATCGGAAAAGCTTCTGAAGAGAAGCAGGAACAATCTGTTCTCCATGTCCAGGGAGGATAGGGCAAAAATTAATAGGTTTAAACTGCAATGAGAAAGATTGGAATAGACATATGAGAAAACCTTATAAACAGTGAGGACAGAAACAGACTGCCATGAGCAGCTATGCAGTCACCATCACTCAAGATCTCTAAGGTCTCTTTAGATGTACATATGCAAGGACTGATACAGGTACTGCTAATTTTGCCTTGAGACACAGAGTAGATGACCTTCCCTTACTTTGAGTCTGAATGGGTCTGTGAGTCACATAGTACAACAATTAATTACCACTTAGAGAGTTCAGGAATGTCTAGTGGAAATTACATTGAAAAGGGACACTTTTGAGGTTTAACAGCAAGTTATTTTCCCTGACTTGCATGTTAACAATCGCCAGGAATACATCTTAGAAACACAGATGGGAAGAGGTCCAGTGTCCCCAATTCCCACTGTACTTGCTGACAACAGTCCTGTTTATCTCAAGTTAAAAAAGATTAGGGACAAGCAAAGAGTAATACACCATGGGTTCAAGGATGTAAATTATTAATACAAAAGATTTCCAGTGCCTCCTGCAACACATGCTGGAAATACACCAGATCTTATTATTTTCATAGTGACAACATACAAGAATGAAGTCTCAGAGTGCAGGGCTAGAGCCTTAGTGAATACAATATATAAAACTCCAGTTGAGGGAAAATCCTTTTTTTTACTATTTACATACCTTGGAAATGCCACCAAAAATCAAAGACAGAGATACATAGAACAGCAGTTTGAAGGAGTAGTATTTTCCTGTCACTTGATCTCAGTGTTCCCAGTTCCCCCTTTATCTGTCCTGCATTTACAATCTTAAATCTCTCTTTGGACCGTAATCCTGTCTAGCACACTGGGCCCCAGCCCTTTTGTGTCAATGTTACTGTCAAAGTGGTCATGCATAGAGAAATATGGGGGTTTATGGAATATTCTCACTTTTGGAATGAAGACTAAGAAATATGCACTGAGACAATTATAAAGAGGCAAAAAAAAAGTAGTGAGCAAAATCAATAAATGATGGTGAGCTTGATTTATGTCTTATGGCACACTTCACATTGATGGAGAAATTCAAATCTCTAGAGCTATTTGCAGTCCTAGACTGAGATTAATACCAGAAGGAATTCTGCCCTTTGCAAAAGCCATCTGGGGACAAAGCACACAGAGGCAATCTGTGCAGTCTGGAGGAGGAATAACCAGCCCATGGACCTCAGCATGCTAGGACTGGACTAAAGAACATTTTTATCTCTTCCCTGAGTGTGCAGTCTGATTGATAAGCCAAACACATTGGGTATTGTGGGTGCTGGAAAATGGGAAAGGGCAGACTCCATTGCAGACTGAAAGCATTTGTTAAGCCTGTTACGGCTGTGCAAATGTAGTTATATTGATCTGAGCCCCAGATTTCTATAAGGAAGTGTAAACACACAGAAGTTGGCCAGCCCTTACCTAGAGAGTGATCAGTCATCAGTTAAAACCAGAAGCAAATCTATCACCTGCTTTAATCTCCTATATTTTACACAGATCATATGGTTTACAAAGTTACATTGTTTTGAGTCTATTTATGTGAGTTTATCTAAAGCATGTTTACTAGACAGGTATGCTGTTTCATTTGAAGATGAAAGAAACAAAGAAATTTGTCATTGCTTGCAATTTTTGTCCTCTCCATCCCTGCAAGTGCTTGATTATCCCATAGCTGAAAATCTGTCGTATTTCTCTTTTGAATTGTTTTAGCTTTAAACTCCAATGGTTTTCATTCTTGAAATATATTTTTTCAAAAGATTGAAGAGCCAATTAATATCTGCCATTTTCCTCCCCTGAAGATCTTTATACACCTTAATCAAGTCACTGCTCAATCTACTTCTGACTGGAAAGTATTTTCTTTACTCATCAGAACATTTTGCAGCCTTCCCTTCATCAGATTTTCCTTGTGAAAAAATATGGCAAATACAGTGGAAACCAGAAAGAAGTGATTCCATCTCTGAAACCCCATGTCAAAGTTTCCTTGGGGTTTCTCATTCACCATTCTGGAATCTCTAGAGTCAATCATTTGCCATTTTCCATCTATTTCTAGCTAGGTTGGATCAAACAGTGCTCTGAAACATCATTTTAAATGCTGATGACTAATGCTAATCAATGGCCAAAGTATTTGGCAATATATCACCAAATGCTCTATCTTCACAAGTAGCTGATCTGCTATAAGGTGGCTAATGTCAATATCATCATTGACAATTCTGCATGAGCTGGGACACTGAATCATATTGTGATGTGAGACACAAGTTCTTATTCTCCACCTCCTCCTCCTGATCCTTTGTAAATCTTCTGAGTTAATAACGAAAATAATAAAGGAAATTTACTTCAAAACTTTCACCAGAAATGTCATAGGATTGTCAATATTTCATTCTTGGGAGGATTAAAAGGCATATTTATCCTACCTCATTGTAGGTACCTAGCGTGTGTATCTAGTTTAGCCTATTTAGATTCCTAATGAGTGTGCTTCAGGGCAGGAACTTAACTTTGATGTCAGAGACTATGGATTTTTTGGGGGGATGAAACTATAAACTAGGAAATACCCTAAGTGTTATTTATGTTGTCCACCTTTTCTTTCTGCCCACAGTACCAAGTTTTGTTTGCATGGAAAGCAGCAAATAGGAGAAGAGAGATAAAAAAAAGAATGACCTATGTTTGGATATCTTCTCAAAAAAAAAGTTGTCACATCACACAGACTTTCTGTCATTAGAAAGTTTGAATAGCCCCTTTTGCACCCATCAAGATAGTTTTTCAAGGGACATTTTACCTGCAACTCTGTGAATTACAGTTTGCCCTCTATGATTCAATCTGATGAAAACAAAAGGTTGACAGAATGGAGTTATTTAGCATTAGCTGAAAGAAAGCTGCATTAAGAGAGTAGAGTATGCTGCTGGGAAACTAGAAGGAAGACCTGCCTCTCAACATTATGAGATTAGAGGCCTCTGAGCATTAAAATTACATTAGTAGGGCAAACTTTGACTGGTAAAATGAAGGTATATGTTAAAAAACCATCTTAGCATGACATACTCTCCTCTCAGAGAAAGGTCCAGGCACAAGGAGCCAAGGACATCCTAGACCTTCGCCTTGCCTTGTTAAGTGTGCCAGGCAGGATCCCTTTGGTGCCACAGTGTTAAAACGAGTCAGCTGCTGCTGGCACCAGAAAGGTAGAGATAGAGGTAAGCAGACTGATGGATGCTACAAAGTTACAAAGCACTATGGTCTAGCAACTGGAATTATACCAGACCGCGGATCATGTATGTGGACATTACATTTGAGAACTTATTATTCTTCCAAAGAATATGCAATATCTCACCACTGTTTCTCACCATGCTAAGAATCTTCTTGCATGAAGTAAAAATTACTTCAGTCAGTAGAAGCAAAAAATTAAAATGTTCAAAGGGTCTTATGATAATGGCATCAGAACAGGCACAGTTTTGACTATGGCACAGATGACATGGGTTAAGACTAAACAGCTGTTTGTCTCATATCTGACGTTACAGTAACTCAAGGAACCCCTCAAGCGTAACTAGAGCAGATCTTTTGTCGTTCAGGTGACTTCTAAAAAGATATTCTGGAAGCACTGACTAGAAGGTGCAAATTTAGTTATAAAATAATGCTGACTGACTTAGTAAATACAAATTTGTATGCAGGTTTTCTGGAGCACTGAAAACAGAAAATTTTATTAAATTTATGCCTATATTTCATAAAGAAATCTATGGAAGTACTAAGAATGCTAACAATCTTAACCGAAACACACAGTGTAGCCTGCAGCACTGAGTTGCTGTTTTGCTTAAGCACGTGCTCGAAATTAAAAAAATGTTTAAATATTACCCTAAATCAATGTGCTCTTTTAAATAGAGTTTTCAAAAAACCAGAAAGATATGTTGTGGCCAATATATTTGGGGCACTTCGATATTCATTTTCATGTATGTTTGTATTTATTTCTCAGTGATTTATTACTTTGTTCATTTTGTTATGGCTTTTTTAGGTATTGTGTAGGACTGTAAAGAATTCTCCTCAGTCATCTGTGCAGACCTATACTCTTACAAACAGTCACACCATATATTGATCCACCTAAAAAAATAGTTTTCTTACTGGAATGCTGTTCCAGAATATCTACCTTCCTTCAGACCAAATCTCCAGTACACGTATACAAAGCATGCTCAAATTGTATGATATTGATTACCTTTCTTTTCAGGGATTCAATTTAGTCTGCTGTATCCCATGAAATTTCTCGTCAAGTATGGGTATCTCCTCATGCATCATTAGGAACTCTTTTCAGGAGCACAAGACAATAATTAGAAACAAAACCAAGAGGAGATTCATTTATTCTCAAGGGTGATGAGTCAGATACAGGGATATACAAAATGTACTTATAATTTCTTCTAAGATACATGATGGGTGTAAAAAAACATGTCAGTCAATAATTCACAGTTTTAATCAGGATCATGTAATGTGTAATCCTCAACCTGGAGTTTTGGCTGTCCATGATCAAGCACTAGTGTGGTGCAGCTGTGTGATCCTGACTCATTTTTACTAAGGAACTCGTGAGAAGGGTTGACAAAGCAGATGAGCTAAATCTATACAAGATAAGAAAAGCAAAAATACAGATAGAAATGTAATTGCTGAGATGCTAACAGTTAGCGTCTTGAGGATTTTGGAGGAAAAAAGCTGATAAGGAGAGATGTAGTTACGTATAAGGGAAAGGAGGTGGAAGGGAGGAGGCTAAACAGTCTCTAGGATGGCAGCTTCAGACATCCAGGATCAGATCCTTGCAAGGATTAACAGAGACAAACTCTTCCTGCCTGATTAACAGTTGAGTGTCCTGGTGTCTCTCCAGGGGTGTGAGTATAAAGTGGGCCTTCTGGCCTGCTAGACCTGACTGTCTGTTTGAATCAACCACTAAGATAAAAATCAACAGGAGTTTCTTGTCCATCCTCCTGCAGTCTCGTGCATTCAACAAATGTCACCTGAGCTACATGACCCAGAGAGGAAGGATTACCAAGAAGTTTCAGTGCTGCAACTGGTCCAGGCTTTGCTGGATCAGCACCACAGCCTAGTCACAGCTTGTCTTTATCTCACCTACTTTCTACTGAGTAGAAAACATCTCTTCACTTCTTGAGGTTTTATTGCTATATTCTCTGTGTCCACAGTAGTAATGATATCAGGGAATAAAAGCCAGGAAAGACTAAAGTCTATTTTCTTTTCCTTTTGTTGCAAATAAGCAAATATTTAGGTAGGAAGTGAAACTTCAAACAGAAATTGAAATTTCTCCTTTACTTCACTCCTTTTTTGCCTATGGACCACTTCTCACTTTACAGTCTCCATAATTCCACTCATCATTAGTATTTTATGAGAAGAGAACAAAATGCGGTACCTGAAATTCTGAGTTTGCCCATTTTTATTCCTAATGCCTGGAACAATTTCTAATTGTGGTATGTCAGCATTTGCCTAAAAGAGACAGAACATGAAAGGACTGGGTTTTAATTCAAAACGTGATCCTATTGAACACATCACAGTAGATGACCACAGAATTTATTGGCAAGAAACTTGTTTGTTGGAGCTTAATCTCTGATTAACAGCTCTCCTTGACTCAATTTTGCATTCATATGGGGTCATTCTGCTGAGATGAAAAGTGCATTTAAAGCTCTTTCTCATTCTTTTCTGAGCAAAGCATGACCTAGATGCCAAGCCTATTACAATCTAATAGAAATAGCTTGACAATCACCAAACTCATTTAGCTGTGCACATTTTCTGTGTATCTTTTCAGCTTTCTGAGACCTGTTTACAAGGCTCAAGGAGGGATGCTGCATGCAAGACCTGGTTATTTACAAAAAGGTGATAATATAAATTTATTGAATTTGCACTTTTTGCCCTTAGAGAAATATATTTTACAATCCCTATGCCGCCTTTTACTCAAGGGTCATAAAGACAAACCATGAATCAAATTTTGCAGCATATTTTTTATATAAGAATACATTATATGCTCCTTTTTATAGATGTGCAAATAGTCACAGAAAAGTAATATGGTATCTCAAGTACCACAGTGCCAGGAAAGATTTCTCATATCTAATATTATCTGTCTATGGGTCAAGTCTATCCAGATTTTCTCAGTGACCTTTATTGCTAAAAAGAAGACACTCATCCAGAGAATGATGCATGTCACCTGTCTTCCACCTTAGATTATTCCATGTTTCTACGTTAAACATTTGTCTTAGGCTGACATGGATCACCCTATAGATGAAGCCACTCCTTTCCATTTGCCACAAGAAGAGCTTTGATGACTAGTGTAGACTTGACAGCTTTTAGACAGATAAGGTTAGACGGCTATGTTATTAATATTAGGTGATATGGAGGCCACCTTTAGTGATAAATAGAAGCTGGACTCATCAGTTTTGATTTACAAGATCTGGATTGAATATATTATGGGTCTGTGGTGCTTATTACCTTTTACAATGTATTATATTCCTTGTTTAGGCAAAGACTGTTATCAACAGCAACAGCAAAACCCAAACAAACACCATTCCTGCAAATCATTATAGGATTTCATCACCAAAATTGAAAGTTATGCTGATTTACACTACTTGAGCATCTTGTTCTTTCAGAATAACTCTCATCTAACAAGGTAGTTAAATAGAAACAATTTTCTTGAGTAACTGTCTGTGGACTTTAAATGTTAAGCTCCCTGGGCCTAAAGCAGTTACTCATACAAAAATAAGAATGGAAATAAACAACGAAAACTTTCAGAATTTCTCTGATTTTTAGGTTTGGGTTAGGTTTGGGTTTGTTAGTGGCACTTAATGAGGTATTACTTTGATCGGTGCCTGCATTGAACTGATTATCCTTCAATATCTCTCAGTCCCACAAAATAAAGGACAAAAAGTAAGCATAAAGGTTTGAGGGAAAAAAACAATATTGAATTTTAAATGGTATCACGTTTTCATTTAGGCATCAGAACCTGACATAGTGTAATGAATGACAGAGCCACATTCATGTTTGATCTCTCTGGTGCCTAATCCTTCTTCGGGGGACTGATCACTAAGAAAATTATTCAGAGTGATTAGCAAAGAATGCAGATATTAATCAGAGATTGAATTCTCAACATGAGATGAAGTCCTATAGGGATCAAAAACTCAAAACACAGTCTTCACACAATTGTTGAAATTAAAGAGAATGTTATTTCTGTGGCTTAGGAGTGGATCCTTGTATTGTGAGTAACACTGTGATACTCAAGGAAATGAGATATAAATGATGGCATTGCTCCTGTAGCTCACAGAAAAAAGTAATGAATGATTTTTCTGTCTGTTAGAAATAAGATGGAACTTAAAAATTACTTGAGTGGTCTGACCTCTCAGACACTGTGACCCAGGGAAGTTGAGAATCCTATTGGAAAACTTCTAGGTATTCTTTAACTTTGTTAAGCTTCGGTAACTACTTAGATAGTATGATACTTTACTCAGTGTCAACCACCAATTTCTTACTTGCAAGAGTCCCAACAGGCTGGTGGCAAATTACCTCTGCCCCAGGACAAGATAGATAAAAGAACAAATGGCAAATGGATAATACTGGCCTCTGCTTGGGTTGGTTCAGCCATGCTGGCTTTACTCTACTGATATTTCTAAATGGCCATCAAGCTGTAGATCTGCAGTGGCTGTTACTTTCAGAGAATAGTAATGGCAATAGTTTCAGGCAGGGCACTGTAGTTTCCGTGATGCTCTGCAATTGAACTTGAGAGAAAAATATCAGCTTTTTATGTTTTTCATTAAATATTTCTTAAAAAAAAAAAGGAGAAAGATCGCTAGAGACCTGTTTGTCAAAGTGCTGGTAGCAGTAAAAGTAAATTTTTCTTATATATAAACATATACAAAATTAATTACTTTCAAAAGCCTTTTTTATGCTATCATATATTTTTTATGCTAGTATGTGTTAGGGCTTGTATGATACTCTCAAGGTCAGTTTTTCCCATTTCTGAATCCTTTGTCATTTCCCCCTTAGAACTAGACAATTTATTTGTTTTACCAAATGGACAGAGGAGGGAAGAGACCTGCTCTCATCTACAGCTAAAGACTCTACTACCCTTCCTCACTTCCTCTTTTTTTACACTGTCTGTCACCTCATGATGACACAGACTGTGCACCCTGTGAGTAATTTATACCCGTATCAAAATGCTTTGTAGTAACATTTGATGAAGATCCAAGAAAAGAGCATGCAGCTAAATTTTACACTACCAATTCAGTCTAAAAACAAAAAAAGGAATGGCTCTTTTTTTCCCCCACTTCCTCTTAGGTAATACTGCCCAGGTGGTCAACAAGATATATATAAGGAATATTTAAGCATTAATGTGTTACATCCTTCAGAGTATTAAAATTATGATAAATGAGCCAATTTTCAATCACATTTTCTCTACTGTTCCCTTGTGAGCGTTCTGTCACCAAGTGTGTCAGTATGGTAGAGTAAAAACATCAAGTGCAGATAAATCTGGAGCATCCTGCTCCTCAAGACAGAAAGTATGATAGAAATGGTTCTGTCTCAAATTTATCTGCTCTGTCTCGTATTGGATCAAGAGCTCACTGGTAGTACAACAGAAATGACGAAGCATGCCACACATTTAGGCTCAGTGTGTGATAGGCAAGTGACATATTTACAGAGATTTACTTTTGTAGAACAGATTATTTCCTACATAATTATTCTGTAAGTCTGTTAAATTAAACTTTTAGTTTGGTTAACGGGAGAAATTTCTTCTCTGAGAGGACTATCAAGCACTGGAAGAGGCAGCTCAGGGAAGTGGTTGCATCACCATGTCTGGAGATATTTAAAAGACATGTAGATGTGGCACTTAGGAGCATGGTTTAGTGGTGTACTTCATAGTGTTAGGTTAACAATTGGACTTGATGATCTTAAAGGTTTTTTCCAACCTAAATGATTCCATGACTTTACACTAAATAGTGCCTTCCAGCATCCAAAAATCCCTTTGCCCAGATGCAACAGCCGTTACTGACAATAGCACTATGTACAGTCTGTCACTACCTTCCAAAGAACTTGTAGATGTGCTCATGTGTGCATTTGAGTTTTCCACCTTTAGAGCAGAAGTTCCAATTTTTATTGTTATATGTTTTTGTCATGGTTTAACCACAGCTAGAACTAATTCCACACAGACGCTTGCTTGCTCCTCCCCACAGCGGGATGGGGAAGAGAATCAGCGGGGTAAATGTAAGAAAATTCATGGGCTGAAATAAAGAGAGTTTAACAGATAAAGCAAAAGCCACCTCCACAATCAAACAAAACAAGGAATTAATTCACCACTTGCTATGGGCAGGCAGGTTCTCAGCCATCCCTAGGACAGCAGGACTCCATCAACAACTAACAGTGACTTGGGAAGACAAACACCATCAATGTGAACATCCCCTCTGCTTCTTCCCCCATATTTCTATGCTGCTGATGATGGCATATAAGGAATATCCAGCTGTCCTGGCTGTGTCCCCTCCCAGCTCCTTGTGCACCCCAACCTCCTCGCTGATGGAGTGGGATGAGGAGCAGAAAAGGCCTTGACTCTGTGAGCACTGCTAAGCAGTAACTAAAACATCCCTGTGACGTCAACACTGTTTCCAGCACAAATCCAAAGCACCAGCTAAAATTAAGTACATCCCAGCTAAAACTAGTACAGTTTTTCACTTTTTTTTTCAGTGTTTGTTTATTAGCGGGACGTGAGATACTGAAAAAAAAAATTATTACTGACTCAAAACAACTAAAGTGTGTGTGTGTGTGTGTGGGCAGGGCAAGTTCTGCCAAGGTGGGGGGGTGCACCGCTCCACAGCCTGCCCCTGGAGCCTCTAGTCCATCCCAGAATGGCTACTAGCCACTAGCACACCGAAAACCCCAGCTGGGGCGAGGGCCCCAAGAGACCAGAGCAGATAAAAGCCATTGCACAAAAGATGCAGGTGCTGTGTCCCTATTGTCTTGGATTTTATAGTAGCTGAGACCACACTGCAACCAAGGTTGTAGCTACATCTTTCTTTCTCTTTTTTCTCTCTCTCTCTTTTTCTTCTCCTAACTTTCTCTTCTAGAAATCTGGGTAACTTTAAGTTGGATGGGTTAAAGTTTGCTTAGTCAGTGATTTGTAAAATACTTTATTTTGATTAAATGTTGCTTTAAAGTTGCCAAGTTCCTGATCTTCTAAGGTTTGCCAGAAAAAGTTTGTGGTTTAAGCTCTTGAGAACATCGTCACATTTCTCCTGTGCACTTGTCTCAGGGTATAGAAAAACCTAAGCCCCTTTAAGAAACTTGGCAAGTGAGTCTGGGACTTAACATGTCACTGACTATTTTCTAGGCTATGACAGATATATCTGCAGAATATTTAAACTAACAGGCCTACTCTTCAGAGTGAGAAAAGTAAAATCTGAAAGGTGTCCTCCAGGAACCTTAAAGTAACCTGTGAAATACCAAGATCCAAGGTATATGAAAACCCGTTCTCACTCACAATTGTATGGCAGACTACAAATACCACTCCAGTACAAATATGATATAATATAGCATATGTCACATACTCATTGTGCTCAGCACCAATCCATAGTAAAGAAAGTCATCTTTAGCGAAAGGCTATAAAACATACAAAAGAAAGGCTATAAAACATACATAGTACTTATGATTCTTGAAATAACTTAATTTCAATGTATTTTTGCTTTCTGTATAACTTTACTGTAAAAAATATTTTATCAGAACTCTCTCTTTGGGAATTGGTACATTATCTATACTAAAATGGGCCTTGAATCAGATTAGTTTACATTCAAACCAATCAAATTCTCATTTTCTTCACAAAGCTATATCTAAGACAAAGGAAATTCCACCAACTTTCTGTACTGTGTCAATGCCAGCACAAATATTCACATTTCGATTTTTTTTGTGTGCTTCACACACTGAATTAAATATATCTTCTACCCATACTCTTGCTTGTGTGGTCATATCCCTTTGTTACATGGATCCCACCCACTTACTACACTGTTTTCGAAACAGGGTCAATTAAAGTGACTGCAAGTCAAGTCATGAATGTGGATAATTGGTGCTTACAGGAACATAGCAGGGCAATAAGGATCCTACCCATGCTTTATTTTGTTTTTACTGTCTGTTCAAACTTTGAAAGGCAGTCCTTTTTATGTTAACTTCTCACATGAAAAATGTATGATGTTGTCTTTGACCCAAAGGAGGGCATTAAAATACTCAGGATGGGACTGTATTGAAATTGCCAGTATTTGATTTTGTGAAATTAAAAAGAAAATTAAAAAAAAAGGTGAAATGATGCCTAAATTTTCAAAAATCCAGTTGTAATGACCTAAACTGAGAGGTTGTTTTCAAATCTGCATACAGAGAATGAAGGACCTACACATTCTTTTTTCAATATCTGAACTCTACTTATCCTTCACTTCCTATTTTTAGACATTTGATTTTGAATTACCTGTAGTACCAAAAAAACAAAACCAGCAAAACCTCCACCATAATATCTTTGTTTATATCAGTAACTATTCAGTGAATGTGGAATACATGACATTATATGTACAAAATTACTTGCTGATATAAGAAATATATATTCTGTAGATGAGTAAACACACTTGATTAACTGCTTCATTAGAGCACAAGAAAACACATTTACAGCAGAGTGAGGAAATGCCATTATACTAAAAAAATATTTTACATTCAGATGTATAAAAATGTATTTCAGAAAATCAAGCATGCTGAATATAACTTTTTGGTTAGATTGTTTTGGGCTTTTTGCCTTACTACCACATTATAGGCAATAACTTGGTTGATGTGAAAAGAGCCTGTTGGCCTAAACATTCCTAAAATAATTTGAAGATTTGCAATAACAACACTTTTCAAAGGTCTTGTTTGATTCACACCTTACAGTCAGAATAAGGAACACATATTCTTCACATTTTGATCAAAACCTGATCTAATTTTGATCTAATCTTTACTTAACTTAAACTGTCTCTAACTCCTCACAATAACTTTTACCAAAGTGATGCAAAAAATATGGTTTTCTGCAAGCACTGCAATTATTCTGAAATTTCTTGAGAATTTGTTGTGAAAAATCGAAGTTTAAGGAAAAAGAATTTCTGTGCTGTTCTATTATTTCAGTTTATTGCAATGAAGAGAAGAGTGATTAATTTGACCAGTGAGATACACTGCCAATGTTGCTAGGAATTATTTATTGTATTCTTGCAAGTCTCTGATAACAGTACAAAGCACATACCAGGAACAGAATCCTAAAAGAGATGACTAGATAGACAGTAACTCTACAGGGAAAGCACAGAATTAGCTAATTTCTGTTTTGCTGAACTTGTACATGCTGTTCTTAAATCATCCTAATTTAATTCCTCCATAAACATGTTCTTCAGCATCAAATCAAAAGCCTTAAAGAAATTAGTACAGAATAAATGAATTGAACTTGCTTTATCTACTAAGCACACTACTCCAAAGATTTTTCTGTAGTTTTTTCCAGATTACCATTAATTATATTGTTTCTTTAACTTTTTAATAGTTTATTTGCATATAAGATTTATCCCTATTTTGCTGAGGACGGACATTATGAAGACCAGTCTGTAACTGAGAAAAGTTGATCAATTTACCCTCTTTAAAATAAATTGTGAAACGTTAGCTTCTTTCAGATGTTGGAGCTTTATCAGCATTCCAAGGCTTATTGAAAAATCAACATTAACAACCCAGAGAGATCCTTAGCCATATCCTTTAAACCTATTAGTCATAAATTACCTGACTATGTTTGTAAGCGTTTAGCCTTAGAAAAGCCAATCACCACATTCATTGCTTTCATCAACTCTTCATGGGGCATGATTCAGATACATGTTTTTTTCCCAAATAGAACCAATATATTTGTTGCACATCCAGTCATTTACTGATCATTCTATACTCAATATCAAGATAAAGATACTTTGTTTTTCTTCTTTAAGTGTACCTTGTTCTACTGGGATATATATGAAAATATCTCCTTAAATTATTACTGTTTCTAAAAGACATAAGTTAATCCTGTTTCCTGTGGTATTCCATACTAATTTTCCATAAATCCTCTATTGTGAGAAATACTTAATACTTTTTTTGTTGTTTTGGGACATATGAATACTCTCTTTTACATTCCAAATCACTGAAATTTCTAACAAGTTGGACCTTTTTTCTCCGGAGTAACTGTAGCTTTTCTGGGACCCACCCAAGTATTCTTAAACAGCTCATTGTTACCTCTCATATTTTCACACTTTTATTTCTTTCTCCCAACTTTTGCTTTCAGCTCACAATGTCATTTAGCCTGCAATTTTTACAGCACTTTGAAAAGAGCATTGCCCATAACTATTTCTGGATAAAGACAATGAACTGATATAGCACATTAGGAAATGGTTAGAGCATTTGTGAGGAGATATAAATATTTTACAGGAGAAGGTTTCAATACCATAAAGTCAAAATATTTTTTCCTGTCTTTCTTTTCAAACATCACAATTCCTGTGTTCTTACAGTAAAAAAAATTATAGAGATAGCAAGGGTAAGGGTATTTGATACCTTTTCTGAGTGCATCTGTGAATATCTTGTCCATGTTTTTAGCTATACCCCGTAGCACTGGTTTTGTACAACTGTTAGTGTTAAGAATTTTCACCTTGCTGCAATTCCTCATAAATAATCATTTGCCTGCATCATTTTCCACTGCACCAGAGAATCAAGAATAGTGCACATGTATAATCACTTGCAAGTATAGTTGAATACAGAAGGAACTAAACAGATGTTTCAAACCTTCAGTCAGTCTTGAGCTATACACAGATAAAAGATAGCCAAATATTTTCTCAGGCTTCATATCTCTCTGGGGGTTTTTTTTGCAACTGAAAACACAAAATATAAAATCCACTTAGCTAGAGAAGGTCTGTATCCTCATTTTTTTTTCCCTGGGTAAGAGAAGGTTGAGGTCCTGGCTCAGTATCTTATCAGTTAAAATGTTTTGTTTTTTTTTCCTTCACGCAACACATTCATGTACGTGCCAAACCTGTTTCAGACACACACATTTAAAAGTAATAGGATCAACAGCATAACTACATTCCCGACCTAATTCTTGTTCTTTCAGTCAACACTACTAGTTTTCTTCTGCCCTTGGCCTCTTAATCCATTTCGCTAATGAGTTTTTTTACCCTCTGAACTCTTACAGAATATTCCAGCTGTGTGCATGCTCTGACCTTTAATCACCAAACCCTGCATTTTCTACACAGATGTTTACTATTATCTCCCCCTTTTATCTTGGCTTATATATTGGCTTTTCATCACTGGATTTGTCCTATTAATCTTGTTCTATTTTTTTAAAGCAAGCTCTGGATGGTTTTTCCTTTTTTTAGAAATGCATTAGATGACACAATGGTGTATGAAAGGTGTTGAATTCTGAGTCAGGTCATCTAAAGCCCTTTGGTTATCTATTTAGGTTCAAGAAAAGGCTTTATCTAATGCCTTGAGTGAGAAGCAATGGAGAGTAGATAATTAATGACTCCAGCTGGGGATAGAATTCTGCATTAGGTTCTCAGAAACTACGCTTCCCCAGAAAGAATTATTGTTTTGCACACTAGCCAAGAGCACAAAGTCTAGGAATGTTGCACTTCTTTTCAGGACAAGTCAGCATTTTGTAAAAATTCTATGTCTTACAGCCAGCCATGCCCACAGGCTACATAAACTTTAGCTTATTTCTGCCAGTGCATCCACTCACTTCTCTCCTCAGAGCTCAGCCGTGATGGGGCTTACACAGCTATGGGATGTGAGAGACATGTTCTCTCTTTCCTCTGGGTTTTATACCTATCATTTTTTTTATCATGTAAAACACCAGATTGTAAATTCTTTCAACTGTGCTAATATCTTTTTTACTTTTACTCTGAAGCTTGTTTGATATGTCAGTGCTAGAAAAGGGGTTAATGTTTGGTTAACATTTTCTCATGGTAGGTTAGCTAGACCTGACACACTTTCAGGACAGATTTTGCCCAGCTGAATCACACCTACCCCACAGACCTTATCACAGGCTCTTTGTTTGCCCTGTCTTGCCCTGGAGATAGCAAAGACTTTACAATGACTAAAAACTGCTGTAAAGACAGAATAAAAGGAGGAATATGAACTGATCAGTTTTCTCACACTTTGTAACCTCCTTTCGGTGCAGAAAAGCTTTGTAATCTTTTATCCATCAATTAGTAGTACGTAGATATTAGTTTAAAGCCAAGCATGGGGAGAACAGTAAGGCCTGCAGGCTGCACTACTTGTCGGAGTATTATAACAAAAATTATAATAATAAAAGGAAACAATAATTAAAAAACCTAACTTATGGATACTATTTATTTCCCTTTTGGTGCCCTCTGAAACATTGACCTCCATCAATTCCAGCAATGTCTATGTTCCGAACATATTGTCAATCCCAGATAAGCTTAATAGCTCTTGTACCTGAACTTCCTTAAGGATTAATAATGACCTGATGAACTCATCTCTGTTTTATAGTGAACAAGTTAATTCATTTGTTAAATTCTCTCACTCTAATAAAGTAGGATTTCACAGAGTCACAGACTTGTATGAGTCCCTGTGTGCACTGTAGCCTGGAATCAGTCCTCTGTAGGTGCAGGACTTGGCATTCCCCTCATTGAACTTCAGATATTTAGGACCAGCTTTACTTAGTAAATGGCACATCAGGTGAAGAGTCATTCTGTCCAGCTTGATATCTGCTAAAGGATTTAATGAAATTTCCTTTGGAAATACCTCACTCTTCTCCTTGAGTAAGTATAGAAAGTTATCTTTGTATACGTAACTGATTTTTAAATAGCCAAGGGTATCTGGACTGAAATCTAGAGTCACTCTGCATTTTTTGTTTCATTAAATTTCCCTCATATGTATTGTACATTGTATTCACTATATGTTTGTACAAAATAGATTTGTCATTGTACCCTCTACCACATGCCATGAACTTAAGTCGTCAGTTAACAAAATTCAATTCAGTAAGATGAATTTCTTTCAAGGTAGCAAGGTAGTAAGTGATCTTGCCATAGCCAGGCCACTTAGCATTTTTCTGCTGTCATTGAAGGTCAGATGTGCTTGTCGTTAACTAGACACTGAATGTAGTTGAGCCCACCCAGCAGGCAGATCCCACAGTGACAGACAAGGAAATCTTTTTCTAATGAAGATAAATCCAATGTCAGGCTAGCATAGAAGTGATTCCCTGATTAACTCAGTTATAAGCATGGAGGGTTTATAGGAAGCGAATAAAGGTGAATTTAAAAGATTGGCAGCTTTACTACAAGTTATGATCCTATTTGAGGAAAGCAAAGCCTAAGGATTGACCTTTCTAAAGGACAGGGTCACAGATGTGTGAGCTGTGAAAATCACATGGAGAATTACTCAGGCTTCAGAGCCTTCAGTCTGACTGAGATGTGAAAACAGACTTTAAATTAAACCAGACTAAGTTAATTAAAAGTATGCTATTATTTCACTTCTTATTTTTCCAAGTAAAGGACTTCATAAAGTTTGCATTTCAGTAAGTAATATCACTTTCAGTTTTACTTTTAATGTTTTCTACTTTTAATAATTATTCCAGGAGGGATGCCAAACAGTAAGTATCTCAAGAGCATGACAAGGCCTATTAAGTCTCATCTATTGCCAAGCAAGTGACATGTCACAAATTAAACAAGGTCCTCAAATGTTTGCAGAATGCTTCTCTACTGAGCTGCAAGAGGGCTCTCAAAGCCTCTTATTGCCAGAATGCATTTGACAGACAACAGATAACAAAGCAAGAGTCTCAGATCCACTGGCGCTCTCAGAATTCGTCGTAGAAATAAGTGGCAAACCTGTTTGTGCTAAATTCACAAGGTGATTTTAGGCTCAGCACTGCACTGTGCAACTTGCAGGCAATTTGTCAAAGAGACATTGTAAACCCAAGGCGGTAAGTGGTATCTCTACTGAGACAGAAGAGGAATCAAAAAAAATCTAAGCTTGTGAACAAGAAATTTTTGTAAGGTAGGTTAGCTAAAGCAAATCAGAGGAAACTCACAAAGATTGGGAATGCACACTGGTTCAGGACTTGCTAGAAATAACATCCACACAGGCATTCGCACTCAATTTTTCTTCCCTTTCAGACCATTCACCATGAATGGACCTGACATGCAGGGAAGGTTCCAGGAAGGTTTAGATTGGATATTAGGAACAATTTCTTCACCAAAAATGTTGTCAAGCTCTAGAACAGGCTGGCCAGAGAAATGCTGGAGTCACCCTCCCTAAAGGCATTTATAAGGTATGTAGATGACGCACTTGGGGACATGGTTTAGTGGTGGAGTTGGCAGTGCTGAGTTAACAGTTGGACTTGATGATGCTAAAGGTTTTCTCCAACCTTTATTGTTGTATGATTCTGTGAAGTAAGAGAGCTCTCTTCATCTGAAAAGTCAAGTTTGATCTAGACTTAGTATGTATAATATTTCCCCCTCAGAAAATAATAACAATAAAAAATCAGTCTCCTCTTTTTCATCCAACAATTTTAAATTCTGTATAAAAAAATTATTTTCTGCAGTGATAAGTCTCAGCCTGAAAATTCCTCTCTGTTACATGATATTCTACAGCATAGGATCAGTTCCGGTTTAAAGTGCCTTGCTAACTGAGCAGACCAGACATTTACTTACTGACAGAGTGGGACTGCAGAATAGTGGACAGCAGTTATAAAAAATTGCTGATAAAAGCTTCTCATTACACTGTTTAGAAATCCTGTGAAGATCTACTGTTGTAGTTAGACAGGAATCAAAACTTGTATTGGTTTTATAAACTCTACTATTTTGAGCATTCCTTTTAAAATTCTCTATGTAACAGGGTTCAGAAGTTTAATGATAAAGAATAAAGATGTTCTATTTTAGAGATTATCCACAATGACATAGGGCTGAGATTTGGCAAATATCCATTTTCAGACAGATAGAGATTAAAAATAATAGTATAAGGGGCTGACAACTAACCTTGTCATCACTGAACAGTACATTTCAGTTGTTTCATTCTGTAATATTTCCACATGTCATGATACTTTCCTATGGCAGTCATTTCTTTTTAATACAGGAAAGACTTTTATGGAGATACCAGCGTAAAAAGAAGTATTAAGAAGAGAATGGGACTATTAATTAATTAAGGGGATACAATTATACAGAATGTTTAAATCGTTGAATTCTCTGTTCTATTCCTCTTCAGAAAAGGAACAAAGCCACTTAAACCCCCCCTGCCAGAAAAAACACCCACAAAAAAACCCCAGAAAAGAACACTGAGCTGTTATAAAATGAAATATATGGATATATTAAAATTATTAGGGATAAAAAGTCGGGAAAATACATTGGAAAGAAATCATTTTAAATCACTCTTTATAGCATCCTTGTAGATGAGGTGATATGCTTTTTTCTCAGGTGAAATTCCATCCTGAAGCCCTTTAAAAACAACATAAAATTTAGTATTGACTGCAAGACCCTACAGATACTAATTATCAGCAACTGAAAATAGTTTTTGATAAAGTGAGGAACAACTGGCGAAATATGAGAATATATTTGAAAAAATATTTATTTTCTAAAATGGTAAGGAGAATATTTATGCTGAGAACCGATAATAAAGGATACATATTATTAACAGAAACGTATCAAGCTATGAGGGTATAACAGTCTCTGTATGTCTTTAGAATCAATTTCTAAAGCTGACAATTAATGAAGTAAAAATAATGATATGCTAAATCAAAATCATTGAACAAACAATAGAGTATTTATATGTTTAGGTTTTGCTTTTTAAGAAATCATACAGAGCATAATATGGAACTAATCAGTGATGTAATAGAATTAAAAGTTTGAGTTACAAATGATGCTTTTGATATTAATACTACTAAACTCAAGTGGCAAATTATCTCCTCCTCACATAATTATCTTTAAGCTTCCAAACTAGAACCAAATACCAGTAACTCACACATTTTCCTGCAATTCACTTTGTTAAAATTAAATTAATTACTAGGTGTTGTCTGCATGTCTTTGCCTTTCTTTCAAAGGGTGTTTAAAAACATGTTTCTGAAAACTTGACTTTGCTAAAAAGAAAATTACCACCTCTGGGCATTTTATACAGCTGTTTACAAGCTGCTTTTACCTCCACAGTGCATTAAGAAGCACCACAGATTTTTTAACTCAGAAAGAGCTTTGCAGACTAGTAAATTGATATGAAACTTGAGAGATTCCATAGCTGTTAACATGCAACACACAGTGACATGCAATGATGCCTACATCTCCCGACTGACTAGCCAGAGTAACTGAGTACAGAAGCACAGCATCCTGATATACTTTAGCAGTACATCATTAGTGTTATTTATTTGCACTACTTTAACACTTGGCACTGAACATGGATCAAAACAAGACAGCCCCTGCCTCAAGAGCTCACAATCTAAATATAGAAGCTGAAACAAAAGATGAGTGTAGACAGACAAGGAACAAAGAGAAAGCAGTGAGATGTGGCTGATCTTGCCATACCGGGAGATTTATGTTTTCACTTTGCTTTGTTTTCAAAGAGCTCCTTGGAGTAATAAAGTGAAGGAGGAATTTGGAAAAGCATAAAAGAAACATTTTTCAGTTGTTTACAGATACCCTCCCAACAGACGGCAGGAGGAAAAACACAGAGGTTCTTGTATAAAAGTCAAACGTGATGGCATCAGAGATTTAATAGGTGCAGAAATGACCTTTTGAAATACCAAGGTATCAGTTGAATTATTTTGCTTGAATCAGCTGATTTAAAGAAGGAAAAATTGGAAAGCATAATGACTCCTCAAATTTTTTTAGAGTTACAGATAATTGTGGAATTTTTTGAAGGCTGGCTCCTTCCAAGGCTATTAGGTTTGCATTCACTGTGTAAAAACTAAACTTTTTTATCTAGCTTTAATTTTGGTTAAGTGTCCAATTGTACTAAAGTTAAGATCATTTTCTGAATCTCATTGATAGCCATTGCAGGCAGATGAAGAGCAATGTTCATAAAGCGGAGGGCAATATGGAGAAAGCAGTTCTGTTCTCATTCACACTACAAGCCTCTGTGCTGGTCTCAGTAGATCTATCTGATGGAGGTTTTTGCCTTACTTCAGGGCCCCTTAAATACTGGAGAGCTATATGTATTCAAGAAAAGAAAAATAACAGAAGGTTAAGTGGAATGAATATGAGACTAACCATAAGAACTTAAGCTGTTGGTGAAGGTGATACCAGAGTTTAATGCACTAAAATACTTTTGCTGAGCCATAGTAACTGTGAAACTGTGTGTGCCATGGTCTTAGCTTGGGAGCAGACATGCTTATCCCTCTTTTATTAGAGGTCTCTGTTCCCTTTTCTCCACACAGTGGTTGGCTCTGTTCAGGCACTCCAGCATGTCTTTAAATCAATAGTCAAATGGTTCAGTGTAAGATTACAGAGAGGTCATAACCTGGAATCACACTATCAAAGTCAGGGGATTTGCTATCATATAAAACTGTTGTTGAACAAGAAAAGAGCTACGAAAATGCACTTTAAAGAAAACATGACGTTTATCTGAGGCATCCTAATTACTGAACTACTTTTCTATTTTATGTGTGTCTCTCTTCCACAACATTATTCTTTGCTCCTAAAGAATGTATCAGCCCTAGGGATCAAAAATCAGATGGCTTGTTTCACTTTGCTCTTAACATCAACTTTTTTTTTGATCTGTGATAAATACACATTAGACTATATTCTGCTTTCATTGGCAATAAACCTTCTGGCCTAAATTTGTAAAATGTTACATATTTTTGAACTAAAGATTTCACTAAAAGCACCTGAATCAAAATTTTTAACAATTTTGCTTATGGATTTTCCAAGAGGGTATATGTATCTAGTAGAACTTCTTTGATTTCACAGAGAGATTAAAAGTTTTAATGATGATATTACTCAAGTCCAATATCACGTCTCCCATAGTAGCCCAAAATCACAATGCCACAGTTAAGTGCAAGAGAAGCCAAGGGGAAAGTGCTTAAAGTTCATGTCTCCCTACATTTGGATTCCATTTTATGTGCTTATATTTCTGTTTTTCTAGTACACCAAACAGTTCAATGACATTAAATGATCTCATTATGGATACTTCCATTATCTCAACAGAATGTAGGTGAATGTCTGGGAGAGAGCTGGCACAAAGCCCGGGACTTTTGAGTTGCTTCTTGGCAAAAATATTATTGAAATGAAGGTGAGTTAGGGATCATTCACACAAAGACTAAACATAAAAAAATGTACCTACAGAAATCAGATGTTGAATTTAATGAAGTCAGCTGGAGAGAAGAAATAAAAAAAACAAAACCAAACAAACAAAAAGCCCACACCAAAAGGAAGCAAATATCGTTATCTCAGTGAAAAGCTGAATACTGTATTAAGCACGTAGTGAACCATACAGAGTAGCTGACTACTTTGATGATTTACTGCTTTGCTGCTTTCTGTAGTTTGTTGTTCATTCACACCTGCCCCACCAGGCATGCATGTGAGCACAAAAGGCAGTTTCTGTCATTAAAAAACCAGCATTATTTGCTAATTATTTGCTAATCAGGCTCTTCTGGCCTGAATAAGTGCGATTGGAGAATTTCTTAGTTCTCATTACACTAGGACAAAATTACTCTAAAGGGAAACTACTGTCAGCTTTCAATATAACCACAAAAATTCTGAATGAAGATATATTCTGTAAAGAATATGTGTAATACAAAATGTGTGTAAATTGGGATTTAAAACCAGTGAGCACTTATTGAAATGGACTTTTGAGAATATGAACATTACACCTGAATCAAGGCTGAAAAGGAAAAGCTTTCATTTCTTTTAAGCCTGGCCTAAATAATAGACAACATGAATATTCCACCCATGAGTACTGAGGAGTTAAGTGTTTCTATAATTGTGTTTTCTGCTATTTGCTCCAGGTGGGAGAACAGACTCATCTCACAGAGAAATGCACACAGGCACAGACACAGAACTTCACATGCTGTTTTCAGCACAAGGTTATATATTTATACTTACACAGTTTGAGACACACAACCACTTCATCTCTCAAAGTGCATCTGATTTTGCATAATTAGAATTAGAGATGGAAGAGAGGATTTGTTTTTTCATGTGGTCAGTCACAATACAGTTACCTGTAAAAGAGAGAAAAAAGCCATAACTTATTGCCCCCAAGCCTAACACACACATCCCACAGAAGAAAGTGGCATCCAAATGATGTGTCAGCCATAGCCCCAGATGAACTCAGCGTCAATGTCGTCATCGTCATTAATGGCAGAAGCTGCCATTCTAAAGCAGCATGGGTTTATGTCGAGGCAAATTAAAATGATTGGAATAGATCTTCACCTGAAACAAATTAGTCTAGCTCCGACTGAGGACATAGTCCATCACCTTTATGGCACACAGAGGGTCTGGTAATCTAAGTGGAGTACAGCTATCATTTTTTTCCTTGTGGATTTACATTTAGCTGTTGCCATAAACATTTGATGAAGAACTAGCACATGCCTGGAGGTTATAGGACATGTTACTGTAGCAACCAGAAGAATGATCTTTTTTTCATACCTTAGTAATAATCTAAAGTGAGATCAAAAGGAGGATGGTGGAAGTCAAAGAAATCTGTCCAACAGTGCATTAGAGAAGTATATCACAGTCATGTCAAGGGTTTTGAAGGAAATAGCATGTACTAGTTTTCCGTTACAGCAGCAGAATCTGCACAAGGTCTAATGATCAAAAACATTGATTTATTCCTGTCACAAGCCTTCAGTCCCCCTCAGCTTCTAATTAAATCCATCTTACATTCAGCTCTGGTATATAACCCTTCTGCTGTACACAAGATAAAACCACTTGCTATATCTAATGCCTGCAGCCCATATCATTACTCTGACAAAACATTGCCCTCAGACAAAGGACCCAAGAGTGGTCCATGTGGATAGGAACAAGATTTGAATCTTAAGGCTCTAAAATGATAGGACAGAGGGGGAGCGATTCCATCTCACCACTGTGGTTTCATTATTTGTTGCAGAAATTATTTTAGGATTGAAAACAGCACTCTAAGTGCACACTTGCAAGACTGATTCTTGAATTAGAAAAAAGCAAAGCCTATGCAGCTAATGTCCTGGACATATAACGTAGTATACTACTAACACAAATTATGACATGTAAAGTTAAGACCAGGGTCTGGATTGTTATAAGCCTGAAATACTTCACTGTCTATATCTAAGATTTTATTTTTACTTTTCTAAATCTGGCAACCTAGCTGGGTCTGTGGTTTCAACAGGTAAATGAAAGGCAATACAAACTGTTTGTTGTCCTGTAAGTAAATACACTGTCCCCTGAAGCTAAATAAATAAATAAACCAACAAAAAACCCCAAAAAACTAATATAGCAAGACTTTCTTCTGACATTTCACATATAATATCTTTAAATTATAAACCTTAATAATTATATTTTTTCAATATAAGATATGAAAGTATCTTCATAGTTCTCTTTCATGATGTTCACATATGTATTTCTGTGTGTGAGCAGCAACATGGCAATTTATGTTCCTAACACTTTTGTATCTTAAATGATAACACTATGATCTTTTATACTTTTTCAGATGTTGTTTTTCTACTTGAGCATGACTGTAACACAAAATCCACTGCATGTTCAGATAGAGACCTGAGAAAAATGCTATGATGTCAATGAAATATTACATTTTAAATTACACACCTTTTTTTGCTATTATTTAAAAGTGGAAAAATCATAAACATGCCTCACTGCAAAGGAATTTCAGTTTTGGGTTTTCAGTGATTAGTAATAGTTTCTTATTCATCTTCACCATTTAGCTCTTCAGTTTATAATATGGATTAAAGAATGGTTTGAGTGGAAAGTAGTCAATAAAAGTACAAATCCATTCTGCAAATAATTAGCCATGTTTAAATACAATCATATACGTGCATACATAAACACTCAGAACACAGTTTCAAATTTCTAGTCCACTCATTAGCAAATAAATAAAACCCTGTCATTGCTGAAATGGAAGTGCTCAGTGCCAACTGATAAGACAATAAGAACTCACAAATTTATCTTATATTTTTTTGCAACCAATTAGCGTAAGGGCGGAGTTATATTAGTTTGGTTGGTTTACGTCTCCTCAGGCTAAAGAGGCTTGTGGAGAGGAAGGACCCTCTATTTTTATTATACTACATTTTATACACGTGTTTATACATCACTCAACAGAGTGGCATTTCAATCTGTCTAACACTTGGAAAGGAACCAAGAGTCAGCATACCTGGGATCCATCATTATGCATGTTGTTCCTGTCTTATCTTTAATCTAAGGACAGAAAGAGAGAGAGAGAGAGAGAGTGCTTGCATGAAACAGTTTTTTAAAATACTTCTAGTAACCGAAGAGTGCTTAAAACTCAACTCTACATTTTTCAGCTAAATTAAAAGCTTTACAGATCAGAGAAACCTGAAGTATTCATATAAATACATATTTTAATTTAGCACTGAGTATGATGCATGCAATTAATGTCAAGGGTTGGGGGGTTTTTGCAATTTTCTCCGTTATATAGCGAAAATGATAGTCACCATCTTATAATGTAACCAATACCATTACTTTTCTATTAGAACAACCAAAATATATTCATTTGTTTATGCTAGATTTTACTAAAAATCTTTCTTTTTGCTTTTTCCTCCATTTGATTTATTTGCATCCTAAGCCATATTGTCCCAATCCATTCCTACATGGAACATGTCACTATGAATTATAAACTTACATGAACAGTTTGAAAGAAGAGCAGATATTAATCCTCTTACACATTTCATCTGCTGTCCAAAAATTTGGTGCAGGGACCTCTTTAGTCATATACTTGACCATTTAATTTATTAGATGCTATATCTTTGGGGCAGGATGGTCTCTTTATGAAGCTGCATATTACCTACATAATGGCACTACGTTTCAGTTAGGGATTAACAGACTTGGTAAAAGAATTAGTAAAATATAAATCCTATTCAGCTTCTTTGTTCAATTATGTAGATAGCTTTTGATATTTTTTTTGCTGGTGAAAACCAAGGTATCTCCACTCAACACGGTGGTGTTACTTGATATGATTCAAGAATTTGTCTTAGATTCCTTCTTGCTGTAATTCATCGTTTAATAGTTTCAAATCAGGCTGCCCATGTGCAGTAAATTGAAAACACCATATGGTTCTGCAATAGTGCTGGGTGTGCAGGGACACAACTTTCACCATTCATTAAACACCTCCCTTACAGAAATTTCTGGACTTGCTCATCTTTTTCTCACTCCTTTTTCTTCATGGTTCCTCTATAACAAATCTCTACTGCATGAGTTCTTTTGCTATGTCTGCATATGCCTGAGCGTACCTATACTATAAGCGTGCCACTGCCGTAATCAGAAGATTCCCTTGTGAAGTGTTATATAGGGCTTCTCATGCAAGAAATCAGGGAGAAGGCTTGAAGCTAGGGGTTGCCTGGGAATTATCTTTACTATAATGCATTTTTGGGATGACAGTGACCTCCATAACCTGTGATTGTGTGTCTTCATATATTGCCAGTTACATTCCAGGTCCTCTAGTTCCTAGAATTGCTGCAAACAAAAAGCAATTCACGTTGGTGAGATCTGGTAAAATGTCTGTTCTTTATTTAGAGCCATAGAAATATAGAAAGGCAGAAAATTATCTACTAGTTGAGCTACTTGGGTTTGGTTTGACATTAATTTGATGGAGGTAGTTGGTATCAGATCTTCAAAGCTGTTGTAACGGTTTGGATCCGACTTTTCTG
>VZRE01010688.1:7294-21457 GCA_013396775.1 Cephalopterus ornatus
CCAAAACTACACACAATATTCAAGGTGAGGCCACCCCAGTGCAGAGCAGAGTGGGACAATCCCCTCCCTTGACTGGCTGGCGATGCTTTGCCTGATGCCCCCCAGGACACGGTTGGCCCTCCTGGCTGCCAGGGCACTGCTGACTCATATTCAACTTGCCATCGGCCAGGACCCCCAGGTCCCTTTCCATGGCACTGCTTTCCAGCATCTCATTCCCTAGTCTGTATGAACATTAAAGATTACCCCATCCCAGGTGCAGAATCCAGCACTTCCCCTTGTTGAACTTCATATGGTTGGTGATTACTCAGTCCTCTAATTTATCAAGGTGTCTCTGCAGGGCCTCCCTGACTTCAAAGGAATCAACAATTCCTCCCAGTTTTGTATCATCTGTAAACTTGCTCAGCATCCTTTCCAATCCTGTGTCTAGGTCATTAATGAAGATGTTGAAGAGCACAGGGCCTAAGATGGAGCCCTGTGGAACCCCACTAGTAATAGGTTGCCGGGCTGATGTCACCCCATTCCCTATTACCCTCTGTGCTCATCCACCACATGATCTCTTTATCCAGCTGTCGGCTGGACATTTTGTCCAGAACAATCTGAGACAGTATCAGAGGCTTTACTGAAATCCAAAACTATTACTACAAGTGGCTTCCCTTGACCAGCTAGGTGGGTTACCTTGTCATAAAGGAAATCAGGTTGGATAAGCAGAACTTTCCTCTCATGAAGCCATGCTGGCTGTAAACAATGACTGTATTGTCTTTCAGGTGTTTTTCAATACCTCCCAGAATAATCTTCTCCATAACTTTACCAGGAACTGAAGTGAGACTGACAGGCCTGTAGTTTCTGGGGTCCTCCTTCTTGCCCTTCTTGAAAACTGTGGCATTTGCCAGCTTCCAGTCAGCTGGGTCCTCTCTGGATTCTTGAGACAACTCAAAAATCATCGAGAGAGTTTTTGTGATGACATCAGCCAAGTCCTTGAAGATTCTTGGATTAATCCCTTCAGACCCAATAGATTTGTAGGGATCCAGCTGGAGCAGCAGAAGATCCTGCACAAGTTCAGGGTCAACTGGGAGTTTATAATTTGCTTTTATGGTTCCTACTACTTCTCCTTTGAGAAGTCATTATGTAGAACTTGCTTTATACTCCTTTTCTACTCCTTTTTCAGCTGAAATGTAGTGCTGACACCTTTTCTGTTTATACTTTTTTTTTTTTATTTCTACTTAGACAATCAGCTCTTCTGGGTTTTTCAGATTTGTTGTCCCGGCACATGGGTGTCTGGACAGAATGCAAGGGACAAGGTTTAATTGGATTGCAACATTACTATTTAATTAATTTGCAGTCTGTCAAGTAATAAATTTTCCAGTGCAGTTCCTTTCTGACTGGCTTCCAGCTGGTGGAGCTCAGCTGTCTGCTCACAGCCCACTGCCCTGTCTTCTTTCACAGCTATCCTGGTCTGAAGCCAGCTTACCTTATTTCCGATTTTAAGGTTAACAGGCTGAGGACAGAAGATTATATCAGACAATGAGAACTCATCTCCTTTCTTGCCTTCTCTAGGGGATGCATTATACCAAATCCTCTGTTGTCAGCTAACAAAGTCTCTCATACTGAAGACCCCTCAGATGTGGGTGATGACCTTGAGTTCCTCTATGGCTCATTATAGCTTGTGGCTTCTGCTGTCTCCTACGGTATAGATTTATAGATTTGTAATAGGGTGTTTGAAAGACTGTGATATTGTGGTTTGGAAGGGACATGGAGTTGATGTTATATTACAGTGTTATCTTAATCAGGGCTGGGGGGGCACAGGACGACAGGAAAGGATTCAGTGGCTCGAGAAATGCCTTTCCAGTTGAACACACCTCTATCAGATAACTGCCTATCATGAACAATAACACAGCCAGGACAATAGGGATCTTGATGTAAGTTACCACAGTTTAGCTGCTCTTCAGTGCTTGTTATAGAGTGATATAATGGAAAAATCTATTTTTCATTATCAGGAAAACCTGTTGTGACCAATGTGGCTATTACGATGGCCAGTAATGTCCCTTAGGATAATAAATACTTCAGTGTACAGAATAATGCGAGACTTGTTTTGGATTTATTTTCTGCTTTAACAATCTCATACTTATTTAAGTGTGATTTATAAAACAAAGAGGTTTTCATAGGGAAGGTCCTATCAATCAACATAGAAAGATGTCTTAATGTAGCCAAATGTCTCTGTATCAGTTCAGAACTTCTTATCTTCTACCGATTGAATCACAAAACCAAAGAATCGTAAAAAAAATCCGCACAGAAATTGGTACAAATAGTAGTTCCAAGAGTTGGACTGTTTTCTTCTGGCTTTGATAATTATGCTGCAAAAACAGAGCATTAGACTTAATGATTAATGAACACTAGCAAACACTAAAGTGAATGTTTGCCTTTGGAAAGCAGAAATGATTCACTTAGTCAGATACAAAACTATGATATCTCAGAAATCCCTGGTTGATACATTCCTAGCAAAAGCTGGTTTATTGCAGAGTTATAGAACATACGTGTATATGCACAGTGCAGCAGAGAAGATTTGTACAATATGTCACAAATTACCAGTGAAGACTTAAAATATTATTACAAGATAGCCTTTATCTTCTTACTTATTCTTCAGAAAACTCTATGATCTAAGTATAGGCATTCACCCTAGAAGGTGTAGGGTAAACTGAAACATATACGACATTTATTTAAAAAACACAACTCTATTCTGTATGTGTATAGATATGAGAAAAAAAGCAAGTCTATACCTCTAAGACTGGATATTTAATAGTTTTCCTACTATGTAAATGAGTTCAATAGTCTGTGAGCCTATTTCTTGAAAATTAGCAAATGAAATACAGACTGTATCTCTGGGTCTGATTTTGATCCCTTATTTATGGGCAAGAAGGGAGTCTATTGAAGGCAGTGAAGTGTCACAAAAGGAAACCCAGTGCAGATGAAATCAATTTACTTTTGCTCACCAGTACTCCACATTCGCTTTACAATCAGTTCGTGAAAAATTGCATCAGTAATCTCCATGAGATAAACCTTAAGAACAGGAAGCTTCTCATGAATAACGTCTGGAAACGTTTACTGTCTCCTTTAATCTGAATGAGAAAGTAAAGCTTCATATAAAACAGTTTAGGTCATCTGACTTGACTTGCTGCTTAAGCTTCCTGAGTGAAACATGTTATTCTACGAGCATGAATTTGAGTCTTCCCTAATCACAGCATACATTGGCAGCTACTGTGCACTATATTGGCCATTGTCCAAACATCTTAATATTTACATTTAAGGCTTTCCCCCTTCTAATGGTATAGAAATTTCTCTAAATTCACTTATATCTAAATTGTATTACATTCAGATCCTGACTTTCTTGGAGCAGCTAGTTTTATTGACATATGGAAGAAATTGGCTTAATTTTGGCAATTAAATCAGTCATATTTCAAATATGTTTACTGGCCATTAGCACAAATGAGCTTGGACTGGGTGCATTTACATGATAGATTTTTTTGCCAGAAAAGTCCATTACAAGAAACATCTTGTTTACTAGGTTATTAGAGTAGAAAAAAACAACATCAAAATGATACTATATACAAAAGAAATGAAATCTAGTTAATATTACTGTGGTGTCCATTCTCTGATGATCAGTCAAGCAATATTATGTATGTGGTGTGATGTGACATGGGGCTGTCCTGTGCAGGACCACGAGATGGACTTCAATAATCCTTGTGGGTCCCTTCCAACTCAGGATATTCTATGATTAGAATAGACTAGTAATGTGCAGACAAGTCACAATTTGTCTGAACCCAGGTGTTGCAGCAAGTTGAGTGACTACTCATGTAAGATAATTTAAAAATTGTCCACTGAAGCTGAAAAGGTTAGTAGGAAAGAATGTGCTCTGAAATTTGATTGTTACCAGATTGTTCTAGATTTAGATCTGCCATACAAATATATTTTAAAGACTATTGTATTATCAGTCTTCAAGGTTTCTACAGTTTTTTAGTAGAGTTCTTTAGTAATGACAGAATTTTGGAATACAAACCTAATGCAGATAGAAAGGTGTGAGTCTTACCAAAGGAGTTCTGAAATCATGACCAACAAAATGCCTTAATAAGTGATACAAACCATGGAATTGCTCCAGTGTCAGCCAGAGTCACTGGACACATTTCCATTCAATTTAGTAGGTGTTGGATCAAGCTCATTTGCACTTTGAGAGCAATATTCAACAGTAGTAATGTTAATGATCAATGCAGTTAATAAAATTTAACTAAACCAGTCAGACTCCTTGGGTGATAAGAAAAAAGTTGGCAACAAACAAGAAAAGAAGACATTGAATAGATCTCGTTGCTGATGTCAGCATGCCTTTCTTTTTATGTGAAAATTTTATTTCATTCACATCTCAAAATGCTTATAAATTCACATTTTAATCAGGAAACTGAATGAACTAGCTAATGCTTCCTACAGACAGATTTCAGGGTTTCCCTCACTTTTAAGTTCTGATGCAATCATATAGTAAGAATTGCTTGACCTGCTCTTTTCTTGTCTAGAACATTATATTTTATATGGCATCCAGTTTTCTTTCTTCCTACATAATTAAGTAACATAATTTGAGATATTTGAGGTCATGACCCATTACTGGAAAGATGAAAATACAGCCTTATTGATTAATAACATAACAATAAAAAATAGCTTAGTTTTACTCTCGTTTTTGACCAAAACTATAAATCATAGAATTTTGGCAGACCTAGCATAGCTATACTAATTTAATTAGTAATCACTGTATTTCAATTATCTTTGTGAAGAGAGATACAGAACAAAATTAGAAGTGTTTTCCTTCCATGAAAGACAGAATGGTATTAGAGCATAACAATTTCATCCTTGTGACTAATCAATGCTATGAAAATTTATAGACCTAATGTAATAAAAGACCAAAGGTAAGAAAAAAAGATCATAAACTAATGAAACTAATAATATTAACAAAGTATTAAAGCAATCAATTATTAAAGAGACGTAAAGGTTAACTGCCCGTGAAATGAACATACTAATTCAATGTTATTTTGTGTTGTACTCACAATTTCTTTCTAAATTTACTTCACTGGTTCAGGGAAAATTTACTTACTCTTAGTTGTGTTACATTAAAAAATACCCATCCCCAAGTCAGATCTATGGTAAGCAGATACACTGGTGATTCTGACAGCACTCTCTGTCAGGAAAGAAGCATCTCCATATTACTGCCTCAAGCTGAGCTACTTCCCAATCCCTTTGATATCCAGACAGCCAAACTCAATTTTGCCCTTAATTAGGTACCTAACTTTCTATGAGGTGGATCCAGGTCCAAGCCCTAAAAGCTTCAAACACCTCAACCTAAGAACTGTGTTCCCAGAGTTGAACAGTCTGAGATCCTTGTAAATACAACAAAAGGGTCCTTAAGTAAACTTACTCTCCTGGGTGAAAACTGAAATTACTTAAAAAACTATTCACCCAAGTTAATTTTATGTCTCTGGGATGAGAATGCTGATATGCTTGATTGTCTGAGTGTGGTTTTGTTAATTTTCACTTGAGATGCTGTTCGATTGATTCAAAGACAGGCAGTGACAAACATAATAAATTTGAAAAGCAGAAATTTTAATATATCCTTGCCAAATTAATAGGTATCAAAAGACAAGAACAACTTAAGAATGCTACTGTTTTCTGTCTGGTTTCACAGCCAGACTGGGAAGGACTGGGAAGGACTTCAGGAGGTCTAGTCCAGCCTTCTGCTTGAGACATGGCCAGCTGTGAGATTACACAAGATTGAGTAGGGCATTATAGGGCTCTCATATGTGTGTAATATATCAAATATATTTCTGTCTCTCAAATACACTTTAGCTGTGAATTCACTTTTTTTAAATTAAATGTGTATGTTACAGTTCAATGAAGAAAAATAAATCGGTGTGCATTATTACATAATTAGCATACATGTAACAGATGGATAGATATATACATATATGCTAAATCAATGCGGCAGCAGTTTGTGGGTTTGAGTTTGTTTAGCAATCTATTGCCCTTATCCTGGAGCCTGGCCTTGCACATCAAGTTTCGCCACTGAAGATGAAGTATGGCTGAGAGTGCTGCCTGAAGGAAAATAGTCTGTGCAGGGCAGGTGGGTACACATTTAATGGACCGTGACAAATGACAGGATGCAAAAATACAGGAACAGTGTGAAGCACCAGACTGTCGTCCCTGACCAAGGAAAATGTTTACCCACCGCACCTTCTCTGTTATCTGAGGTCATCTAGCTGGGCACATAAGAAAATTAAGGCTTCCTGTATCTGTTTTCCCCAAAGATCTATGGTGCTACATTTTTGATAGCTTGAATCCAATCTTTTATATCTCAAAAATATCTAAAAAATGAGATAAATACTGCCAAGGTTGGTGATTAGAGAGGACCCAAGTGACTAGTGTACCTTTGCCATATAATAAACTAAATTATTGCTTTGGCTTGCCTGTGTTTTTTTAGTTACTTGAGAAATAGAAAACCAATGAGTGCCTGTGTCTTGGGGCTGACTGGAGTGAAAATAGTACAGATTAGTGACTACTCTGGGAGTAGTAATTGCAAGTGGACTAAGTTTTTGAGTATCACCCATTAACAGCAGTGCACATAGACACTGCTGGTTTCATTTGCTATTTCATTACAAGCAGTGGCCAAGAGATGCACTTTCCCAACAGCCATGGGTCTGGCAGCATAAACATTTCGATTGTTTTTCTCTCACTCTGTGTTTCACATATTAGTACAAATTTCAAGCCTGAACCAGCTTTCCTATTTCTATTCTTTGCCTGATTCCTCTCCCCCCCATGAGATGGCAGCTGCTGCCATCTCCTTCAGGAGATATCCACTCAGCATTTCTTTTTCTCCTTCTCTCTCCCTACTTACTGAGAGGAATTGTACCTGGAAACTAGCTCATGTCTTGGTTCATTCACCTCTTTGCTTCCTGATAAGGGAACATTTTCTCCCTCAGGTCTGACATTTGTTCAGCTGAGGGGAGAGGCACAGCATATCCCTATGCTGTTCCTGCAATGTAATGGCAGGGCATTTGCCCCACAGTGAAGTTCCGCCTCGCCAGCTCCCTTCTGTCAAAAATCATTCAATTTGTATCCTGTCATGGGATAACTTCACTACTATAAGCTTTTTACCACCCCTTCAATGTAGTTTTTTTTCCTGAGGGAATTGCCACAGAAGAAGCTTCTGCCTTCACTTCTCTCCCTGCCTGGCTCTCATTATTTATTTGATCCAAACCACCTTTCTGAGTTGCCCTGGTTGACCAGGGAAACAAAAAAAAAAAAAAAATGGACAAAAAGGTGAGTTTTGTGAAAATGACTATGTGGAATAAGGGTAATCTAGTTTGTGTCAGGAACTAGCATCTTTTCAACCTGTGTCTCTCATGCTGCTGTCTGAGCTGCACTAATGACTGCATAACTCTCTTCCCTACTGAGTGTAGAAACCACCAGGTCTTTGAAAGCTGATAGAGCATGATTTGTAAGATACCAGACTCACTCAGTTGCCTACCTATCGGTCATTATTTGCAAACAGATTTGCAAATCTGATGATGATGCCCTTTTCCACTTTACAATAGTGCAAGACCAGAACTGGATCTTTGCTCTCTATACCTTTTACCTCCTCACCTACCACAGAACTCACAGATTCTCTCCTGCAAGCACACAGATAACAGTGAGTGCTTCTTTTCCTTGAAATCTCTTGCAAATTTACTTTCTTGTGACTGAGCTATGTGCAATTTTTAGTGTACCAGTAGACATCCTAGAGCCAAAGTCAACTCAATTAGTACTTTTCACCAGAATTGTATTTCCAATGCAAAAGCTCGAGGTTTTGGTAGTTTTTCCCATTATCTTTGTTTCTGCAGCAGAGACAGGTGGATTGCACAGGCACAGGTGTCTGGCATCTGGCTTTAAACGTGCTCATCTATTCACATCTGAGTAAGCAATGCATCCCAATGAACTGGCTTCAAAAAGAGCAACTCTAAATAGAAAGATTGAAATTTCCTCCCATTTCATACTGCTGCTGCCTACTGCAGAAATCACTGATTCGTACCTAAGACCAAGGAGGTGGCACAGACAGGTTCTGGATGGTGGAGTTTGGAGCTACAGCCTCCTGAGCAAGACCTGGGAGAAAAAAGCAGTGAGTCTCTTCAAATTTCCCAATTCAGCAAAACCAGAACAATAAGTTAATGCAAAGAGAATGGATCTCCTGAAAGATAGCATCTCTTAGCCCTCACCTAAGTAGTCTCTGATATAATCTGGCATTTGGCCTCTGAAAGATTGTAAGCGATCAGTCTTCTTGGCTTAGCTGTGGAAATTGCTTATTTTTTCCAATAACTTAAGAGGACTGGTTGTTTTGGCATTTTTTTTATGTACTAAGGAAAGCCTTTTCACTTGAAGTTGGTGTTTCTATAAAAAGCCTGAAATTAATTTTTTTTCAACAGGTTTTTGACCTGTTCAGTCAAAATGCCCTTGAATGACAAGTAAAAGCTTGCTCAAAATGAAGGTATTTCTACTATCATTACAGTGTCTCGGAGGGAGAAAAATAAGACTTTCCCATATTCTTTCTGTTTGTTTACTCCACAGAGTGTTTAAACTTTCTCATGTGGTTTTTCTTCAAGAAAGTATGGCACAGGCCTTTGCTAGACTTTTCAGAAATAAATGCACAAAGCAGTGTACTTAACTTCCATCTGATAAAAGGTATAGTTGCTGTTACAGTAGAGAATGAAGTGAAAGCTTTTTCGTGATGGTCAGCAAGTAGTAGTTTACACTTCATAGCAGGATTTTTTTAACCAAACAAGTGAGGAAAATTTCTAATGCAGTTCCCTCTCAAGAATAAATTTAATACAAGATCATAGTTTTCAGGTATCACTGGCAAAGCTGATTAACTTTACAGGTCAGTCATCATATGTTTCCCATGTACCTTGTAAGGGGGGACTCAGACTAATTATGTGAAAAAGAGCACGGGCACTGCAGCTGCACAGAGCTTATGAAAGAGAACCTGAGCTTTGAGATGGTACGTAGCATCTTTTGACAGCACCTGCAGAGCCAGCTAATGGTCTGACTTTTGCTCCAGACCAGGTATTCTTGGGACAATAAATATCCCAAGAGAAGGAGCCTTTATCTAAACCACTGTCTGAATGGCAGATTCTAGTTTCTTCATCCTATGCCTTAGACCTGAACAAAGGCTAGCACTACCTAGAGAAGGATTCATCTCCTTAAACCTGGATGTTTAGTCTAAGGTGACCACCTGGGATACCTTCATAGTAAATGGAGATGGATGGGTGCATAAGGCTAGTAAGACAGATCATCCTCTGGAACTATTTGTTCCTCTGGTCCTCTATTTTCTTCAGAGAGAGAACTTAAATGATGGTTTTATGTTAGACGCAAATTTAAGACTATTAATCTTACCAGAATGAGTAAACTTTTAATATGCACACCACCAAATAGACAGTTGTTATAATCAGGATTCTCTTTCTAGTATTGCAATATAAAATTGTCCTAAAAAATCTTCTTTGATATCCTTTGCAGCTGAAGGCAGGGGAGGTTTATGTGACAGCTATATTCTGCATTTTCCCATAATAAGAAGAGTTTATACTTGCCAATATTATAATGAAGAAAAAGGTAGGAATCCAAAGTGTCCATAAAACCATCTGTGCATGTGCTGCCAGTCTGGTCTATACTGTATGTGCACAGATAAGTCCCTGCCTGATAGTCCCAAATGAGACTAGTCTTCATGCAGGTTGTTACGATGTGTCTGCACTGAATTTCAAGTGTCCATGCTGTGTTTGATTTGCTGTACACAGAACCTGGAGATACTTTGGGTGCAGACAGTAACTATTCATCTGGATGACCAGAAATCCAGTGCGTTGCAGAGTCAGAAATCTGGTAATTTTTTACTTAAAGTCATCACATGGTACAGTATTACTAAATGTAATAAAACTGACAGTATATGTGGAAGATAAATTTCTATCACCAAATGAGAAGACTGCTAGAGTAAAAAAAACTGTGAAGAGCCACTACTTTGCAGTAGTAAGGTACTGGAAAAATAAAGGTTCAGCCGTGTACCGAAAGTGTATACAATCTGTGAAGAGCTGCAAAGAGTGGCATGACAAACAGGTACACTGAGCCTTGATGGGTTTTTATGAATCCAAGTGAAATAAATGTACAACATGAGTCAGGAGGAATAAAAAATTTTAGTAAAATCTGAGTGGAGTTTAGATGCCAACTAGGCACAGAAGATAAACTCTATATGTACGCTGTCATTTTGCAAAAACATTACTTCCTGTTAAGAAAGTGCAAGTCAAATCAAAACCAAAGTAAGGCCAGTGCTTAACACTGCATGAAATGCACAGTGCCTAAGTCGGTACCTGACCTCCTCTCTCAAATAAACCTGTTTCAGTAAATAACACCAATTCAATGCATAGTAAATCCCAGGAGTGGTGACTTGTCCTGAAACAATTACTCTTAATTGCTCAGTGGTCACTGCTGGGATTCACCAGTTGACTGCAACCTTCTGAGGCACTTCATAACACTGAGATGGGAAAGCATATTGAATAAGGAAGCTAAGAAATACTCCCGCAGTGTATCTCAGTGTGCTAGCCTGCTATCTGCCCACCCAACATGTCACATGGAGCAGGTTAGAAGTGCAAAGCAGATGGCATGGGCAGCTACAATGGAGTGGACCTCTGCACTCAACAGATGGCATCAACAGGATTCAAGAAAATCATTGATGTCCTTGTGGACCCGGGAGCACAACAGGAAGGTTTCCAAAGATAGCTCGTGGAGGTCCTGCCACCATATTAAGAGTCAGCACATGTCAGCAATTCAGCACCAGCTGAATAACTTTCAGAAATTAGTTCTGTATGCCTTTCTCCTTTTTTTGATCTAAACCTGTAAGGACAAATGCCTGTGTTCTTTAAGACATTTGAATCCAGATACAGATTTACAGCTTAAGATGATCCTCACAAGATGTTCCCTTGTCTTTTTGCAGCTTATTAAAAATGGTATGTCGGTATCCCTAGCTTAGTGGGTTTTTTTAAATGCAATTCCTATTCACTTCTTGGCAAGATCTTAATTTGTTCCTGTTTATCTACAGT
The DNA here is from genome assembly GCA_013396775.1 of Cephalopterus ornatus. Classification (NCBI taxonomy): domain Eukaryota; kingdom Metazoa; phylum Chordata; class Aves; order Passeriformes; family Cotingidae; genus Cephalopterus; species Cephalopterus ornatus. The sequence goes on from VZRE01010688.1 coordinate 18,436, forward strand.
TGTTCTTCACTCTAACTGCAAGAGTTGCTTTTTCATTTGTGAAAGCTACAGTTTTTCATATCCTGACAAAAGAAAAGGAATGAGGTGGGGTCACACTGTTGAAGAGTGAGTTTGGAGTGTTTTCACTAATATTATATTCACATAAAGGCATACATAAGAAGTTCTGGATGGTTTGCAGCCAGTAGTTCTTAACTGATTTGAAGTGAAGCCCTAGTTAACCTTTTCTGAAAACACATTCTGAGATCATCTCACTGTGACTTGTGGGAGGGAGCGAAAAGAAAGATAATAAATAAATTAATGAGAAATTAACTAAATGCAAATTGTTTTATAAAAACGTGGTGTTCTAATTACAAAGACTTTAATTGCAAGTATTGGTAATAAGAAAAATAATTAGTGATGGAATTATGCCTGAGGATAACAGTCAGAAGTTGTCTCGTGATGCTATCAGTTCACAAGATAAGACAGGATAAATGTTAGATGTTCAGTGATTGCTGTATTTTCTCCCTTTTTTTGCTTTCCCCGCTTTGTGAGGTATTAAAGCAACCATATTTGCAGTCAGACCATATAACATCTACTGATGCAATTTCATATGCAGATCAAGAGGATAAAGACACAATCCCTGCCTCAAGAAATATAAGATCTACATTCCAGTCATGTAGCAAGTAGAAAGGTGTGAAGCCTTGCGTGCTTGGTAAATACCTTGAAATTTTTGGACACACTATTATCTGCATAACAAATTTCTGAAATAATTTCTCATAGATAGATACAGCTACTCCCATCTAACAGTAGTTCAGCAAGGTTGTGTGGGTGTTCTTGGTATATGAAGTTTGGATGCTTGCATTGCAAACACTGCAGATAGATTGTATGTAGATTTTTAGCTTCTCATGACAAAAGCTTTTTACGGCAATGTGCTCATAAGTCACTTAGCCAAGTGGCATTCTTGTCTCACATTGAACCAATATATGCAACTATAACATCAGGAACAATTTATGCAGATAGTCAAATATCTACTGTTCATTGAAGATTTTCAGAGGTTGTTCCACACTTCTAGCTTTGACATTTGTGTCTCACTATTGGCTGTATTCCTGTTCTTCACCATATGCTTGGTTGGAGCAGACCTTGGACCAGTGTCTCTGGAGATACTTGCCTCTCCCCATGGTTAGTGAATGGAGTAATTTGCAAACTGAAACATTCTTTAAGATTCTCTTTTGCTAAATTTATGCCGATCCACATCTGAATTATAATCATGAAGACTAAAATTATGAAGTTTTCATAAACATAGTGTCTTTAAAATTACAGTGATTTCATCAGTCTCTAAAATTACCAAGTAAAATGTTTTCATCAAATTAGATGTTCAGTGAGAGACTCAGCATGTGTTTCTGACAAATACACTGAAGGGCCGATGTGTTTCACCTAATTCAAGACTCTTGAGTCAAGACCATGATTGTCTTTAGTTCTCAGTAAAGCAAACCTAGTGAGAAAATCTGTACGAATTAGTCTTTTGGGAAGTGTAGGAGTCATGACTCTGCTCTTGGAAGTCTCTGTCTTTCACTCAATGACCACTTTCAGGTGGATGATGTCAGTGTGGGATGAACCTTTTCTATGCTTCTCTTATCTATTAGCTACTAACCATCATGCTACCTCTCTTTTTGGTTATCAGTCAAATGTGGGTTTTTTTATAAATAGTAAGAAGAGTAAATAAGTAAGAAAAGTAAGAGTAAAAATAAAGTTGTCTTTAACGCAGCCTGGAAAAATGTTGAAGTACTCTAATCAAAGATCCAAAAGAAGAATGTAAGATTTCGTTGTATCCTCGGTCCTTCCGTGACATTGGGAGGTATCACTGTTAACACAAAGGTGGTTTGGGACCTGCAAACCAGGTTGTTAGCAACAGCCCAGCATTCAAAGGGGAGAGCAGAGTGGTCATCTGCTGGTTTCAGTGCCCCCAGCACAGATCTTGTTTTTATCTGGAGCGCACTCTGAAATGCAAGATGCATCATCAGGTTTATGATTTTTACAACATCTGCCTTGACAAAAATATGACCGAAATGAGAATAATATGGTCATGGTGCCAGAACAGTGAGAACAGTAATAATGATATCCTCTCTGTTCATTATGATCATAATTTTATTCTCACTATTACACCAAACAGTGTAATTTATTGCAGTAACATGGCCTGGCTATGAGTGATTATATAAACACATATTTTATCTTTTTCAGGGGTTTTACATATTCATGCTTTCCTGATGAAAATACATTATTTACCAACAAGAAGAAGGTCTTAGATGAGAAAGAAAGCAAATTTATTCTACTTGGCAGCTATCCATTTGAGATCCAGGCTCTGTATGAGAAATGCATACAAATGTGACACCTGCCTGTTGATACTAGGATTCCTATGGATCACCTTTTAAAATCAGCACTTTGTTATCATCTTCTGCATCCTGATTCTGAACTATGTGAATTTACACTTCATAATAGATCAATCTAACTTTAAAATACTGCTAAAGACAGAAAATAATTCCTTGGGTAATGCATCTCAAATAATCTCTGATGTCAGAGCAAAAAGAACCAGTGTTGATTTGCCATCTAAACAGACTTTAGAACACTGATCCTTAATGGTATTCCATAGAGCTTTGGGACTTCCTTTCTATAAAAAAAGTCAGGAACTAAAAAAAAATTAAATTTGTAACAGAAATGTATCTTCATATAGCAATCTCTGCTTGGTCTCCATTTCACAAGAGATGGACTCAATCTTGAGGGTATTTGAACATACAAGTAATTCTATTCAACTTAAAACTGTCTGATATACTCAGCAATTATACTCATATACTGGATGTGGCACTTAGTGCCATAGTCTAGTAACTGGTAGTAGTAGATCAAGGGTTGGACTTGATGATCTCAGAGGTCCCTTCCAACCCGTATGATTCTATGATTCTGTGATCAGAAACAAGCATTTTCACTTGATCAAGAACTGTAAGATCAAAGTGTCTAAATCACAAAATAGAATCATAGAATCGATTGGGTT
>VZRE01010691.1:0-15440 GCA_013396775.1 Cephalopterus ornatus
AATACCGAGCCACATTTTAATGAAAGGCTAATATGTAACCTTTATAAAACATAATAATATTTTAACTACCACTGAGTCATTACTTCAACAAAACAGCAGCCAAGCAAGTCCTGAAAGAGACATTATTTGACTAGGATGTGACTGAATTGTGGGAGGAGCTCTGAAGAAGGCTTGAAATCTGAGCATGGCTGATCTGGTACTGGAGATGAGGCAGGCCTTACTCATAAAAATAGATTTACTGCAGTGTTTCCAGCTTAGTCTCTTGCCTTTTAATGTTTTACTGCATAATAGCAGTTCAAGAAAGAGAACATTCACTCACATTTCGATCTGATCCTCTTTGACTGGGAAGTGATATGTGACTGGTAGAAGATCAAAGAAGTGCTGTGTTGTGCTGTGCTTTTCATAGACCTTTCCTGTTGTTTCTCCCTCTCTACATTGACAGTTCAGGACAGCAGAAACAGAGTGGCTTTGCCCCTGCCTTGGCAAGGAGCCAGATGTTTTCAGGTGGGACCTAACAATCATGGAAAAGCTTTAATTTGTGCTGCAGTCAAGGTACTAATCACTGATAAAAGCTGTTCATAGCTAAGTTTTCTCTCCTGAATGCTTGATTGCAAAGTTTCACTCTCATATGTCTGAAGGAGCATTGTAAAGTGTTCAAAGAACTTCTCAGTATTGGCCTTTCTGGGTCAATTGGATTAGACTCTCTCTCACATGTCTCTTGGGCAGGGACATGTCAGAATAGAGCTGGGGGAAAATGAGGCTGCATTTGTTGACGGCAGCTGAGTTGGTTTGCTTTGTAGTGCAGAGGGGTGCCAGGCTTCTCTCACCGCTCTCAGAAGAGTCAAGGGCAAACAGAATCTGTCAGGAAATTATATTTAGTAAAGTGAGTAGTTTTTGTGGGCTTGTACATACCAGAGGCCTGAGCTGCCTTCTGCTTGGAGGCTGTTTTATCATAGATCATGAATCACAGAATCATGAAGGTTGGAAAAGACCTCTGCGAACATCGATGCTAGATTTAAAGCTGGGATGACCTCTAGAAGGAATAGGAATGATGGGTGCATGCAATTCAGTTTTCAGCACATGGTCGTTGTATCTGCACTACTGTCCTGTGATACAATCAGAGCCTTCTTTTAATATTTTACTGTGATGTGGGAACACATTACAAGAACCTGTCTAGTACCTCTATAGATCAACAGACTCAACTAGTGTCAGGGCTAGCAAGATAGAGAGGAGAGAAGACCTTGCTAAAGGTATTGCTTTGGCTGCAAGGTGAGGGAATGTATGTTCTGACTTCTGCATCTCTAGTCAAGAGCAGATCTCCTTTTGGTGTGCATCTCTGTTGGATCAACTATAACACTCCTCTGCTCTGTTGCACCTCTGACTTGACTTTTCCTGCTCACTACAGTTTTGGCAAGTACTCTTTGTCTGAGATTACAGCACAGATTGAAGACTGTGGAGCAAAGTCACCCAGAAAGTTTGAAGAGTCCCGTATTTGCGTGTGGACTGTCAAGGTATGGGGTAGTTTTCTGGATTGTTGGAGCAAGCAACATTGCACTGTGGTGTTCTTTAATAAAGGGAAAAGTGAAATGTAATAAACAGTTGTACAGGAACATAGTTTGTGCTACTGTAACTACTCAGCTCAGGAATAAATAGGTGCCTTTGGACTGTAGGCACACAGCTGTGGGTCAGCCACAGAAACAGAGATATTATATCAGGAGGTACAGGGGCTGGAGAGATGGTACATCAGGCTGAGTGCAAACACTAGATTGAGAAAAGGGATCTGCTGCGATCTTTTTACCAGAAGAGACCAAGGACTGTCAGTGTCCAACAACATGGTATACTGCAGCAACCTTCTGGTATCAGCACAGTCCCATCTCTTCCTGTTTGTTTTAACAGCATAGGTCTCTGGCAGGAGTGTCAGGATCCGTTCTTTTTTCCTTTCACTCCTGTTGTTTGACTGTCCCAGGGCTCTCAAAACTGCTCTCTTAGTCTCAGCTCTTTCCTCTTACTTCCTTGTACCTGTAGGACAGTTGTTGGTTCTGCATGCATTTCCTGATACTTTCCCAAGGGTTGCTGCATCCTCTCTCTTTTACATCAGTGCATTGGGATAGGAAGGGACACATGGCACAATCTGTGTAGAGAAACAGAAGCAACTGTGAAGGCTGGCAATGCAGTTGTGACCAGGCTGCATGTGTTGGAAGTGTTTCTTCTATGAACAAATGGCCAAATCACAAAGAATAAACTTTGACTTTTAGATAATCCCCATGAAGTTTTCCAAACAGACTGTTTCCAAACCACCTTGGTAGCCGTGCATGAAACATATCAAAAAGACTTCTGGAAAAGCAGAAGTGTGGCTGTGAGTTTTGCCTGTGGTTTTCAAAATCACACATCTTGAAAGACACAAAGGGACATCTGAGGGACGAGTCATCACCACAGTGAAAATTTCTTCCTTTTCTTTGCTTTTGTGCGGAAAATACTTTTGTGATGATAGTAGGCCTAAATTTTGAAGACGGCAACAATTCTTCTTGCATCTTTCCCCTTGCTTTTTTGGAATTCCACTGTCCTTGTCCACTCCAATATGCATAACTCTTGCTCTGACACACCTATTGCCCCAGACTTTGTGCTGATTTTGTCTGGGACAGAGTTAATTTTCTTCACAGTGTGTAGTATGGGGCTGTGTTTTCGATTTGTGTTGAAAACAGTATGGATAACACAGAGATGTATTTGTTATTGCTGAGCTTGGCTTACACGGAGCCAAGGCCTTTTCTGGTTTTTGTGCTGCCGCACTGGTGAGAAAGTTGGGGATGCCTGGGAGGTTGGGAGGGGACACAGCTGGGACAAGTGACCCCAACTGACCAAAGGGATATTCCAGACCATGTGACATCATGCTCAGTCTATAAACTGGAGGGACGAAGAGGAAGGGGAGGATGTTGGAAGTGATGGTGTTTGCCTCCCCAGTAACTGTTTCACGAGACGGGGCCCTGCTGTCCTGGAGATGGTTGAACACCTGCCTGCATGTGGGAAGCAGTGAATTAATTCTTGTTTTGCTTTGCTTGTGTGTGTGGCCTTAGCTTTCCCTGTCAAACTGCCCTTATCTCAACCCATGAGTTTTCTCAACTTTATTCTCCCACAACCCAGTGGTTGAGAGTGAGCGAGTGGCTGCATGGTGCTCAGCAGCTGGGGTTAAACCATGGCCAACATAAAGGTATTTTTGCGCTGATGTAAGACAGTATTTCAGCTTGAGTAATGAGAAGTGGCAGGAACAACTTGTCCTGATAACTGTTTTCATGTTTTTTTCTCAGAGTACATTCTAGAAAATGGTACAATCAAAATAAGTAAACCTCTTTATGCCCTAGAGTAACATGAGAGCCCTGCTGCACATGTTGTTTTTATTTGCCCTGCAGGGTGTCTGTTATGTCCCTTTCACATCTCTGCATTTGCAGTATAATGATAGAGCAAGAACAGTCCAATAAAGCCTGGGAAGTTTAAAAATTAATGTTGGCATATAATCAAGAGATGAACATTTGAAGGTACATCATAAACATGCTGTTTATCACAGTTTTGATCCATTCTTCTTGAATGCAGATACAAATGTATATAGTTATACATACACATACCCCACATATATTTTTATGGATTTAATACAGCTTGTTTGAAGCATCTCTTCTAATCAAACTCAGTGCCAGCCTGGTAATGCTCTTCATCACTAGGTGAAGAGAGTAGGATGTGTAAATAGTAAAGTGGGTACTTTATTGCTGTTCCAGAGCCTACTTTTGGCATGTGGCACTGTACTTGGAGAGCTGGACCCTACCATTACTTTCTCAGCTATGAAAATTCTATTCTAATTTCTACTTCATGCTTCTCTGCAGGCTGGAGTAAAAGAGCCTATTCATAGTTCCAATAAATTGGCATTATTACAGGGCCCTGTGCTGAGCAGCCAATCTGATGGTAAGGGACACTCTTGGCCATTACACTCCACATAGCATGCCACATCAGTAGTGCTGGCTGTAAGAAAACACCTCAGAATGCCTTTTTACTTCTATTTTTTATAACAGGGTTTGGTGAGGAACGACATAGAAGAGTTTTTGCATGGTTACTTCAAGTAAAAAAAAAAAAATCTCATGAGAGTAAGGAATACTATCTGGTGCTGGCAGTTCTTAGGCTTATACTCCTTTTTAATCATTTATTGGCCATTTATCATTTCCACAGTGTCCTCCTCTGTGCTGCAGCAACAGTTGCAAAGGACCTTGAGCAAGTTTCTGCAGGACAAAACCAAACCCAGGAAAGTTTCATCTTTAGCATATCCATGTTTAAAAGCAAAGTAAACAAATAACTGTAGATAGGAAGGCTGATATATAAGCCTTCATACACACACACATATATAGAGGGAGAAAGAATGGCCTGATTATAGCAGAAGTTGTTGATATAACAGCATTTATGGAATGTGTCTGATGATTAAGGTACCTAGAGACAGCCAAATATATAGCCCTGGGGGTATTTATTTTCAAACATGACCTCTCACAACTGTTTGTTTGCCTGGTTTTATAACTGCTAGGATGCTGTCAATTCTCATAGAAGGTAGCTCTGCCCAGCCATGTCATGTGAGGGCTGGGCAGGGCTGCTGGAAAAGCTCTTTCTTTTTCTTTTTCTTTTTCTTAATTTTCTCTACCATAAGCTCCTTTTGTTTTCATTTTACCTTGATTTTTAGCTGTTACAAATCCTCCTTTAGACCCTGGTGCATGTCACAGAGCTGTGCAGACAGTGGACTTCCTCACAGAAATCATAGCATGATCTGCTATAGTGGCAACCTGTGTTTGACTTTTGTTTATTCTAGCCATGCCATCTCAAGCAATTTCATTTTGATCACTACTGTATATAAGTATATATGTACATATGTGTATATACATACGTATATACACACACATACACACACACCCACACACCCACACATATATATACACACATATTGGAAGAAGGAAGGCAGCATCAGACAGACGCAGAAACATGGAGTGAGGGATGGAATAATTTTACCTCCAGGAAAATCTCTTCCATAGATCATTTGTTCTACATGGGAAGTCTGTGACATTATCCGGACAAAATGATGTATCTGTCAGATTTGTCCACAGAAGTGGACTGCGTGCTTTATTTGCTGCCCAGATGGCAGCTTGATTTATTAGCAAAAAATCACCGCTGGCGTAACATTGGTTCATGCTGCACCATCAGTGTCTGTGATGCTATGAGATGTGACACCAAAGTTATGTAACAACAGTGCACACCAAAAGTGGGACGTGAAACGATGTAAATGTAGTTCACGGAGATTTATAAAGGGATTCATGAACTAAGGCATGTCAGCGCTCTCCTGTGTTTTATTGAAGGAAGAACTAAATGAAAAAATTGGTGCCCAAGTATGACTTTATCCCATGAGATGAAATTGAAAACCCTAGGGGGAAATTTTGATGATATCCTAACAAAATGGCAGTACCACTTGAGAGAAGAATTTCTGTTGCCTTCTTTTGTTCCTACAGTACTTCAGCTGTGCTGTCTCTGTACTGCTTCATATCCGTGACTGTGTAGCAAAAGGGATGTGAAGGGTAATTCTATTATCAGTCTATAAACAGTGTGCCTCATAAGTAAGTTTATTCTCATCATACTTTTGATGAAGCTCAAAAAACTCCTATATTCTCTGCTGACAGTCAGAAAGCTAGCAGTGCAGTGCAAAGTGGAGAGCAAAACAAAAGAGTCCAAGCTGTGGTTTTGAGGGATTTTTTTTTTTTTTTGGCAGGTGAGTTATTACCAACCTAGTGTGTGCTATCCCTTACGGAGATCCTAATGTTTGCTCTCTTTTGGGGGAATTCCTGAAATTTACAACTCAGTAAGAAGTTCTTACTTCTCTCCCTTCCCTTACCTCACTTCTGTACCCAGGGCTGATGGCCTGCCACCGAGAATGTGAGCACTATGGTCTGCATGGAACTCTTAGCTTATTTATTCTTGCCTAGTGTCAGTGTATTTTCTTGTGGGCTAGACATATCGGAGTTGCAGGAGGTCTAGGAAAAGCAAAATCCTTCCCTCTTCTGTTACAGTGACTCTTCATTGACTATTAAACTTCTTGCAATCTTACACTTTGCTTGAAAGCTTCCTGGAGGTGTGGTGCAAAGTTGCAAACCTTCCAAACCCTGAGGGATAGTGAGGAAACACTGGAACACGTAAATAGCTGCACTAGTTGAGGGAGGCTCACACAGTTGGTAGGAAGTCCTTTGGCATTTTGGTATCACTGTTTTTGGCTTCCTCCTAGCAGAAACACAAATGATTAGTCGAAGAACATTTCACAGTGTGCTTTGGATTCATGTAGGCAGGACTTTTCTGAGCTAAACGTGGGAAGGAGGAGGAAGGAAGGTGGAGAAACTCAGCCATCTGTCAGTATTTTTAAAGACACATCGAGAAGGGACATTCTTCTCAGGGCTTTTGGAACACTTTCCCTGATGGCACATTCCACAGAGGAGTCTTTCTGACAGGGCAACAGGGACTGCTATCTACGTAGTGACGCATCTGGGCAAGCAGATTGCTCTGTGTAGAGTTGATGTTCACTGTAGGGCTATGAACAGTTCAAGGCAGTGCAGTATTGGAAGGAAAGGAAGCTTGTGGCTTGTATCTGTAACATTAAAGTGCATCTTTAGCTGGTGCTTACTCTCTGAAGGCATCCATTGCCATTGAAAAAGGGGCTGAAAAGCTATGGACAGATATTCTAGTGCATACATTGAAAATAATTGACAAACTGAAAAAAACCTAACTAATTCTCCTTGCAGATCATGCAGATAACTAAACAGCTACTCCCTTGATATTGCAAAACCCTCTCTCCATCTTTTTTTTTTTCCCCTGGCTTTTTGTGTTTTTTGAAAAGCATGTGTAAGAAAAATGTAAAATAGGTAACAGAATTAACTCCATGTTATGGTGATCTTTAGGGGTGACAAATGCATTGATAGCAGTGGGATTACAATGACACAAAAAAAAGACCTCCTGTATTTCTCCATTGCTAAAAAAAAAAGGTGGTGGAGCACACGTTGTCTCTTGTAATTCATTGTGCATGAGCATAAAACAAAGACCTTCTGAACTTCCTGTTGTCTGTTGTTATACAGAAAATATTGTTTATGGTCAAGAAGTAAGCATATCAAGGAAGAAAAGAAAGCCAGGATTCTATTGTTAGTATAACTGAAATGTTGAGAGACTATTTTAATCCAGCTCCAATTGTTTCAAAAACGAAGTAATAGCAATGCAGCGAGAGTGATGCTGTGAAATACTGACACACACACACAGACACGCAGTCTCTCTCCTTCATTTAACCCCTTTTCCTTGATTCTGTGCTCATTCTTTCACTGCTCTCCTGTGTCCTAGAGGTTTCACGCTGGTGGAGGTTATGGGGGATGTTGCTGGGAGTTGTCAGCATCCAGAGTCCTTTGTCAAGAAGAATATGATGTTCATGTTGATGTTTGTTTGCGTTCTTCTTTGTCCTTCTAGGATTACTTAGGATAATTTTTGTATGTTTGCTGAGACACTGCTCCCTTTCTCGACTGGTCTGCAGCTCCATGTTACATCCAAATGTACTACACCTGGTGCCGTTTAAATATGTTATCTCTTTATTCTCTTTGTTACCCCTAAACCCAGTTTGTCCAGCTCCAGGTTCACACTGTGGCTGACCATGGGCCAGCTGTTTGCAGCTGTGCTCCTCTATGCCACGTCCTGTGTCTCCACTTCTCAAGACCTCTACTGTCCTGCCCAGTCAGCACTGTCATCATGTTGCTATTGTGTATATCTCATTACACATGGAGCAGCAGCTTGTCATTGCTGTCTATGCAAAACCATGGTTGTATCTCACAAATAGAAACAGAAGTAAAACAGATAAGGCACAGACACCTGCTGAGCTGGAGAAATTGCTGTCAGAGCTAAGAGAAGCAAAACAAATCTACGGGCAGGTCAAGGAAAGTTTGGAGAGGGCAAACCTGAGAGGTCTCAGTGCACAGGTCTTGCACATTGCTTACACAGCTTATGGTCTTGTTTACTAGCAATGGCAATGTTGTGAAAGAGGGTTACACAGGAGGGAGAAAGAGCAACAATACTGGGTCAGCTTGGTGCTGGAAATACCCTTGCTCTGATGGCACTGGGTGTGAGGTGCTAGAGAGATTGGAGACAGGTTCAAGTCACAATTCCATGTTAACCAGCATGTCCTGCTGTCCAGGCTGAGCCAGAGTAGGAAGATAATTTTCTTACACTCCTCTTTGAAATGCCTGGCTGCTCCTGAAGGCACATCGAGAAAATTTCTGTTTGGGGAGTTCTGCATGGAGACAGAACTGCGCTCTGCATCACCACAGGTTCCATGCACCCTTTGCTCAGTCACCTAGAATGTCTGGGGTACACTCCCTACACTGTCCACACCTTTCAGCAGGCATTGGGAGGGTGGGGATGGAAGGGTCACCAGCGGCTCACTGCAACTAGTGGAATCAGGTAAGTAAAAAGGAGGATGGACAGGCACCCTAGGAAAGCAGCACGCACATACAGATAAGCATAGAAGTCTTGTTTACACAGAACCATATCCATCTGTCCTAAAGTACACGGACCTTCAAATGGCATTGCCAGCTTTTGGAAATTCTCAGTATTTTAATTTTACCCCTATTCTTTACCACAAAGAAAATAATAAAATTTGTTGAAAAATCCAAGTAGTTCTGGACTGATGGTTCACTGGAGTGTTTCTGCCTTTCTTCTTAGATGGGATTGCCACTGAACTCCTACAGCCTAGACATTACAGAATTTTATGTCTTTGATCTCCTCTTTCTTTTCTTCCCTTCCCTCACTGAAATGCCCTGTGATTAGGCTGTGTACAGCCCTGCAGAAGGCAGGGTCATATCCACAGAACTCTACACAGGATGGCCCAGCCTTGCTGCAACATGAGAGAGACATTGTTCCACTGAAGAGCAAGGTTCAGGGAGAATAGTGGTAGTAGAAGGTGCTGGAAGGTCTGTACGTATGACATATCAATGTCTCTGTACATGCAGATAGGCAGCCCTGACCTACTAAGAAGACAGAAACATGAAAAATAGCAGAAATGAGAAACACCAAAAAGGAGAGTACTAGTTAAAGGAGCTGCTGACAAATGATGGATGTTAAGAAGACAACCATAACATAAGGATCAAGAAAACGTACAGAAAACCCAGGGCCTCCAGGGAATGAGCCAGCTTGGTCGACTGCTTATTTGAAAAGGGATGAAGATGTTAAAAAGAAGAACTTGTTTCAATGAGGAAGAGGGGAAAGAGGATATAAGGAGAAGCAAATCATGCAGGTGAGGCTAATCACAGAGGCTGCTGAGTAGCCCTAAGTCAGACAACTTCTGCCTGTTCAAGGATGACATGGCCATGTCCCCCAGGACGTCCCACTGGGCCATGTTGTGCTTGAGAGAGAATAGTGTGCAGACCTCCAAGGGGAGATGGGCAAATCCCTTCCAGGGCATTGCAACGGATAAATTATTGAGGCAGGGGCTGTTTGAGTTTTTACCTTCCTCCTACACTGTGAGTGTGCATGTGTGTGCGTGTGTGTCTGTGTGTCTTTGTGGTGCAATTAATTTACAGTCTTCAAGCTTAACCAGCTGGCAAGCAGAGGGACCTCAGGGCTGGGCTGGTATCTGGGGGGACCTATGATTGTGGGGTGCCTGTGGGACAGGTCATGAGGAGGAGGGGACTTGGCTGTCTGTGCCCTTGTTTGTGTGAGTCCCGTATGTGGGTGCTCTGAAGGCAGCACTTTGTCTGTGGGTGTATGTGTGAGCACCCACATCAATGTCCTCTTGTGTGTGTCTCTGGGATGAGTGCTCAGCTTTGGTACTGGCTGAAAATGGGAAAGCAGCAGCCAAGTTCTTCAGCCTGGGCAAAAGCCCAGGGCCCCAGGTCCCTGAGCTGGGCTCCAGTAGATGCCCCTAACAGAGACAGGCAGTCCATTCTCTTTTGGCTGCACACTACCCCCAAAGGAGATCAAATAAGGAAGTCTTTCTGTAGTTGTGAACTACTCAGGGAAGACATCTCCCTGTTTCTGCCTGAGAAGTAACAGCCTGTCAGCTCCTACATCTGCCCTCTGCTCCTTCTCTCTTTAGCAATTGGCTCTCCATCAGCTGGGCCCTGAGAGATTAAAAAGATCCCAAGCTGTTAAGACAGAGGATCAGACTGTACCTTAAAATGAAGTATTTTTAAAAGAAATTGCTCTTAGTACAAGCAGGTGGTTTCAGGGCCTCTCCCTGATGTGCATCAGGTTAGCCAATGCCTTTTTCATCAGAACCTCATCTCCGTCCATGGATGAGTTTAACTGCAGTCAATCTAGAGCAGTGACAGACTGAAAACAATGTAGTCAGAGATGCAGAGGGCCTAAATTTACCTGTTTTTCTGTAAGTACTTCAGGGTAAGAAAATGACTGGTGGCCTACCCCTGGCTGGTATAAGAGAATGAGCATGGCTACCCAAAGGGCAGAAGACCGACAGTCACTCCCTCAGTCTGCTGCTCCCTCTTCCCTTTCTCCGTACAGCGAAGTGATACCATGTGGCCACTTTGGTGAAAGTAATTCACTTATGTGTTGGTTTGTGTTAATTCAGGCAGGCTTTGCACACACAGTTTCCAGAAATCTGGAAATTTGGAAAGCAGTTTTCAGGCCATGGAGGGCCAGGAAAAGTTCAACAGGGTTTGACAACATGCAGAAATCTTCTGGGTCTGAGAATGGTGTCATCTTCCTGAAACATCTGCTTTGAAGTGCTTCTCCTGCACAGTTTTATTTTGATTAGCCCTTTCTCTGTGTCAGCTTTATTCTATTTTTATTTCATAGAGTACAACTCAGAGCTTAAATAATTTGTCAGATTAAGAGAAGCAGAGTATTTCTATCTCTCAAAACAGGAATGAAAGTAAGGAAAAGAAGCATCAGCACTTTTAAATTGGACTATGCAAGGTTGTGGATTTTGTCGGGACTTCTGCTTAATTAAGGTATTTTTAAAGCTGTGTCATGCTTCTAGTACTCTGTTTGGTCCCCATGCTGTGAAAGGGAAAATAAAAACACAATGCTTTTTCATGCCTTCCTGTCCTAAATGTCAGTGTGAATAGGCTTAAATGTGTTCTTATTTCTCGATGGGCACTTTATTTCCAGGCCATTTGAGAGGGTAGTTACTCAAATTTGTCTGCTGTCAGACGGAGAAGAGGGGAGGAGCTGAGTGTTACTTCTGCAGTGTCATAAAGAAGTGCAACTCTCACCCATATTGATAATTAACACACAATCAGCCACACATACTCTGTCTGGCTCCTCTCAGTTTGTGTTAGCTTCCTTGTTTATATGCATCCAGTGATCACTTAGTTGCTGTTAAGGAACGGGAAAGATTTCAAGGTGGCACTGTGGTGATTCCCATCCATGCTCCCTCCCAGACGCTGCCTTCGTATTCCAGCACAAACATCTCTTTCTTTGCAATAAACCACTGCTGACATCAAGCACATCAAGACATTACTCTCTGAAGTTTTTACCATTCAAGTCTGAAGGTGATTTATCAAACAATAAATCATCAAGCAGTAAAGACAGAAATTCAAAATCTGTCTTTTCCTAGTACATCTTTAAACCAACCAAAACCTCTTCCCAAGCAATTTCCCCAAAGTTAGGGCAGACCCAGAACTTTGCTGGTATTGTGAGCATGGAAGCTGACTTTTGCAAAGTCAGGATGAATTACGCTTAAAGCAATATCTGTGGTCCTGGTTGAGATGCCCTCTCTTTTTAGTAGTCATTAATCTACCCCTTCCAGCAGGATTATTACTCTTCTCTACCCGCTGCATTTCATTAATTGAAGGATAATGCAATCTGTAGCACGTTTCCAAGCACTTTCCCAGTGCACTGACTCAGGGGGTATCTTTCAGTGTCAAGTCTGCAGGTAGTCAGTACGGAAATCTGGCTGGGCTGCAGAGCTCCATTGTGCAAACAAAGTCACTGGAGCTTTCATAAGTGCTGTACTGTTCTCATTTGTGTGCACACACCAGAAGATTATACAATAATCCTGGCAAGACTGGGCACCTGTTAGAGAGTTATCCTTTGTGCTCAAAATCAAGAATTGGAGTAAGGCCAGGCAAAACCATGGATCTGATAGAATGGATCTGCAAATTGCCATATTTTTTATGTATACATGCATATATATTTTTTTTGCCTGTTTGTTTCAATTACCTATTTAGCAAATGTGAGTGAAACTCCTGCAGACAAAATCACATTTCACAGAACGTGCTGAGTTGGAAGGGAACACTGCAGGATTTTGGAATAATAAGCCTCCTGCTTCTACACGAACTGGAGACAACCAATAGCATCTGTTGATGCAGCCTGAGAGCTTCTCATCACTAGGGCAGAAATGTCCCTGTTGTACTCTGCCACTGTGCAGCAAGGAAGTTCAGAGCCATCTGCTTCCATGACTGACTGCAGTCACGTCAAACAGGATACTGGGCATGACATCTACAGCAAAGTAGCTGCAAACTGGCACTCCTGCCTAGGGAAGGGGCTACCAGCTATATACTCACACTTCAAACGTATTTCCTTTGGTCCTTTCGCCAGCAGTGGCTGTTTGTGGCTGTATTCCTGTCTTCTGCTGAACTGGATCTCTTTTTCTGCCCATTTACCAATAAGTTGCCATTCATCACTTCCTCTCCTGTTTCTGGTGTGTATGTGATGCCTGCAAGAAGAACGGGAGAATGAGGAACAATCCCCGTGTCAGTAATTCATTAGCAAAAGAATCTAGGTGTGTCAAAGCACTGCTCTTCTTGCAGCTACAGTTTGGAGAGAGTGAGAGAGCCATGAACTGGCTCCTATAATCCCATCTTCTAGTCTATAACAGTTCAGTCTGTCTTTGGAGCCTTTTCCCTGGAGGATCACTCCTGCGTTCTATCTGAGATGAGTCTGGTGGAGAAAAAAAAGGGCAGAAAAGAACTGTGAACGTTGTTGGTTTCCCAGCTTAAGCAACCTGGATCTTCAGTCTACTTCATCTGATTGTGATGTTATGGATGGAAAATCTGGTCTAAAAATGGCCCCTCTCTGGCAGCAAGGAAATGGTCAATATTTGTGTTGTTCTTTCAGCTTTGCTCTTCTCTTAGCTTTCATTTTATCTTCCACACCTCTTTTGGTTGCATTTCTCTAATACCTATGTAGGTAACACTCCCTTCTTCCAGTTTCCTACTGCAAAGCCCTCAGCAATATTTGGTAGTTTCCTTTTCCATATTTCAGTCCCAGATCTCAAGGTTATGCAATTTCACTGTTTAAAGTAATGCATGGCATATATTTACTGGCAGAACAGCTATGGATGCTGCTGTTATTTTTCAATTTGTGTAGAAGCATCCCCTCTGCCTTTCATGGTGCTGCAATTGTGGAGATTTTTTTTCAGTGTCTTTTGTTCACACGATTGAATCAAGTAAAGAGAATGCAATCTTTTGTTGGGATGTCCACACTGTGTGGCCCACTACCCACATATCCATGGAAAATAGTTGCCTAAAATGAATTCTGAACATTTTAATCCTGGTGAAAAATGTGAAACCTTTTTTCTTCTCCATCTTTCCCTTGTAAATTCTTTCCCTAGGGCTCGAGAAAGAGTTCATGCTAGACTTCGGTTTAAATTCACTTCTTGCCCAACAAGGAAGAATAGTAGTCTCCTCTGAAAATTACATCAGAAATCTGAAATAAGCAAGGAAACACTCTTTCATTTTGCATCTTTCCTTGTCCTTTGTCAAACAGATGACTAAGAGTGGGGGGGTTTATTATTTTTCTTTTAGTGTAGTATCTTAATTGCTTTTTAAACATCTTGAGGAAAGGTTTTTTCTTTCCACTGTGCTGCCCTTTATGTTTGGAATCTCAGGTTTCTGGATACACTAACTATGAATTACACAAATGT
Source organism: Cephalopterus ornatus (assembly GCA_013396775.1). NCBI lineage: Eukaryota > Metazoa > Chordata > Aves > Passeriformes > Cotingidae > Cephalopterus > Cephalopterus ornatus. The sequence continues at coordinate 13,922 of VZRE01010691.1, forward strand.
GACTATAAAAGATGACCAAGTTCTTCTGGATAGTCCATGTGTGGAGAGTGTAATGTTTAACATCAAATTTGCTTATTTGAAGAAAGGTGGTATTACACTGGAATTTTGATTTAGAAAGTGATACAAAATATATTGAAATCAGAATAAAATGTAAGTTAAAGTTAGCAAAATATAGTAATTGCAACACACAGTTCTGTTGAAACACCAATGTGATTCCAATTACCCTTATCTAGAGTATGCTCACCACCATGATGCTGGGTGTTCCCAGTCTCACCAAGAAGGCACCTATACATTGAAGCCATATTTAGTCCATTGCTCTCTTTTAAATTATTTTGTTAGTTGTTAAGTTTATGTCTTGGTAACGAAGCTGTTTATCTAAAGCAAAGGCCATTCTTGAGTCCCTTTTGTGTGGAGAAGATGTCAGTTTTCTTTGCAACATCCATGGTCAATCATGCTACACGTTTTTCTCTGAGCTTCATAGGCACATCACCCATATCCACCTCATCTTAGCATTCTCCCATTATACAGTCTTATTGGTCAGTCACAATTCCCTGCACTGTAGATACCCTTTCTGATGAGCTCTGCCCAGCCTCAATGCAGAGAAACATCATTTTTGCAGGTCTCAGCTGTCCTGATTGAAGTCTTGGAAGAGCTGCTTTTTAGGTTTGATGCTGTGATTATAGTTTTGAACCAGAATCCATGAACTGTCGAGAATGTTTCCATCTCTCGTGCACAGTTCTGCTCAGCCTTCAGCTTGTTGACTTTGGGTGCAAGTAAGAAGGTAAACAGAACTACTGTTTTTCTGAGAAGGGAGCTTGCAAGTAGGATAAGAATTACAACTCCTGTGTTATTATTGCCTCTTTTCAAGGACAGGAGGAGTTGTATTTACTAAGCTGAAAGATGATAGGTCTTTTCAGGTTTTTGTGCTCATCTTACTCTTACGATCTTGGAGTTCCCCAGTTGGGTAGCAAGGTTGAAAATGCTTGGGGTGTATAATCAAAGTATATCCTGAGTAGAAAGGGACCCACAAGGATAATTCTGTCCAACTCTTGTCCCTGCACAGGACCATCCCAAGAATGACTCCATGTGCCTGAGAGCATTATCCAAATGCCCTTGAGACTTGTCAGGCTTGGTGCCATGGGAAACTTGTTCCAGTGCCCAACCACTCTCTAGATGAAGAACCTTTTCCTAATATCCAACCTAAACCTACTGGCACAGCTTCATTCTGTTCCCTTGAGTCCTGCCACTGGTCACCAGAGAGAAGAGTTCGGTGCCTATCCCTCTGCTTCCCCTTGTGAGGAAGCTGTAGACTGGCATCAGGTCTCCCATCAGTTTCCTCTTCTTCAAGATGAACAAACCAAGTGATCTTGGCCGCTCCTCATATGGCTTCCACTCTAGACCCTGCACCATCTTCCTGGCTGTCCTTTGGATGTCTCTAAGGGCTTAGTATCTTATATTGTGGTGCAATTCACTGGTAAATATTATTTAACCTAAAACCTTAAATCATCTTGTCCATGAG
>VZRE01010692.1:36875-52658 GCA_013396775.1 Cephalopterus ornatus
TTTCTTTTTTTAAAACCATTTAGTAACTTTTTAATATAGTTTACGAAAATAAATTATACGGCAACTATTTTAATAAATTAAGCACGCACCAAAACAACAACAACAACAACAAAAAAAACTTAAAAAAAAAATTAAAAATGGAGGGGGGGAATAAAGATAAAAATTAAGCAAAGCTGCATTTTTGTTGTTGTTGTTCTACCCAAGGGTGGTTCCTGCCCTTGGAGCTGCCAAAATCTGCTCGTTCCTTCTCTAAAGGCAAGGCTGGATCCAGTGTAACTCGTATTTTTTGTTTTGGAGTGAAGCCCTGGATGGGGAGGGGGAGCACTGGGAGCATCCCAGTGTGTTACTGGGCACCAGTTGTGCTTGTTCAGCTGGAGGCACAGTTGGAGGCAGCGCTGCCAGGACCCCCCTGATCCCAAGGGAAGTTTGGAAAGGGGGTTCCCACCTGCCCCGTCTCACCTGGAAGACTCTGGATGAGGAGTGAGGGGCTGCTCGGAGCATATGGATAAATCCCTCCACTCCAGAAGCCAAAAGGGTTGGAAAAGTTGATCAATCCCTCTGTTCCCAAAAAGCCAAGGAGGGTTTGGAAAGGTGCATCCATCCCTCTGTCCCCAAAAACGAAGGAGGGTTTGGAAAGGTGGATAAAATCTCCCCATTCCCAAAACCAAGGGGATTTGGAAGGTGGATAAATCCCTCCACTCCCAAAAACCAAGGAGGGTTTAGAAAGGTGGATAAACCTCTCAGTTCCCAAAAACCGAGGGGATTTGGAAGGTGGATAAATCCCTCCATTCCCAAAAACTAAAGGAGGGCTTGGGAAGGTGGATAAATCCTTCCATTCCCATAAGCCAAGGGGACTGAGTTTGGAAAGGTGCATAAATCCTTCCATTCCCAAAGCTAAAGGGGTTTGGGAGGTGGATAAATCCCTCCATCCCCAAAAGCCAAGGGGATTGGGAAGATATCCAGGTTCCCCCCCAAGCCCTCAGCCCTGATGGTCAATTTGAAGGGTAAAATCATCCCAAGGACAGATTTTAACTGCAGGGAATGAAGGAAAACGGCCACTTCCCTTCCCCCTGGAAGCAGGAAGGCCCTTCCTTCAGCAAATCCTACTTTTCAGAGGTTTTCTCCCCAAAACACTCCCGGGACATGAGCCCCAACCACCACCTGCAGCACAGCCCCACGGGTCGCTCTTAAAACCACTTTCAGGGTTTAAAAAAAAAAACACTTTTAGGGATAAAAATCTGGCCAGATGTGGCAACACCACACCTGGAGCTCCCAAATCCCTCAATTCCCAACCGCAGGAGCAGCCCAGGCTGTTCCCATATGGGACCACCCCGCAAATCCAGCTGCAAGGCTCAACCCAACTCAAGCTAAGGATGGATTTTTCCACCCTTTCTTCTTTTTTTGGCCCCAAGCAGGCGGATGCTGAGCTGGAAACTTCCACGTGAGAAAACTGCCCCGGTTTTTCCCAACTTCTTGCTGCTGGAGGGAGGAAGGTCATTCCCAACCTTGAAACAGGGTGTTGGGAGAGGAGGGGGAACCTGCCAACCAGAGCAGGGCTGAGGGCTGCCCGCATCCAGCTGGAAAAGCACAGAAAGGAGCTTTTCCGTGGACACTTTCTGCGCTCCAATGGTTTTTATGGTCCATTGCCCGGCTCATCCGGCTCCGGGCCCTGACGGAGGGAGCAGGACAGGCACCACCCTCTGCACAATTCAAGGTTGGACAAGGGTGGCGATAATAAAATTCTTTTCCCGGATCAGCAGGATGGGAGCAGCCTCCAGAACCAGGCTGCAAAACATTCCAGGCAGGATGACACAGCAGCGGGGGCCCATTCCCCAAACTGGGAAGGCAGGGATGAGGCAGCCCTGGGAGACGTTCCCCACGTCCACAGAGCCCACCCCTCACTTCCAGCCATGGATTAAAACCTCTGGATCATTCCCAGCCCCACGCGGATCAAACCCCTCGCTCCCCTCACACCTCCATGCGCAGGAACAGCTTTATTTTCCACGGATTTCAGGAGAAGGCTGTTAACTACAGTTAACCTTGGGATCTCAGCCAGCACCACCAGCCACAGGCTGGGGCTGGCACTGACCTGCTCCAGCTTTCCTGCCTTGGCTCGGAGCAAGGAGAGGTGGAGCAGAGCCCTGGGAATGCTGAGGGAGCATCTGCCACCTCCATGGATCCATGGGAGGGGTCTCATCCCTATCCCACACCCCCCTGGGCCCTATCCAACACCTCCCAGCACGTCTCCTCCGTCATTTCAGACCCAAAACCTTCCTGCTGGCCCAAATTTGGGAAGAGCTGCCCCCTCCATGCTCAGGGTTCAAGTAACAGCAGGAGCACCATCAGGCTGCTGGGATAAATCCTACGAGGACACCAACAGCCGACCAGAAACATGGAATTCAAGTATTGTCCCCGATGTTTGGCTGCTTCAACGGCTCTGAAAGGTGTGGAACCACCTCATCCTCCCTCGGGAGGAGCTCTGGGGGGGACACAGGGATGGGGTGCTGCGGGAAATCTCTCCTGACCCACCAGGGTTGTGCGTTTTCACCCCAAAACAAGCCCAGCACCCACTCCCAGTGCCCACCCAGCACCACCCTTCCCTGTTCTGCCCTCCAGGTCGGCTCCTTCCCCCCTTCCCAAACCCAGCCTGCACCTCTCCATCCCAGAACAGGGAAGGAAGGACTGGGAACTTTGTCATTACCACACTATGGGGAGGGATGAGCTTCTCCCCGGCTTGGGCATGGGGAGACTCCCAGCTTCCCTATTCCCTGCATCCCACCATCCCTCCCTGATCCACACACACCCGCCATGCCGTGGATCCTGCTTCCAGGGTCTCTTTTTTGGGGAGAAGCCTGGCAGGACACACCGGGCACGGAGCTGCGCTCTCCAAGGCCTGGCTCTTGGGAAGCTTTTCCCTGCCCTCGCACAGTCAGGATGGAGCAGCGTCCCGTGAGGTATTTCTGTGGATCTGGAAGCTCAGTTTCACCTGGAAGCCAAATCCTTTCTTTGCAGACCACGTTTGTGCTCCCAGGATGGGCAGGGCAAGGTTTGTAGCACCTTCGGGGCAGCGCCGGGCCGGTGGAATTTTTCCAGGCTGCCTTAAAATCCAACACAAATCCTGTTGGATTCCAGGACACGGATCGTCCTGCAGGGAGAGCCCAAGGTCCTGGCAGCTCACAGGACACCCACCTGGATCCTGGCAGGACGGAGCGATTCCTTGGATTGAGAGCCCGGGAGCTTGCTCCTCCAAATACAGGGATAAAAAGGCTTCTCCAGAATTCCCGGCATGACCTGGAACTCCACCATGAAGTTCCCGCTCAGTGGGTGCAGTGGATGAAGCAGCAGACCAGGATTTGAAGCGAGGGGAGGGGGTTATTTGTGCCCAAAAGCACGGCAAGAGCCACTACCTCTCCCGGCTTTGCTGTGGATCCATGGATGTCCCAGGGAGAGAAGGGAGCTCCCAGAGATCAGATGCTGCTCCAGAGAACCCTCAGGGATCTGCTCCTTGCTCTGAGTCACCCCTGAGCTGCTCTCAATGCCCCAGCAGCTCCTCCTCAGGATCCTTCACAGCTCCAAAGGAAGCCATTTCATTCCCAGCTCCTGGAATCAGCCAGAGAGGGGCTGGAAGTGCATATCCCATGGCTCTGCAGGAAGTACCTTTGGTCCACAGACAGTTCCAGCTTCTCCACCTTCCTTCCACTTCCCGGGGGTTCAGGGGGATCTTCCAGTGTTTGCTCGGGGAATGGCACTTCCTCAGGGGAGCAGCACCAACCATTCCCTCTGGATCCACGACATTCCAACGGCTCCCACATTCCTCCTGCCTTGCGCCCAACCTCCTACGGGACCATCCCGCAAATCCAGCTGCAAAGCTCAGCTTCCCAAGAGGCTGGGTTTGGCTCCCAAATCCTGGGAAGCAGGGGAGCTGGGCCGCTGAGCTGCCCAGAGCTCCAAGCTTCCCAGAGGTTATTCCCCGGGAGCCATGAATCCTTCTTGGCTCAGTTTGCCTCCAGCGGCTCTCCAGCTGCATCCCCCTCTCTGTGGGGACCGAAGGACGAGTGTTGCCACAATGCCTTGGAGCAGATGGATCCTCCCAGAGAGTCCCCTTCCTCCCTGCACCTCTGCCCACCTGGAGGTTTCCCAAGGCAGGCTCACCACGCAGTTATTCCTCATGCTGAAAACAAAAACCGAAAGACATCAAAAAATAAAAACTTTCCCAAACTTGTAAAATAGTGCCATGACATTCCTTGTTCTGCCACGAGGCCGGGGCCGGGCTCTGCTGCCTCCGGAGACGCCTTTTTTTTCCCCAGGAGCCAAGGCTCTGGATCCTGCTCTGCTGGGCTTCTTGGGAATCTTGGCCCCTTCTTCTCTGTACAAAAGAGCTGGAGAGCAGGAGTGGCCCCCCAGCAGCAGGGGAGTCGGGGGCTCCTTCCCACCACGGCCTGGCTTCGGGCTGCGGGATGGCAACAACCAAATTCCTGGGGGGAAAGAGAGGGGGAGAGGGGTCAGACACCAGGGCGATGGATCTGGCCCCGGGAGGGAGCACAGCACGGGGTGGGAACAACCTGGAGGCTTGTTCCCCTTCCCAGGGAAAGCTGGGAATGGTGGAACAACAGGAAGGCTTGTTGCCCTCCCCAAGGAAAGCTTGGGAATGGCAAAAAAACATGAAACCTCGTTCCTCTATCCAAGGAAAGCTTGGGAATGGTGGAAGAACATGAAGCCTTGAGCCCCTTCCCAAGGGTAAAAGACCTTGAAACTTTGATGCCCTCCCCAAGGAAAGCTGGGAATTGTAAAAGACTATGAAACCCTGTTTCCTTTCCCAAAGAAAGCTGGGAATGGTAAAGGACTATGAAGCCTTGTTCCCTTCCCAAGAAAAGCCTAGAATAGTAAAAGACTATGAAACCTTGCTCCCCTCCCCAGGGAAAGCTGGGAATTGTAGCAGACCATGAAGCCTTGTTCTCTTTCCCAAGGGTAAAAGGCCAGGAAGCCTTGTTCCCCTCTCCAAGAAAAACTGGGAATGGTAAGAGACCATGAAGTCTTGCTTCGCTCACCAGGGAAAGCTTGGGAATGGTGGAACACCCCGGAGCGAACAGGCACGACTGCCCCAGGAGGGCTGGGTGGGTTTGCAGTCCCGGGAGCACAGTGGGACCGGGGGTGTGATCCCAAGGGATGGATGCCAGCAGCATTCCCGTACCATCAGTGCCGGGAGCACGGCTGAGGCAGCTCCGCTACGTGGAGGATTCCGGCTCCTGGGTCTGTCTGGAGATGAGCTGGGCCTCCTTCAGCGACAGGTAAACCTCCTCCTGTGGGTCGTAGTAGTAGAACTTGCGGATGTAGGAGATCAGGGGCCTGGAAAAAGCAGCGGGAAGAGCTTCATCCCTGAGCCACCACCCCTCCAACCCCCCACACAGCACAGCCAGAGCCTCTCCCAGAGCCCACCCAGCTCCGTCACCGCCGAGGGAACAGTGATCCGCACCCCAAAGCCGTGCCGTGGCTGGGAACACCTCGCTCCCAAGCTCGGAATTCCCACGTGCATCCCCACATCTCATGGGACACTCATCCCGCCGTCCCAAGGCTGGGGAAGGCAATTATTTCCCCCCTGGGCCCTTGCTGGAGATACAGACCCTTCCCACTGCCTGGGAGGGAGGGAATCAAAGGGACCCATCCCTGGGGACTCACTTGGGCAGCGGGAGCTCGGGAATGTGGTCGATCCGGACCAGCTGCCGGATCCGAAAGCGGCAAAGGTGCTGAAGGGATTTGACGTTGCTGAACCTGGAGACGGGATACAGGAGCTGGACGGGCGTTGGAGGGAGACCTTCGGGGGGAAAAAAGCCAGCATTGGAGATGAAGAAGTGCTCCTGATCCCAAAGGGAAAAAGCTGAGCTCTCCTCAAGGCCAGGATCCACACGGTGTCATGGGATCATGGAACAGTTTGGGTGGGAAGGGACCTTAAAGCTCATCCAGTGCCATCCCCTGACATGGGCAGGGACACCTTCCACTAGCCCAGGCTGCTCCAGCCTGGCCTTGGACACTTCCAGGGATCCTGGGGCAGCCACAGCTTCCCTGGGCAGCCTGTGCCAGGGCCTCCCCACCCTCCCAAGGAAGGATTTCTTCCCAATATCCTATCTAAACCTACTCTCTTTCAATTTAAAGGCCATTCCTCCTGGTCCTGTCGCTCTCTGCCCTCATAAAAAGTCCCTCCTCCTTCTTTTTATAAGCCCCAGGATTTTCCTAGGATCCCACTGCTTTGGAATCCCTGGAGAGACAAACCAGCCAGGGGTGAGGCCCCTTTGCCTGCAAACACCTCCCTCACGAGGCAACAACAGCCCTGATGCCATGGGCTGACTGGAAAAGCAGATCCCGGGAAAAGCAAGCTCCAAACCCCCAGGACTGGCAGATGAATCATCCCTTCAAGCAGCAGCAGGGAGTTTTCCAGGGATGCAGAAAGCAGCCGAAGGAGAAGGGAGGCAGCACGGGCAAGACCCAGGCTTTGCTCTGCACATCCCTCAGGATTAGAGTGGCTGAGTGAACTAAAGGTGTCAAAAACCTGGGGGATTTGGTCAGACCAGGCTGTGCCAGAGCTGCTCATTCCTGGGCTGGGAACAAAGGCAGAGGCAGCTCCAGCCTCCCCACCCAGGGAACAACCTCCCAGGGCTGGGAGGGATCACCCCCCGCCCCCCCCCCGCCCCAAAACCTCCCCCTCCCCCAAAATTGGGGAACGACAATGAAGCCCACAGGCCCCAGAGGTCAGCAGGAGCACTGGGAAGGATCTTTGGGAGCTGGGCTCACTCCCAGCACAGGGTTTTATCTGTCTTTACAGAAGGATTCCAAGGCAGTTCCACTCTAACCCCCTCCTGCTGGCTCCTCTCCCAGGGCACTGGAGTGAGAGGAGAAAAGGGAAAGCTCTTCACACTGAGACAGGCTCCCAACTGCTCCAGGCAGCTCAGGAAGCTGGGAGCCAGCTTTGGAAGGAGCAAGGAACAGCGAGTCATTGAAGGCTGGTTTCTGACCCCTCTTATTCTCCTACCAGCAAAAAACAAAAAAAAAAAAGGAATGAGCCTCTGGGAGCTCAGCCAGGAGCCACAGGGACACAGCCCGAGCTCCCCTGGGCCACTGCCAGCTGGAAGAGCCCCCTCCTCCAAAACCCCTCCCTCCAAAACCCCTCCCTGCCAGCAGCAGGTCACAGTTGCAGCAGGAAAACAGCCCTAAGGAGCTCACTGGGGAGATTCCCAAATAGGCTCCCACTACGGATCAGGCATCACACCCTGAGACTTGTTTTATATCAAGGGTCTCCACACCCCAGCACTGGATGCAGGGAAGTTGCAGGATCCAGCAGCAAAGGGCACCTCAGCAGGTGCCCAGCACTGATTGAGGGGGATATTTTCTTTTTTCAAGTATGTTTTTCTAAATCAAGTCCTTCCTAAGCTATTTTTGCCTGGCTCCCAAGCCCCCAAAGCCAAGGGGCAGAAGAGATCCCAGGATCAGGAAGGTAAAGCGTCTTGAATTTCAGGATTTTTGGAATGGAGGGTCACTGCAAAAGCAGCTTCACAACCCTCTCCTCCCCACAGCACCTTCTAAATCAGCTTCCAGTGGCTGCTGGTGTCTGCAGAGGGCAACACTGAACAGATCCAGGCTGTGCTTCCTGCCTGCAGGAACACTGGATAAGGAACAGAAACTCTCTGGGCTGGACCCTGTCGGTGCTGCGGTGCCATGGGGAGGTCCCTGTCCCCACCAGGGCCTGCAGGAGCGGCGGCAGCGTGGACAGGGAGCAGATTTGCTGTCACCTTATTGCAACTTCACCTCAGCAACTCTCCCCCTGCTCTCCATCGTTCCCACTCCTGCTCTTTGCTCAAGGCACCAGCACCACTCACCCCTTTTTCCGAGTCCTCTCCCCCACTGTTGCTCTCTCCATTTACCCACTGGGCTCCTCCCTTCCTCTCACACGGGATTTTTTGGCTGGCAGGACAGAGAGGAGCAAAACCCAGGGAAACAATAAATCCAAGGCCCACAGTTGCCCGCCCCAGGATTCCCCGGAGGGGGATGTGAGCCCTCCGGAGTGGGATGGATGGGGGAGCCAAGCTCTGCAGCCAAACGTGCTCCAACAAAGCTGCAACGTTCCCTCCTGGATTGCAAGCCCCTGCCTGTGGATGAGCCTCCAGGGACTCCCAAATCCACAGAACTGTCACCTGAGGCTCACTCCAAGCTCACACCTGGAACCCCTCCAACATCCCTCCCCACCTCCACAGCCCCAGGTGGGTCTCAGCCACGGGAAAACCGGGAAGCCACGAAGCACGGAGTGGTTTGAGACGGGGGGAGGGAAGGAATGGGGGGTTTCAGTAGCCAAATAATTGCCTGTTGGGGGAGCAGCTTCCAGGCTTGGGAGGTGGTATCATGATACGATCCCAAACTCCTGGAAAGGAAGGTTTGGGAAGTCTCCTCACCCTCACGAGTGGAGACCTGCTCCTCAGGGTGTGCAGGGACGGGGAGACCAGGACACTGAGCAGAGCCCCAAGGTCACACAGAACCAACCCTCTGGGACAGAGGAGCAGCTGATCCCGGAGCAGAGCACCCCGGGGGCTCACCTGGGACCCTGGAGCGCAGGAAATAGAGAAACTTCCCGTTTTTGGAGTGCATGATGGCCCTCTTGATGAACTCCACCACCGACTGGCAGCGGTCCTCAAACTTGGGGTGGCACCACAGGCTGAAGGTCCCTGCCAAGAGAGCAGAGAAGGTGGCACGTCACAGGAGCACTGGTGGCAGGAGGGGGCGTTTAGGGACGGGTCTGGCACTCCCGAAATCCAGGTGGACATCCCAGGCCAACTGCTCAGAGCTGGGATGGGGCACTAAGAGGGAACACCAGTGGCACCACCACGTTGTGCCACTGGGACCAGTGCTTTCCAAGAGCTGGGGATGCACAGAGAGACGTGACAGCGTGACCTCTGGCACCCAGAGGTGGCCACAAGCCACCTCTGCCTGAAATTGTGAACAGCTGCAACTGCTGGGTCTGAAACTTCACCAGAATACACCTTAATCTGCAGAAGTCCTTGCTCCTCTGCAGTATCCCACCCCCAACATTCCCAAAGGAAGTGCTTCTGAGCACTTGGAGGTATTTAAACCAGACATCCAAGTGCTGATGGCCCCTTTTCCCCCAGGGATCACATTCCACAGCTTCACGTCCCTGCCAGCTGCTCCAAACACCTTAATTAAAGGGACTGTTAAGTAGGAGCAGGGTCACAACAGAGGCCACGGGTGTCCCTGTCCCTGTCACCCGACACGACGCCCGCCCCGAGCTCCAGTGGCCCGGCGTGAAACTGGAGATGGGGACACAGGGCCAGCAGCCCCCAAGCAGGTCACAGAGCTCCAAGTGGGTTAAACCCCCAGCCAGAGCAGTCCCACGAGCCCTGTGCTGCAACCAGACCCCCCTCCTCCTTGCACCAAAACCCTGGAGTCGTGGAACAGTTCAGGTTAAAAAAGGTCTCCAGGATCGAGTCCAAACATTATCCCACGTCACCACTAAACCCTGTCCCCAAGTGCCACATCCACACGGTTTCTGAACACTTCCAGGGCTGGTGACTCCACCACTGCCCTGGGCAGCCTGTGCCAGGGCCTGACCACACTTTCCATGAAGAAGTTTTCCCTAATTTAGGAAAAGGAGCTCCCTCAGGTCCAAGCCCTGACCAACGATGTCAGAGAGCAGCAGGAGAAGTTTGCTCCGAAGTTCTGTAATGGAAAAGCCCCAAACTCCTCCAGCTGTGAGAGCCCCTCCCACTTTCTATAAGGATAATGTGAAAATCCTTCCTTCTAGGCAGCAGCAAGAGACAGGGAGTTGGCTCTAGACAGGCTGGAATTAATGCTGGGACATCTTCCCATCAAGAGGGGCTCAACACCCACAGTGCTGACAGCTCTCAACGATGGCTCTTGCTGTGCATCACATCCCAGTGCCACAGGATCCCAAAAACACCCTGCTGTCAGCAATTCTTTGGGTCCAGTTTTCCAGAGCAAGGCCTGAGGAACTCTTGATTCCCAATTTTTCAGAGCGATGGGAGTCGTTCCTGGAGGCACAAGGAACAAGCTCAAACACCTTTTACCCCAAAGGACACAAAAATGCTCTTAAAATTAACAAGAAGGAGCTGGACGGGCTTTTACATCAAAGAATTGGGATCTGCCGAAGCCTAAAGGCTTTGGGGTCCCGGATGCTGCTTGGGGAAAGCAATGACACAAAACTAGAAAACCTTAAAATTAGGATTAAAAAAAAAAAACAGCCTAACTTAAAAGCAGAAGCTCAACACAGGAGTGAGGACACACCGCTACTGCTCCCCCTCTCCTGTCAGCTCTGCTTTGGGACCCTGAGGTCAGGGGGGTCCCTGCACCCCCAGGCTCACCTCTGTAGTGCTCCATCCTGGTGTGGTGGGTGATGCCCTGGGACCTAAAGCTCAGGCTCAGGATGTAGCGGGGGTCGGAGCTGTCCCGCACCAGGAAGGACCCGTCAGGTTTCCCCTTCAGCTTCATCTCGGCGTCCTCCCAGTTCATGGGGCCCCAGTACCACCCACACTGAGGACAGAGGCAGTCAGAGGGTCAGAACACGCTGGCAAGGGCGATTTGTCAGCAACCAAACACAGCACAGCTTGCTCCTGCTGCTACATTCCCAAATGGAAGTGCCTTGTGTCCCCCCAACCCCGGAGCGCGGACGGTTGGGATGGAAGGGCACCATCCCATCCCTCACCAGCCCAAAAGTGGGAAGGGGACAGATCAGACCACGACACCCCCTCCATTATCCCTCCATGGGATAATTCAGGCTGGAAAAGACCTCTGGGATCACTGAGTCCAACCCTTCCCCCAGCACTGCCCAGGCCACATCCACACCGTTCCCTCCAGGGATGGCAATTCCACACTGCCCTGAGCAGCCCATTCCAACGCCTGCTCCACAATATTCCCACCTAAACCTCTCCTGCTGCAACTTCAGGATGTTTCCTCTTGTCCTGCTGCTTGGTGCCCTGGAGAGCAGACCCCAACCCCCCTTCGCTGTGGGGAAGGCAGGAGGGTCCTTCCCACCCCTCTCCTAATCCTACGCTCCCAACTCCACGAAGGGGACGATCAGCCCCCAAAAATCAAACCCCGAACGTGCAATTTTTTTCCCCTCCTGGCTGCTCCAGTCCCAGGAGCCCCTTTACCTTCTCCAGCTCCCTCAGGCTGGCGGCGAAGCTGCTGGAATCGGGTCTGGAGAGGGGGCACTGCAGGTGCGGGATGGGCTGGGCCACCCCCTCCGGAGGCCGCGCCGGGACGATCCTGGGAAAGGCGTCTGCACAGGGAAAAACAACCCAGGGCCATCATCACCCACAGGGAGATTCCCCCACGGATGGTGATCCCAGCCCCTGGCACGGCTCCGGAGGTCAGGGAGGACAATATCCTTGCGGAGGACACGGTGGGAATTGTTCCCTGGGCCTTAACTGCTCTTCCTTACTCTGGCTCGGAGGGAAGGAGTGGGAGGAATGGACACACACATGCTGGAGAAGGGGCAGGTAAAGCCCTCTGGGGTCCCAAGGAAAGCGAAAGCAAAAGGGGGAAGGAATTGCTCAGGAAAACTTTGTGTGTGGGGCTGTCGCAGGAACAGAGCCTGGACCTGCAGGACCACGCGTCCCTGAGCAGCCAGGGCAGCACCTCAAAGCTGAGCAAGAAACCCCCCAAAGTGCAGATTCCTGAGGGGAATAGCCAGAGCCTGGGTAAAGCTCAGCTGACCTGGGGCGTGGGGCGGAGGAGGCGGAGGCAGAGGGAAAGACTGCAGGGAAGAGCCCATTGGACCCACTAGGACAGATGGAGGCAGCGTCCCACTGATATCATCTAGGAGAGAACAGAGGCAAGAGAGGTTCAGAGAACAGGAGAGACAGCAAGTGTGTGACAGGACCGAGCCAGGAATCCAGGAATCCAGCACTGCCTGGAGAAGGGAAGATAGAGCTTCCCCCGGCAGCTCTCCATCCTCCTCTGGCTTCTGAGCGTGGCTTCACATCAGCTCGGGGCCCTGCACACACACACAGATGTTCCCAGGGGAGAGGAATCCCTTCTCCAGCAAGAGAAAAAGAGGCAGTTCCAAGAGATCTCTGCCCCAGCACCCAGGACAGCTGCTGACTTCACCCATCCCGAGCTGCTCCTGCTCAGAGGAAGCTCCTCCAGAGGAAGATGAGGAGCATCCCAACCGGGCTCCTGCTGCAGGAGCTGCCACTTCCACCACCTGGATACCACAGAAGGGATCCAGCCTCACTGGGAGATGGGCAGAGAGGGGAAACATTCCTGAAGGCAGCAGAAATCCTACAAAACCAGCACGTTCCCTCCCACCTCGCTGTCCCACCCTCCCCCTCCCCTCCTTCCTGATCCAAGGGAAATCTGAAGCTTCCACGGAATCCTCTGCCAAGGGAAGGGTGAGCAGGTGTTGGGGTCAGGGGGCCCCGAGGATGCTGCCCCACGGATCCCACATTCCCAGCCCACCGAGGGTGCTCCCAGGGCAGTACCGAGCAGGCTGAGGCTCCTCCGGGGTGGCGGGGGAGGAGTTGGAGGGTGAGGGGAGGTCAGTCCTCGCTGGGAAATGTCCACGTCCACCAGTGACACCGTTTCACCTGCAGGGGGGTGTGGAGAACACCGTCAGAGCTGGGGAGAAGGGGGAGGGAACCTCCACAGGGTTTGGAAAATGATCCTAATTAGTTGTTTCCAAGCGGAATCTCCCTGCTGTGACGCTTTGGGGACACCAAACACCCCTTCCCAAAGGTCTGACACCGTACCTGTGCCTGAACCCCATCCAAGCCCAGCACCAGGAGGCTTTTCCAGCACAGAATTCCCATAAAAGCAGAGCCCATCAGTGTGTTGAGACTGGGAACAAAATCCCACAGCCAGGGTGGCACCTGCTGCCACAGGACTCCGGTCACACCCCTCTGAGTAGGCCTCAAATGACCAAACAAAAACACCTTTTGCCCCAAAGGCCACAAAAAATGCCCTTAAAATTAATAAGAAGGAGCTGGACAGGCTTTTAAATTAAATACAGTAAACAAGTGGGATTCCCTGAAGCCTAAAGGCTCTGGATGCAGGATGCTGCCTGGGGAAAGTAAAGACACAAAGGCTCTTAAAACCAGAAGAGCTCTTAAAACTAATCTAACTCAAAATAGGGAAAAAGTTGAAAATTAGGCTAAAATCATGGAGAGGAAGGAAAACACCAAATCAAGTCAAGGTCAAAGCATCAGCCTCAATACCAGGACCTAAACCCCAAAGGAAGAAAAAAAAACCCAGCCATGGTGGGTGTTTTTCCCCCAAAAAATAAAAAACCCTCAGTCCAGCCAGGCTCTGGTGAACCACCAACGCTAAACCACAGGATCCTGAAGAGCCCAAGGACGAGGAGCTGTGGCTGCCTCAGACTGGAATTCCTGTGGGCGGGAAGTGCTGCCCTGCTCCAGCTCCCGCATCTCCCACCCCTGGGCAGGTGGATCCACCTGCATCACGCACGGGCCTGCACTGACTCACCTTCCTTCTGCTTTTTTGGAAGCCCTGGCTGCTCAGGAGGCACGTTAAGAGCAGTATTTAGGGTGGTTATTAGACCTTGTCCCTGGGGGATTTCTGGGCGTGGGGCACACGGCCCCGCTCTCGCAGTCCCACACCCTGAAAATAAAGTGGTTGGGCTGCATTCAGCCCGTGCAAACAACACCAAAGACACCCAGGCTGAGAGGAGCCGCAGTAATTCAGCTTTTAAAGCCTTCCCAAGGCAGCGGCGGACTCACGGAGCCAGATTTCCCAAGGAGAAGGTTGGGAAAGGCTTCACACTCACCTAAAAGTAAATGATCAAGAAACTCACACCAGCTGGGCCAGACATTTGAATTCTGACCCACTTCGGTGGTGGCCAGGCTCAAAAAAAAATCCCCTAAAACCAGCCCTTAAACAAACCAGGAGCTCAGTGGTGCGAGGCTGGAGGAGCCACCAACAAACCAAGGCAATTAAAACCCAGATATTCGCTTTGGAGACACTCCCGTGGTCTTTCTGTGCAGGAAAAGCTCCCAGGGAGGGCACTGCCACTATTCCACTATGCCTGGGAAAAATTGACACGAGTCACTTCAAAAAACAGTTAATAAGGATGAACTAATAATTAATGAAATCAACCTCCCAAACTTAAAGCAAAAGCTTGTTTTCCTCTGCAGGTTCTTGTGAGGAAAAGCAGCTCCAAACACACACACACATCACCAGCACACAGAATTATGGTTTTTTTTTTTTTTTCTCCCTCAGAACTTCCCCAGCAGCAGCTGACAGAGCAGCACAGGCAGCTTTTTGCTTTCACCAGCCTTAATTTGCTTAATAAATTTGCACATGACACAAGAGGAATCCGCTCCAGTCACGTGAGAGGCACTAGATGAAGGGATGTGGGACCGGGGAAGGGACCAGGCACTGCCACAGCTGAATCAGCCCCAGTGTGACTCTACTCCTGCAGGAGCTCCAGGAGCAGCTCAGAACCTTCCAGGCACTGCTTTCAGGGGAACCAGACCAATGCTCTGCCCCAGAAGGTCACCTCTCTGAAGTTTCAACCGGTTTTCACTGAGATTTGTCAGAACTCTCCAAAAAAAAAAAAAAGGGCTTCTCCCTCTTCAGAAATCCAACCCAGCATTGCTGTCCGACACCTTTCCCAGCAGGAAAAGAGGCCCCCAGACCAACCCTCCAGCTCCCCTCACTGCACAGACACATCCTGGTTCCTCTGCTCCGCAACGAGACCCTCAACAGGAATTTACCTGGAGTCTGACCTTCCTCCCAGGCCACTTCCCTCCACCCCCCTGGCAAACACTCACTGGTGACCTCCAATTCCCAGTCCTGAGGTGGGATTCTCCCAAGTTCCTCGGGGATTCCCCCCACCAAAGCCCTGTGGGCAGGACTGTTTGGACTGAGAGGTTTTTCATCTCCAGAGCTCCCAGGCTCCAGCAGAGCAGGATTTCCCCGCTCACGAACCAGCCAACTTCCCCCCGGCAGCAGAAAGGGGAAGGTCACGGACCAGCAGGACACGGGGAGAGGGGGGGGAAACACGCAGAAGGAGGTGGTAGAGATCCCCGAAGAGGTTTTGATTCCCAAAGCTGTCACGGAGGAGAGGTGCTGACCTTGGTGTGAGGTGCAGGTGGGAAGCAGGGCTTGGAGTCAGACCCCTCTCCTCCGCCTCAGACCCCTCTCCTCCGCCTCAGACCCTTCTCCTCCGCCTCAGACCCCTCTCCTCCGCCTCAGACCCCTCTCCTCCGCCTCAGACCCCTCTCCTCCGCCTCAGACCCCTCTCCTCCGCCTCAGACCCCTCTCCTCCGCCTCAGACCCCTCTCCTCCGCCTCAGACCCCTCTCCTCCGCCTCAGACCCCTCTCCTCCGCCTCAGACCCCTCTCCTCCGCCTCAGACCCCTCTCCTCCGCCTCAGACCCCTCTCCTCCGCCTCAGACCCCTCTCCTCCGCCTCAGACCCCTCTCCTCCGCCTCAGACCCCTCTCCTCCGCCTCAGACCCCTCTCCTCCGCCTCAGACCCCTCTCCTCCGCCTCAGACCCCTCTCCTCCGCCTCAGACCCCTCTCCTCCGCCTCAGACCCCTCTCCTCCGCCTCAGACCCCTCTCCTCCGCCTCAGACCCCTCTCCTCCGCCTCAGACCCCTCTCCTCCGCCTCAGACCCCTCTCCTCCGCCTCAGACCCCTCTCCTCCGCCTCAGACCCCTCTCCTCCGCCTCAGACCCCTCTCCTCCGCCTCAGACCCCTCTCCTCCGCCTCAGACCCCTCTCCTCCGCCTCAGACCCCTCTCCTC
>VZRE01010698.1:0-29505 GCA_013396775.1 Cephalopterus ornatus
CTGTTTCTCACAGGGTGACAGTGTTTAATAGAGTTAATGTGTTCAGCTCTGTAAGGTTAAGGTTGCTGATGTTATACAGGGTACAGAGGACCCAAACAAGTAGTAATAATGGCAATAATTTTCTCTCATGTTGTACCTCTCATTTGAAAGTGATCAATATTACATTTTCATGCTCTGGGTAGGAAGAGGTGGAGAGGAAAAAGGTAGTTTGTGTAAGGTCACCGAACAGACTAGTGGCAAAACTGAGTTTTCTGTGTTCCAAGGCAAATATGAGTCTCAAAACAGTAGTTGATCTAACTAACAAATTATCTTTCTATTGTTTTCCTTTAAAGAAATGAGTTTGTAGCCAATAGTAATTTGATTTCTTTTTTGAAGTATATAGATTTTAAAAATTTGTTTGTTCTGTTTAGAAAAAGGTGAAATAAGTCACTTTTATTACTTTGGAAGTATGTGTTTCATTACATGAGCATCATCCATGGTTGTTTCATCTACTGCATATATCCTGAAGTGTTTTTAACTTTTTTCCCATTGCCACATTTTTAATGTAAAATATAAATATACCTAAAACAATATAGAATGATGAATATTCAGATCTGTCCTGTCTTTTGAATGTGGTAGAGAAAAATGTTTTATAATTGGAGTCTGTCAGCTAAAAATATATAACAGAGTATGAGCCATTTGTACCTTCTGCTACTCTCAGAGAATATATTAAAAATGGGCAGACATGATAGACTACCTGTCTGATCAGAGCAACTTTCTTTTCTCAGTTTCTGTAGTTCTGATTTGTGCATGTGGCACAAATATTCTGTCACATTTTTTCTCTATACCAGGTAATACCGTGTTCTTTGGGAATTTAAGCCTATTTTTATTTTTGTATTAATAATGTCACTAAATATTAATTTCATTAAAAAGTTAAGATATGCAAATCCATGTGTTCAGATCAAGTTCCCAGTTACGCAGAGTAATGGGAGACTAAGATGCTTAGGTGACACATTTGCGACGTCCCCTAACCTGTAACACAGTTCTTCTGCTGTCCCTCAGATTTTTAGAAGGCCAGAATTGAATGAGGGACAACTGCATTAGATTCACAGAGGTTTATTCTTGTCCTCTTCGTCTCACACACATAACACAGGGAGAGGGGAGGTGGAGAGCAGCTTGAGAAATGATGGAATCACCAGTTCTGGCATGCATTGTTTACATTTTATTATCTTATCCTACCTAGCGCAAGGATTTTACAGGCTACAGGGAGGGCAGCATGCATGGAACTACCTGTTACAAATTTATACAATTTTTGCAAACTTATTATACTATTTAAACTTACTTATTCTATCTTATAACAGTCTATCATTATTAAAAGTGGATCCACATTTTTCTTGTAAGAAAGGTTAACTAAAACAGTCTTTTTTCTTAACTTAAATTAGGTAATTGGGCTTTGTTGAGGGTGTTATTCCACAGAAACTTTAACAGCTTCTTCTCTTGCTTTCATCCAGCATCCAAGGTCTCTTACAGCATTCCAGAGTTATCTCTGAGGTTGGTTGCCAGGTAGCGGCCTTCTGCCTGTCAGGCTGAACACCTGTTTGTTCTCCAACACTTAGGTAATGGGAAAAGTAAGTCCAGCTTTTTTTCTGAGTGCAGTCTGATCTATGGAGTGGCTCCACATTCCAGGTTAGTCAGGGCTAACAGAGTGTCAAAAGTCATTAACAGCTCTTGGTCTGACCTGGCCCATTTAGGTAGCCCTTAGCTGAGTGCTTTGTCCTAATGCTTAAGTGCACAGAAACGCTTATTAGCCAGGCTGCTCTCTGCATTTTTTTGTTTTCACACTTGGATGGGTAAATCTTCCCTAACCCGGGATGCTGGGGGACGTGGCATATAAACCACGGTGGGTCATCTTGCATCTAGATTGGATTTTTAGCTGCATGTCAGCACTGGCCCTCCCAGGCTAGATCTGTAGGTATCGAGGTGCTGTGCTTCTGGTGGACTAGGATGCTGCTGCTGGAAAACACACTTATTATTGTGTTTGCAGACAGCCTGGCTACGGCCTACGCTAAGAAGCCTGCCTGCCTCTCTCCTGCGGAAGCTGTTCAGCTACTTACTGGTCAGAAACAGTGAAAGAAGCAACATAGCTGTTTTCAAACAGGACTATATCTAAATGACTAGATCTAAACTAAAGAGCCTGGCCAGACCTGAAATGGCTGACGGGAGTTTCCTGGCTTCTGTCTGTGACATAAACCTTCATAATCTACCTCTAGATGATTATGAATTGATTGTATTGTGTCTTTTCTGGATTGGTTTAGAAACATGAATGAGTCTTGAGAAATGCTGGGATTTCTTTCTATGCCTCTTCTATCACAAAGACCATAATGTAGAGAAATGCGAAGCGTTTTGTGGTAATACCTGTAAATAGAGAGCATGCTACTGTTACCACTCTTCTTCATCCAGGAAAGGATTTATCTTTTTCTTCATTCAGAGGGATCTTTGACCAAAGGGGGAAGGGTTAAAGATCATGATTTAAGAATCTGTACTTTTGTAACCACCCTGCAGGCTACTGGTAACTGTTGTAATTCACAGCAGCCGTAAGAAAGAGGACACAATTGCAGCTATCTGAAAGACAAAGAAACACAAAATGATTTAACTGCTTTTTCACCGAGTCATTTCCCCCCATACCCAAATTCAGTTCTGCTCTGTTGGCAATTGTTGTGCTAATAATCATGTTAGTTTCTGAGCATCACCATATGCATTACAAAGTAGTACTTAATTAGCAATTCAATTTGAATTAATCAAGTTTTTTTGTTAACTCAGAAAAAGACATAAAGAATGGATTAATGTTCACTTTAATTTCCTTTTTCTTTGTGTTTATAAATAGATTTTGTGCAATTCAGCCTTTTGGTGCATAAAATATTGTTTTTTTCTTAAAACAACTGTGTCTGTATGCAGCAACTGCTTTTGTATCGGTTGAAGCAACGACTGTGTTTGGTTTTAGAATACTTAGAAGGCAACAGGTTATTAATATTGCAGAAATAGAGTTCCATATTTATGTTAGATTAGAATATTAAAATATTTTTATTAAAATTTATTATTAAAATGTATTAAAATTTTATTTAAAAGTTGGATGATACTGATTGTTTGTGCACTGCTACGTACAATTCCCTTTGGAAATGAGTGAGGACTCATGAGGGAATGTCATGAAGATTTACCATTCCAGAAATTCTTTTCTTCTTCCACCTTTCACTCCTCTGACACCATTCTGTTTTGACTTTTATGTAGCAGGTACTAGATTTAAAGTTTAATGTTAGAAATGTTGGCGTGATAAAAAGAAAGTAACCTTTTTAGATTTATACTGTGTATGTTTGAAGAATAAAGCGATGATATAAAAACTGGTTTGCAGGTATATTTTTTTTAAGTGTTGCTGAATGTAGAAAATAGTCATCACAGCCAAATTACTACCTGTGAAAATGTATGATCAGACTCTTAAGGACAAACCCATAATATGCTTGTTTCAGCTTCAATTTGTTAATACATCAAAATACTTTAATAGAATTACAGGATTTAAGGCAGGAAGAGTTGTCAGAGATTATTTTGTCCCTCTCCAAGCTTTAGAGCTACTTGTCACTCCTGACAGGTATTTGACCAATGAGTCATAAAAAAGTCACATGATAGAAACAGTTTAGAAACAGCAGAGATGCACAAACTGTCTTTACAATCAGCAGCCACCTCTGACTGAGTCTTTCTTTCCATTTGAAGATAACATCTGGGAAACGATGAGGATGCCTGAAGCATCCTGGGCATACCCAAAGCACATATACACTGTGCTATATACACTATCTAAAGTTAGTCCGACGCTTGCAGAAAATTTTGGTCTTACTTTGTATGCTTGACAGAGTAGATATGATATGCATGTCTTGTTTCCAGGAGATACTAGATGGACATATGCATGTGCATGTATGAGAAGTATATGATACTTGAAATTTTCAGACCCCATTTAAGTGCCATAAAAGCACTGTGAGAGCACCAAGTCCAGAATATCCCCAGAACACTGCATTTGCTGAGCGCATTCAAACTAGTTACATTGTGTATGAACACTTAATTTCTCTCTGCAGGATACCAGATAGATGCGATAGTTGAACACTTGGTTACTGAAATTGTCCTCCTGACGGTGGAAATATGTAAAAGTTATGTCTTTTCTCTTATATGTTGGTTCCCCTCTCTGTGATTTTTTTTTTTTTTTTTTAGTATGGACTAAATAATAAAAAATGTGGAGAGACAGGAAAAGAAAGAAATGAGATCAATCAGAGGTCTACAAAATACGACTTAAAAAGATTGACATTGTAAGTGTAGTGTTCAGAATTGTTCCTAATTACTCCACCTGAGAATCTTATTGGTATCAAGTAGAAAGAATACACAATTCTTCGTAATTATTCTCTTGTTCATACATCCCAGTATGATGTTCACCTTTTCATAACAGTGTGGTAATGTTGAGTCATATTCTGTTTCTGATCCAGCAAAATCCCCATATCGTTTCCTGCAGAGCTTCTGTCTGACCAGTCCTTCCCCAGTCTGTGCGTTTGTACGGTAGTTCCCCCTTGCTCATAGAACTTTGGTTTCTCTCTATTTAAACTTCGTAAGTTCTTTTAGTTTCTCCAGTTTCTCTAAACTTTCCTTGACACCCATTGTGAGTTTCATTGACACAACTCTGTGTATGATGTATGTGCTGCAGTATGATATATGATGTGAATGTATCTCTGTCTAGGCACCTTTAACAGGTGCTCTGTCTATCCATTATGCAGATTGTCATTGTAATTCAGTGACACCATTGAGTGGTGTTGGAGCAAGGTCAAAAAGGATCCTGAAAAATTGTGCTCACTACCCATTTTCAGTATAACAAACACTCGAAGCAGTTACCAAGTCAAGTACAATTTTTATGGTCAATTATACAGCCAACTGATCATGATTTTGTCTAGGTCACACTTCCCTAGCTTTCTTGTAAGATGTCATGAAAAACGTCAAAAGCCTTGCTAAAACCCTTATACATAACATCTGCTTCTTGTTCCTAATGCACAAGAGCTGTTACCCTCTTACTGAAAAAAATACATTGTTTTAGCATGTTTTTTCCTCTGACAATTTCATATCAGCTGTTCTTCATTTTATTGCTAACTTGTAGGTTTTTACAAATAGTTTCATAGTGGAAATAGTTCTGGGGTTTTTTTATTGAAATAGAAATTCAATTGCCTAGCATAATGCTGTAATTGTAAATGTCTCAAATAAAGAAGATTAATTAAACACTGTTTGCAAATGCCACTAGAGAGCTCTGTATTTCTTGAAGAGAGAAAAGTTAATTCTTCTGGACAGTAATATGACAAAACAGAGCTAAACAAAATATTGATATCTTTATTTTAGTTAAACCTACTCATGTTTTTTGATTTTTTTAAATTTTCTGCTGGAAGTCAAAAAGAGCAATTTAGGCTTCACTTGTCCAAAAATTAGGTATAACTTGATTTTACACTAATAATGCTGACCAGTGAAGAGATGAGTGTACAGGATATGGATGAAGATAGAATTTTTTCTTCATGGCTGGGCCACAAGTTTCCAGAGATGCTTTTGCTCAGTAATAAAGATGGATGAGTGCTGGAAAAAAAAATTAATTGGCTCATTATTTGAACATTTTTTTGCAGAGGGAGTTTTTTTCCCTTAGCTTTGATTTTCAACTGTGTTTGTTTATACTAGAAAGCAGAGTTTGTTTCAACAAAGGTGGCGATCAGTGTGACGCATGGGGAAACTGAAACACTAGTTTATTATGAAAACGTGAAAATAAATAGGATCAGCTAACTTCTAAAATACTGTAATGCTAGAATCAAGTGTAAGTGTGAGCATAGTTCAAATGGATATGTATCAACCTAACTCCTGTTTGAATGTTCGTATGATGTTTTGAATATGCCACTGTTTCATAGATTTCTTCAAAAGATAAGTATCTGTCTTTCTGCTTATCTGAAAGAAGTATCTCTGAGACTTCAAGGCATATGAAAGTGGTTATTTCAATGTGTTGGAGAAAAGTTTCTCCATCCTCTTCTCATAAAATTATGTCTGTATGTTCCCCCTTTTGGTGAGCAAAAGCATTGAACTTGCATCCCAGCCTCCTCTAGTAAGGATAATTTTGTCCTCCTAAATCATCCAATTGTCCTACTCAAAAAAAGAAAAAGCAGTGTATAATCTAATTTTTGAAAACTATTAGCTGTTTTCTAGCTGGGGCAAAACATATCACAACAAATTTATTTATTACTCTCAGATTACTAATGAATACTATAGTTTTTCTATGTTCAGCTGTTATGTAAATGGGCCAGATTTTATGTATAGACAGGTTGTAGCTTTACAGTTTATATAGCTGCTTTAAGGCTTTAAAATATGTTTCACTGATCTCTGAACAGTTTCTATAGCAGGCCTGACAATTATTTTTATCATGAGGTCTGTGGAATTCAGTTCACACATTTCAAACAGGTTTCCCATCTTGATGGGCTGCTAGATCTGAAACCGTTGGTAACAGCTGTCTTTTTGATATTTTTTTTTCCTCAGGTCCGCCTGATTTAGAAGTTATTGTTAACAGTCTTTTGAGTATGAGGTTCAGTATTGAAAATGTTGAAAGGAGATTTAAGTTTGAAATGTCTATGCAGTTTGACACTTCTCTGTCTTGACTTTATTTTCTTTGATGTAGAACAGGTGAGTTGATTCTTTTCAGTAACTGTGCTCTGACTGTTCAGGGTACAATGTGTGCTCATATTCCAGGACTAGACTGCTCTCTTCAAGTCAACTTGAGAGTCATCATTAGTGGATGTCATGCCATGCTGCACTCCAGTCACTGCTATTGTGGCATCTTGGACATAAGCTCAGTCCAGTACTTAAGTATAAAATGATCTTTTCCCACCTGAATTTGAAGAGAAGGGCTTGACAAGCCATCCCTTACAAGTTAAGTTATAAATTTGGGAGTAGAACCAAAGATGGGGAAGTAATTGAAGCCAGCCTATTACTCAGACAGTGTATAGTGAGTGCTCAGGGGTGCAGTTCGGTTTCTGAGGAGAAAGGTTTTCTAGTGCACCCACTCTGCTCTTTCCTGATAAGGTCAGAATACTTGGGAAAAACTTTGAAAAAAGTTGACTTAGATAAAGAACAAATTGTCTTAGGAAGAGTTGGTAAGAATATAAGTGTTTAAGAATGTCTTATCTCCTGAAATTAATATTAAAGATACTAATTTGTTTAATCTGGTATATTTGTGTAATTTATCTCCTGTCCTCCTTTATCATGCTTTGCTCTGACAAGATAGAGTAAAAAGAAACATGAATTTTTTTACACACAACAGAACTAATATGTGAAGACTTACAGAGATCATAAAACATCTTCCTTCCAAATACATTGCATTAAAATAGAAGCAATAACAGGGATCAGGGATTTCTATTCTTTCCAGAAAAAACTATAAACACTGAAAGCAGCAGAGGCAGAATTTTAAACTTATTAAAGAACTTGTGCTACAAACAAGATGCAGCAGTTAAATGTTACAGGCAAATAATTTATATTAGATGTTTTATTTTCTTAGCTCTGCATTTGGTCAGTTCAGCCTTGGGGTCTCTCTGACATGACATCATATCAAGTTAATTTCATATTTTACTACCATCTTGGCTGTTATGCAGGTTTTGCATTGTCCAGAACTGGAGTGCTGTTTATTATCTAAGCTGGAAGAGAGTAAATCTACCAATGCTTGTACCTGGGAACCTACTATCTTTGTCTGGTCTTCTGTTTTTGTTCAGTATTTGCTTCTGGTCTACCATTTGTTTCATTTTTTTCACTTTCAGTGCTTGTTGTGAAAAGGTTGTCATCAAGAACAAAGATGTCGTTTATGTAAAGACTAGAAATAATTTGTTTAAGTTTGAAAGTTTTTTGTCCTAAATTTAGAACCAGTGACTGTATAGTCCTGGACTAGCAGCTAAGTGGAAACAAAAAGTTTGTTTTTATGCATGTATACACGAGTGACACTTTCATTTTCAGAATTTCTGGTGAGTTCTGGAAAAGGACAATATATAAAATTTCCTTTTTGTTCTTTGTTGTTAGAAAAATTATGAGAAATTGAGTCTTCATAATAGCAGCAATGGAGCAGCCAGTTGCAAAAGTGAATTTTCAGAAAACAGTGACCTTCCAGTTGACAGCTGTCTGTCTGCATGTGGAAAATGTGAGGAAGAAACATATGAAGAAATTCTGGTAGAGGATCACAGGACTATAGAGAAAGGTAGGCATTAGCAAAAGAAGCATCAGGATGCTATTATGCTGGTTAGAGGTGGGTTAAAAGCTTCTTTGTTTTCACTTTTATGTGCAAGTGTGTTCTCTGAATTAGATGATGAGCTGGACATATTGGACAACTCAAGCAGCTCCAGTTCAAGTAATTTGAAAGAGTCTGCTATTGGCAATATTCTTTAAGAATTAAATGTGCACTAAATTCTAACAGCAAAGCAGTTATTTATTCCAGAATATTAGAGTATTTAATTACTTGTTGCAAGTTCACTATCTGTTGTTGTGCTGTGCTACCTAAATAAAGAAAAGAAGTGTGCCTCTGTGGCAGCCATTTCCAGTTCAATACATTTTGCATCTCATAGTCTTTGTGTAGCTTGTCTCCATATTTTGCAGTAACGTCTGTGAAAGCTGGAATATTATTGGGCAACTTGACAGAGAAGGTGGTTTTAAATTTGAAGCCCTGACTAGTATTGATAAGAAACAGATGGAAGAGTGTGAAAAAAAAAGTTGAAAGAGGCAAGCTTTAGCTGTCCAGATGAATTGGCTGAATGGAATTGAAGGAAGGCTTAATGATTAAGACAGGATTGTGTGATAAAGCACAGCATTAATTCTGCTTATAGTTATTTCTGGTAAGTAAATAGGAAAGCATCAGCTGTGTTGGGTGTTGTCTTAAGTAACAGTATTTTGGGATTATATTCCATGTATGAAAATTTAAAAGAAAAAAACAAAAAACCAGCTCTAACTGCTTTAAATCACTTGCTAAATTGTGAGATACCATGATATACCTATTAAATGGGATAGGATTCTGATTAGAGAAAATCAAAGAGCATTTTATACTAGAAAAAAGAGATGGATATTAGAGTTGAGCAAAATTTAAGATTTCCGTTCATCCAATTCTGAAAGAAAATTTGTGGATAATTTAAAATGTACTTTTAAGTAAAGGGAATGTAGTTATGTGAAATATTGTTGGTACAAGGTCCCAGGCTTCAAAAAACATAGAATAACATTACTTTATCTGTTTGCAATCCTGTTTGCTAGCTGGATTTGCTTCAGATTTTGACCCAGGTACTGAAGAAATATGACTGCTTTTAATTGAAATGTCTAACCATTAGCTCAGGGCAAATAAATGATTTGATAATTTCTCTTAAAATCCATTAATATGATTTGCTAATTGTAACTGGATAGCCTGCCATTCTAAAGGCTGGAGGACCTGTAGCAGGCCAGCCCTGAGATTATTATCAAAGTTTTCTTTAAAAAATAATAATTTTAAAAAGCACTTTGTTACTTTCTTGTGCTAAGAGAGTAACAGGAGAAGGCTACAGGATACAGGGAAGCCTAGTCTAGCTGTGGAAGGGGGCCTGCATAAAAGGAATAGCTTGAGGAAAAGCACCTTACAGAGACAAATGTTCTGTTTTGTGTTTATACTGAAGAATAACACATTGTGTGTCTCACAGAAATGTAATTCATTGTAGGCTAATTCGATGTGGTGCACAGACATTTGAAATCTTTGTAGTTTGTAACTTGACACACCCAAAACATTACTGGTAATGATTTCCTTATAGTCTGTTTTGCTTGGTTGAGCTCTGCACATTAACAAAACATCAACTTTTTCTAATATTTGAATATTATGGTCCCAGGTTTCCATATTTTTAATTAAATATTTTAAGTGGAAAGATCCAGTCAGTTCCTGTCAATTGCATAACTTTAATCAGCATTTCTAGAAATCATTATTCATTTTTCTCCCAGCATAGAGTTTAGTTATTATATGGATACTTCAGGATTGCTTTTTCAGAAAAACAACTCCGTAGTCTTATGTTCTTAACTCACCTCTAGTTTCTACTTAATGTTGAAG
Organism: Cephalopterus ornatus; assembly: GCA_013396775.1. Taxonomy (NCBI): domain Eukaryota; kingdom Metazoa; phylum Chordata; class Aves; order Passeriformes; family Cotingidae; genus Cephalopterus; species Cephalopterus ornatus. The sequence continues at coordinate 10,121 of VZRE01010698.1, forward strand.
TCAGTGTTGTAGATCAATTGTAATTAATGCTGGCAAATGTTTCTTCTTTTCAAGGATAAAGAAAAGATAGTTTTAAAAAAATAATAATAAATTCAGGATAAATGGGTATTACTTGGATTATGCATTACTAATAAATGGCTAACAGAGTTTGAATTATCAGCCATGGTTTTTTCAAGCATGTCAGCATTGCAGGGGAAAATGTACCCAACCTTCATCTAGCTAACTTGGAAACTGCTAACGTGAAGATGTGACTTTTAGTTATGGGTATATTGATGAGGATCTTGAAAGGATTTGTCTAATCATGCTGTCATCACATCATTCTCAGAGTAAACATGATCTGCAACTGTAGAAAAATAGCATTCTAATTTTAAAAGTAGGGCGGTATCTTATAAGAAGGTGTGATATGCTGAGTTGTTCATTGGCACTGAAGGTGGTAGGCATTTGGCAGTGTAATAGGGGTAAGCTTTTTTTATAGTCCACTATTGTCATAATATTTTCAATAATTTACATACTCTGCTTTTCAATTATCCTTTAAGAAAAGGATTATTCTTCTTAGTCTGGACAATGTATTTCTACAAGATCAATGCCTTTAACTACTCCCAAGATGGCCAAATGCAGGGTATGTAGATTCTGGAAGAGCTGCTCCTGGTACTTGAAGTGATTAATCCTACAGAAGCAAGATTCTGTATATTTCAGAAGCATAGAGGCAGTAGTGACAGATGCATTTTTTCTCCCACCTGAAGTCCTATTAAATTGAAAAGATAAAGATTGACAGAGGGTAGGGCCATACTGAGTCAAAAAGCAATCAAGAGTGATGGGATGATAATAGTTTACTAGCTGCAGCTTTTTTCTTATTTTAAAATTACAAGGTTCCCAACTTTACCTTAACTTAGACACATTTAAGGGGTTTTTACTTGCTTTTGGCTTTAAGCATAACTGTACCTTCATTTCTGATGGTGAAAACAAATAGCAGGAAAACACATGATATGTCTTAATGCATAATATGTCAGTTGAATGAAGGTTTAAAAATTTACACTATGTTTGGGAATGCTTTTATTTGGAAAATAATTTTTGTTTCTCTTAATCTTGTTCACTTACACTGCAATTGGGACAGCATCCTAAATACATCAAAAGACACTTCTGTGTAAAATGTTGTAAAACATCCTATTAGAAATCCTCTGACCTTCCTCACAATAAAAATGAAATTCCTTTCAGAATTTCTCAGCCAATGGGTTTCCATGAGGGTAAGAAATCTCAGCGCACAGTCCTGTTGTGCTGCTGTATCTTGCTTAGAAGTTTTTCTGTTACCTCATAATTTAATTTGTTTTCAGTGTTTGGAGTAACCTCTGGTCTAATTTGTGACCAATAAGCAAAGACATTGATATTCAGGATTCCTTTCCTGAATTTCTGCAATCCAATAGTAATCAGAGTTACCATGTAATGAAGACACCACAGATCTGCCTGTAGAATATTCTAGTGATGTAACTGTAGACGGGTCTCCTATATCTTTCTTTGAGCTTTTAGAAATATAACTTGTTTATACAGTGCCAGGACTCGAGTTTTGTGCAGGTGATGTTCATATCCAGTTGAATAATTGGGGGTTTCTAGGACTAGGATGCTCTCAAAATAGGAACTCTGTATGTTGTATGTAGCGAATGGTTGGGCTCTGAGTTTAGGTCATCACTTAGCTCTGCATTTAACTACTTTTGAGGATAACAAGGAACAGTGTGAAATAAAAACCCCATTCAGTAATGTTGCTTGCTGTCTGGAGTCAGTAATTTGGGCTACATTGCAGTCAGCTACCTTATATCATGCAAGTTCTGTGATCACAGAGCTGAGCTTTTTTTTTTTTTTGGCTCAGACCAGTTGTATTTGGCGGGTTTGATGTTTTGAGAGGATATTTCTTCTTTCAATAACATGATTAGATAGTTTTTTAAGTCTTTGGGATAAGATCATCTGACATCTGCTATATATAGTTCTTTAGATTGTGAAGGGAAAGCTTAGGAAATTCCTTGAAAATTATTATTGCATCAAGAAAACTATCATTTGCACAATGGCCTGTCTCTGAAGAACTTTGGAGATCTCAATGTTTTGTAGGCTTGCTCTTCCCAATTTATCTAAGATTCAGAATTCTCTTGAGACCTCGGGCTGATGGGTCTTTGTAGAAAACATTGGCTAGAACAAGATCTGCTGAGACCTGATTTTCCTGTATGATGCTAGAGTTAAGTTCAAAGTATGTTTATGTCAACCTCTGTTGCTGTACATGGAGTCACTGCTAGTGAGCAAAGAACTGCAGAAGGGCTTAATTAATGTGGTTGGGATTGTCCATTCCAGTGTACAGTGATTTAAAGGACAGCTTACTAAGAGTATTTTGAATAAATAAAGGTAATTTGACCTTTCTCCTGAAAAGATCATTACACTGTCATTCAAAAAACCACTTCCTTTGCTTCCATTTTCTTCAAAGAGATACATTTCAGTTTTCTCCTGATATGAAATCTTTATTCGGTGTTCCTACCAGTCCGATGAGACTTGGGAGGGTTTTCAGAGTTTTTTTAAATAACATTGAAGTGAAAGTTAAAGCCAAAGCCAAAGTTACTATTTCGTCAGGTTTTTCTGATCTCGTATCATGTTATAAGCTCTTCTCTTAATATTACATGGTTAGGTGCCTGCAAGAGCAAGACAATGAACTGCCTATTAAAAGGTATTTATATGATTTGCACTGATTTCAATGCATGTTACAAAGTTAAAGCCTTAGAAGTTGCTTTAATTACATCAGCTATTAAAGACCAAAGTAGCAGTCAGAGAAGTTCTTTATGCCTCATTTAATTTTTTTTTTTTTAAATGTCCTCAAGGAATCTTCATAGAGCTATTCAGAGTAGGGAGGCTGATGGGAATTAAAAGCTTTGGCTTTTGCGTGTCTTTCACATTCTAACAAGAGTGGGCACGAAACAGAAAAGAGATGGAGGATGTGTATTTAATTTTCCTTGAGATCCTCTCAGTCTGAGAAATATCCTCTTGCAAGGCGTTTGAACAAAACATATTGCCTTGCTCTTCCTATCCCTGTCAAAGGAGTAACCATGGTAAAAGGAAATATGGTCCGGGTAACCCTGGGCTGAACATCAGGATACACTATGTGCTCCGTGACTTGTTAGTTAACTTGTCTGCATGTTCATCTTTTTTCTCCTTGTCTGGCATTGTATGATTAGCATAACTCATGCACAGAAAACTAAGTATTATAAATAAAGTCATTAGTGTTACGTATGTGTATACACACATGAAAGTGTTACAATGATTTTTACATGTTTGAGTCTCCTTGTGGTTAGTTGTTGAATAAATTATTTTGCTGTGTTTTCATAGTGACTAACATAATGAGATTTCTCTCTCCAATGTAGCTGCTCAGTGGGTCTCTAACATAATAATAAGCAATAAAAATAGGGCTGAAGGGTGTTTGCTATTGTTTAGTGGTGCTCTGCATCATGATTTCTGTGTTTTTTTTGGTTCTGTTTTTTAACATTAGTATTTTCCTAACTTTAGCATATGAATCAGAAAATACTACATCTCTGCCATGTGGTGATACAGACTCTGGTGTGAAATATCATGCACTTGTAAATACACTCATAAACAGGCAGATTAGCAAGTCAAATGTAGTGAGTCATCAAACTGATCAAGCAAATTTGGATATGAGCCCTTTACTCTTTGAAAGACCATTTATTTGAAACAGCCGAAGGGTATAGTATTTCAAACCTAATTTTGTGTATGAATACTTGGAAAAGGGTGTGTGTGTTTTTTATAAAATTCTAGCAAACAACTAGAATTCAAACTTAGCTTTCTAGCCAACTGGCTTCTGTTACAAATTTTCATGCATATATTCACGTAATATATTATGGTGTTTGTTGTGTCTAAAGTTGGAACTCAAAATCGTTACCCCAAGCAAAGTGATTCAGGTTCAGTTAGAGCTTCTACTTTTGTATTTGTGATATTGTGTCTGCATCCTAAGCAGGTAAAATATCTGTTCCTTGAATAGGCACAATCATATTTTGCATTTCATTCTTTACTTTCTAAGCAGTAGACACTGTCTTTTTCTGTCTATTTTTCTGTCTCAGTGGCAAGGTTAATTGAAGTACTTTTGCTTCTATGAGGGCCTGGTTATTTGCTATTACATAGGTCAGCTTTTCTTACCAGTCTTTTGTGCTAGCTACTATAGAATTTTAATATCTGTTCTCCTAAGCAAACCATTAGCAAGGAATAAAATAGGTTCTTTTTCTTTCATTCTCTGTCTCTCTGTGTGCCTCCTTCTTAGGGAAACAGATTTGGCCTAAAAATGTATCATTTCTTTTGGTTTAAAGTGATTTCAGTGTGACAGATGCAAACCTCCTTCAGGATTTTTTTTTTTTTTAAATTAAGAGGATCTCAAAAAAGAAAAATAGAGGCACTATATTTCAGAGTACAACAAAATATGTTTGAACACAAAAAGATTTAAGACTCTCAGAAATGTGTTTGCTCTATTGTTGCTCTAGAACTAATATAACTACTGTAACAAGACCAACAATGGGAAAACTAGTATAAATTTGCCATAAAATCTTTTTTTTTCTTATCTTCTGTTTGAATGATTAGATACCTCTGTTCTTGTTTAATGATAATGCTTGCGATATTAGTAAGTGTGGAAAAAAATCTCGTGTAGACGAAGATGCAGGGCATTTTATTAAAATCCATCAATTGTATGGGAAAATTGTTCTAGAACATCCTAATCTTACTACTCAGACTTTCAGTTAGCAGAATTGTCGTTTCATTAAACATGCACTTATTCCTCATTCAAAATGAGATACTACTTGTAGGACAGAGTGGTCTTATAGGTCCAAATTACCATCAAAAGAGTGGTTTTACAGGAATGTTTTAAGAGAAACGTTCAAGACTAATATTTAAGGCAATGCTTTCCAAGTGCAGAAATAATAACATTACCCTTCTTTTAGACATTTTTTGCACTATGCAATAAGTTATGTCAATGTTTACATTCAGTTTTGTCGCTTATTAGGTATTGGACCAATAGCTGGTCGCATCCCAGTCTTGAAGGTCTTAAATTCAGTAGGATTATATAAGAAGTAAGGTATCACAGATGTTACGGCATATGAATAGTTAGCTAATAGAACAGTGGCAATAAAACCCTGGTGGAACAAGGTTTAGACAACCCCTCAAAGGTCCCCTGAAAAAGCGGGGTCTTGATCCAGACTAGCGACAATGTTGTGGCCACAGTGGTAGCAGTAACTGTAATATTGAATACAAATCTTCTGTGGACATCTAGTCAATATGTATTGTTAGTTTCTGTGAAATTCTGAAAGTATTTATTAGAATACTATGTGGGGCTGAGATTTTAGTTGATGATGTAGGAAAATCTTCAATACATCCAACAGTAACTCAATAGTCAAATGGGGTTTGGAGTTTGTTTTTTAGAAGTTATTTTGACACCATGTCTGGAAAATAGAAAATATTAACATGCATGTTTTGCTATCTTTTAAGCAGAAGATAATATTTATGCGTTTGTTTCAGGTATAATTAAACGATGTTTTAGTTCTTCTGAAAGACAACCTCAGATAAGGTAGGAGTGTTTTAATTTTTTAATATAAATTATATAATTTATCACTGTTATGATCAATTCCAGTTGTTTGATTCACAGTGAAACAATTCTGCAATTCCCTTCATGAAACATTTCCTTACTTACCATTACAGCTTCAGATTATATCAGCCTACGACACTCAGTCTGCTTGAAGATATTGTAAGATACAACAGCTCAAAAGCTTTACATAATAAATAGTTTTAAAAATTGACTTTGGTACATCAGCTAAACTGGTGTTATTTGGTTAGCCAAATTCTGGTTTTTGTGTTTGTAAGCAGATGTTTTTCCATACAAAAATGTGCTTGTGTATTGGATAGTGTGGAGTATATTATAGTAGTGTAGAGTAGTATCTTGTCCCTTTGAACTCCTCTAGACCTTCTATACAAATGTAGACACCCATTTTTTGTATTGTGGAAGCTTCATTTATTTCAAAACAGGAAAAAAGAGAAGCAGAATATGTCACGTCATCCCTGTTCCTCTTCTAAGGGTCTTTCTTTTTCTTCTGTTATTTATTCAGTACTGCATCAAACACATTCTTGACCAACCATTATTTTTTCCGATCTCCGTGGCACCACTCTTACTCACAGACTCTGTTCTTTGTTTCTTTATTTCTACTTTTCTTTTAAATCTGAAAAAAACCCTCAAAGTCACTCTTGGCTCCATCTGCCTCCTGAACTATTTTTTTCTTTTTATCTTTAACTTAGCTATTTGAGTATTTATAGTGATGGCATTGATTCTTCTGTGTTTCTCCACAGACACTGTTTTAACCAAAGGCAATATTTAATTTTTGCTTTCAGAGCGGTTCTTAGCTTGTCACCATCCAGTCTTGGTGTTGAAGCAAGCACATTTTTTTCTCTCTGTACAAATTCGTTAGTACACAAATCTCTGCCCTTCACATAATCATAAGAAAAGTTATCTCCTTATCTTTCTTCATAATTACTCCTTGAAACTGTAGTTTTCCCTGCTACCACAAAAATATATACAAATTCTTGCCATCCTTTGGCTATCATGGCTGCCACCCATCAGAACATCATATTGGTTTGTTCAGTTTTCTCTCTGTTTGTATCCTTTTTTTATCGCTTATTTCAGCTAGTGAAATCTGCAGGCTGGGAAGGAGTTTGTGTACAGTATAGAGGAGGATCTAACATTGAAACACGTAGACCTGTATTTCTGACATTGAGATATTGCTATCCTGGTGATGTAATATTATTTTTTCCCCCATTTTACCAGTACTGTATGCATTATTACTTATGTTTTTCTCCTCTAAACAATAATTATTCTTTATGTTTTCCATCCATAAGAAGGGTTAACCAAAAGGTCCTTAAACATGTATAAATGCATCATCCAGTGGATTATTGAGCTTTCAGTATTAAAATCCTCTCTACAGACTTTGTCTGTTCCAGGCTGAAAACTGAGGAGGGAAAGAAACTTTTATTTAGTAGAAGTTATGCTAGTTTGCACATACAGAGTAAACCAACCTTTACGTGACTTAAAAATGCACAATTAAAAACTAGGGAATGTGGACAGATTTCCGATAGAGGAAACATGAGACATAGTCAGGGAATACTGTTCTTTTATGTAGTCATTGATACCAAACACAATTAAAACTTTTTTTTTTTTTTTTAAATAATGATAGAGATTATGTTGATGGTCCTGGATCAAGATTGCGACCAGGTAATTTCGTGCTTATAAGAAATTCGAACTCTAACTTAAATTAAACCTAACAATTTCCGAGTTTTTAAACATTATTGCATTATTCTCCTGTTGCGTATAGAATGTTTCTTCATAGTCTACCAGTTGTAGCTCTTTGCAATATGAAATGTTCTGTTTTTATCTAATAATTGTATTTTAAAATGTTAGAAAATGAGACAATTACATTTCACATACAAGTATGTTGTCTGAAATATCATTAAGGTACTTCTTAAATATATGAGTTTCAATAGTAAATCAGTAAGATCTCATTTTAATGGTCATTTTCCTGGCTAAACTTCTGCTGAATGCAATGAGAATTGCTTGTGTATTTATTTATTTATCATGTATTTATAAATCGTGATTGATGAAACAAGTTTTCCATTTGAGGTACTTTTCGTTCTTACTGAGAAGCTTCACATACTGTAAGCTGCTAAGCTGTGATTTCAGAATGCATATTGTCTGAAATAAATAATACTTGAAAGAAAATGATTTTGAGCAGTTGAGATATTGATCATAAAAAAGTGCTTTTTGTCTATACTAAGTTCTGTTTTACAGCTTTTAATATAAAAATACTATTAAAAGTTTTCATTATGCAGTACAAATCAAAATTTGATGTCAACCTTCTTCAATTTCAGTGCTGTTTACTAAAGAGTGCCATTATAATAACAACACAGTTAAAACCCACTATCCAGCCATAATGTATCAGAGCTATCATGATCTACAGACAAATGCTTTAGCCTTTGTTGATATTTTCAGTTCTGTGGGTAATTAGAGTAGATCCAATATCTTTTATCAGTAATGTTTTCCTTTTGGATAAAAGTCTTAAAAGCTTTGTTCAAGTCTTCAGCAGCCTATTCACACGTGTGTGCTCTCATCCTCCAAATAATGCTATACTTTTGTATTTAAAAAAACCAACAAACAGGAAACTTGGAGCAGTCTGGAGTGTATGCACTTTGAGGGTACTCCTGAAGTTCCTAGCTTAACACTGGGTCTCCAGCTGTCTTTGAAGCACCTATACACTACAAGTAGACGTTACATCTGGTCCTCCTAGATTTTTAGGTCATACTGTTACTGTCATACTAGAAAAGAGAGAAAGCTCTGTACGCTGAATAACAGGGAAATCCATGTTATATCCTACTCAGTCATTTTTGTTTGCTGCTATCATTCTAAACATATTTTTATTCAGAAAAAAAATCCGAAGACACCCAAAAGAAAGGGCACTGATTTATTTTCTTTTTATTTGTTAAACAAACCATTGACAGAAAAGAGAAGGCAAATACCACAGAACAGGGAACAGTGAAGAAGATAACATGTCAAGGAATTAAAGGTTTTCTGAGTGTCCTAACAAAAGCTGAAGATTCATAGGTCATAACAGCAGGACTGGGGATTGAATATAGCAGTGTTGAAACAGTGGGTAGAGAGGTGAAAATGAGGCAGAAAGAGCTAAATCCAAATTGCTCTTCTGGTGGTACGTATTTAGATTATTATAGCGTTGCTTCCACTGTCACCTTGACCAGAAAAACAATCTAAATTCTTCTCTAAGTGACTCAGGGGAAATTCAAGACTTCTTTTCCTCTTTACTCATCATTAAGAGAAGACCTAGGGAAAAACTGTCAAACTGAATGTCACTTAACTCTATCAACACATCAGCCAAAAGGCCACAAAACCCCCCAGAAACAGCAATGACGTCATCATCTTCCTGATCCTACTAGAAACATGTCCCTCTGTGACAGAAAAGGACATTTTCTGTATAACTCTATTTCTGTGATAGCACAGCTCAGAACTGGATGGTCCCTAGACACTTCAATTTGTGAATGTCTGTCTTCTTGTTAAAGTAGCTAGCACAGAAATTCAACAGCAAAAAAAAAATGGTGATTGTACTGTTGTGGATGAGTTAATGTTGGCATTTGAATTTCATCTCCTGCTCAGTAGAGTTTTTATTCTTGATCCAAGATCACTATGCAAAAAAAAAAAAAAAGTTTCTCTGTAAATTTTTACCTAAGACTTTATGGTTCTCAGGGTGTTGCTGTGTGAAGAAATGTTAGAATATGGATCTAAATTAGTCTCTGAAGTGTAGTTTAGAGAACTGTATTTAAGAGAGATATACAGGGCTGCTGGCTGAAGTTCAATACTTGGGCCAAAGGTCTTTGCTTAGCTTCCAGGTCTAATACTCAACTTGGAAAGATAATTTTGTGAATTAATATTCTTTAGTGTTACCCTAGTGTTCTATAGTGACAGTCTGCTGATAAGCTTTTATTTCATCTCTGGGTCTGATTTAAATACACAAGATTAAAAATCCTAAACAACAATTGATTTACCACATTATTATGGTCCCTGTGAGATATGTTATTGTAATTCTTTGGGTAGTTTGAAAATAAATTTAGTAACATCAAAATATACAAGAAGTAAATATGTATGTTAGTCAATGTAAAAAACATCAGTTAAGAAAATTCTGTTTATCATATATTTAAATTTCCTTTTGAATAAATGTGAGAAAACTTTAATGATTGGTAAGGTACGTTAATGCTGTTTTTCTCGTACCATAATTTAATGATTCAGAGAAAGGGATTTTCTTTTGAAACATATATTCAATTGTATTGTCTAGATCTTTAAGATTTGACATTATCCTTTTTCTGTTTGCAACATTATTGGAAAAACAGGTCATGCGTTTAAACTTAGCATTTATATTTACAGGTTTTAAACAGTGTATGCTATTACCGTACTAAGGCAACAAAATGAGCTGCCCTGCTGATTTTACTCTTGTCATCTACAGCATCGGCAGGAATTGCTGTTTCACTGAGGAAGGTGCGCCAGATCAGTGACCCTGTTCAGCAGATTCTTATTCAGCTCCACAAAATTATCTACATCACTCAAGTATGCATTACTGTTGCTTCTGACATTCTATACTTTTTAGTTATTTGCGGTTGTCAAAATGATGGTACTGCAAAGTGCTGCTAATTTAGTCACTGTTCCTTAAAAACAACAGAACTTGACATTTTTGCAGATGGCAGGATGCTTTAAAAATATATCATTTAAATAAAGACTAACCTTGAATATTAGTATGTGGAGGATGGCAATAATTGAGTCATATGAAAAAAAATAAGTGGCTCACCTCGGAAAAATGGATTGTACAGTAAATTATTTTTAAAGCATTCTGTCGTACTAGCAATACGATTACTTAAGGTGACAATATCATATACTGACTTGCAGAGTACATAAAATGCTTTCATCTATAGCAATAGTTCCTAAATAACTTCAAAGTTAAATTTTCTTATTATCAGTGAGTAGTAATACTTTCATGGGATTTTATTCAGTAGTTCAAATCCTGAATATGTTAAGTGTTTTGAAATGTTTTTAAATGTCAGATCTTTTTCAAATTAAAGACTTATTTTAAAATTAAGTTCAAATGCTTCATAGTGAGAGAGAGGTGAAGATATTTCATGCTGATTCCAAAGCAAAAATGGAGCTGATACAAATCTGCATTGTACTCTCCACTATAATGTGATGGAAAACTTTTTATTCCCTGGAAAGATGGCAGTCAGGCAGCTACTTGCTATTCTTAAGTAAACATCTTTTTGTTTTCCAAAATGAAGTGTTTATCTTTGGGATGTGATGTTTATCACCTTAGGGATTTTCAGATTGATGAGCCAAATTTGTTTGGTTTTGTTTAAAACAGAATAGCATAACTGAACTTGGTAGTGCTTTGCATGTCTGTTTTCTTTCTTTTTTTTTCTTTTTTTTCTTTTTTTTATTCTTCTTAACTTAAGCTTATCAAAACAAGTAATAAAGGAATTAAATTATCAGAGACAAAGAAAACAATCATAATTTAAAATAATTGGAAATTTTCTCCTTCTTCCACTAGCAGTAATGAAGCAGTTCAGTCTTTACATAGTATATGAGGAGTATGTCCAAGATGCTCATTAGTGAACCTGTCCTCTCTGTTGAAGAAGGTTTTCTCAAGTGGCCTATTAATTGATATAAGATATCACAATGTGGATGCCCAGTAACTGAGAACTAACAGCAACTCACAAACAGACTCAAAATTGACCAGTGAAGCAGCAGCAAGAACTTTGATGCTTTTGGTGTCATTTGGTTTCAGAATGGGAAAGCAGAGAAACCAGGATCCATACCTGTGTTGGTTTACTCTGTACTATATGCTTCTCTTGTACTTGTTTATGTTCTTAAGAGTCAAAGGTAAAATATTTTTTATGATATATCACTGTTTTATCAAACTCTGTTACATATTTCAGCTGACAATTCTAAACTGAAGTTTGCAAGGGAGAGTTCTTGCCTGTTAGTTCTTGGCTGCCAGCAGCCTTCCCAACCCAGTTTCCATGGGAACAAGAATCAGAGTGATCTCTGGAAAACAATGTAAGAAAAAGCTTTTTAAAAAAGCATTATGTAAATCCTTGGCCTTTTTTTTTTTTTTTTTTAACTGATCTGACAACTGATTTAATTAAAACAAAAGCTAAAATTGAACACTAGTGCCTAAGGCAACTCCAAGTTTCTGAAGCAGTGGACTTCTTCTTTACCTCTTCTGCTTCAGTGTATCCCAGTATGCCCAGGGTACATCAACTGCACACAGTTGATTGTGCTGGTATGTAATCTATAGAGCATCTTGCAAGCCTTTCCTAAGGCATAATTTTTTTCACTGTCTTATGGGCTAAGGAACATTCAATATCCAACTTAAAGCGTCTGTGTAAGGCCTTATCTGCATGGAAAGAGAGTAGGATGTGTCTGTAACCAAAAACCTGTATGCAGCCAGCTGTCTGGTGAAGTCTTGTGCATAGAATGTGACTTTGATCTCTGGTTTGTCAGAGCAAATCAGGACTCCTGTGGGTCCAATAAAACCGTTCTGGATTCATAGCTGTCTAAAAACAGTAATTTGTTCCAGTGGGATAAATGTCTTTATAATGTGTACTGTGTCAGTGTTTGAATGTGAATCATTAGTGGTCAAACCCTCCTTAAGTAGTCGAAAAGTTTCCTGAATGCATTGGAGTGGCACTTCGTGAATTTACATCAATGATGTGAGTATAAAGTGTATACTAAATGGTAGAAAATCATAGTTTTCTGAACAGTGTCTGCAGGTACAAGCAACTATACAGAAACAGCATAGGTCGTGGTTTCAAATGGGTAGCAACATACCATCCAGTTGTTATCAGACTGAGTTCGTGTCATTGCAGTGACCAGTAGTGGAAACTTCACATTTACAGCTGCAGCATAAAAAATATTTAAAAGGAAGAGACATCCTTTGAACTCTATATTAATGACTTTAGGCACTAAAAAATATGATTTGTACTTTTTAAAAAAATGTAAATATAGATGAAATATCTGTCCTTTTTCAACCAAAAAATACAGGAGGAAAAAGTATACAAAGTAAGTTATGCTTTATAGACAAGTGAAATGTAGATTACCTCCCACAGGTAGCCTTTAGCAAAAGAGACATTCTGAATTGTGTTAAGACCCATAAGGACCTTAAAAGAGCCTGTTGAAGCAATTCTATGCACATTGAACGAAGGCCTAAGCTCCTTGAAATTCCATTCATTTCAGCTGAATCAACTCATTACAGCCAACATGAAATTTAGTCTAATAGTCCATGGGCTTCATCTATAGAAAAATGTCCCACATACTAGCACTTTGATCAGGAAGGCAAATCTAGTCGTACGTATGTTAGGCTTGTTATAATGGTGTTTACCTACAGCACTAAAGGAACTGAGTTATGTGATAAGCCAAACCTAACAGAATGGGCAAACCAAGGAGCCTTATTATAATATGCTATTAAATCAAGTCTTGTGCTGTTTTTTATCACCATGCTATTAAATATCAGTGTTTCTTTTTGAAGTGTAGCTACTTTTTTTAATAATGGTACTGCTGAATGGCTGATCTTTATGGAAGGTCTAACTGAGTAGTGGAAACATCTGTTTCTTTGTTTCATGTAGCTTCCTCCAGCTTTGCAACGCAATTTGAAAAGGAGAATCATTGAGAGGTTCAAGAAGTCCCTCTTCAGTCAGCAGAGCAATCCTTGTAATCTGAAATCAGAAATGAAAAAGGTGTAGTACACCATTTATTACATTGACTTTGTCACTTTTTCTATTTGAATTATGCTATCAATATTAGTATCACAAAAATATAAGTGTAAGACTCCATTTTTAAAAGTAAACATTTAGAATATTCTCTAGATATCCTTTTTTTTTTTTTGCAAATATGGAGGTTCCTTAAGTAAGTAGTTTCTGCAGGTAGGTTTCAAGTTTTTGTCTCATCATTAGAACATTTTCTTATAAATGGAAAGGACCAGTGAGCTTCTAGCACACAAAACCAGACTTTATCTCATCAGAGCTTATTAAAGACAAGAGGAAGGGAAATGCAACTGGAGTTTATGTAAGCTCTTAATTTATGTGAGCTCTTCTTAATTTGTTAATAGTTTCTCAGTATTTTTCATGTTTTGGAATGTATTCCTACTCAAACCATTAATTTTAAGAAAGCAATGTCCCAGAGAGCCTTGAATATAACATACCTTGTCCCATGGCTGCACAGTGTGTCAGCAACAGTTTAGTGTCATCATTTTAAAATCACTGCAGATTTGCAAAAATGGCCTGACTAAAGAACCATGCCTACATATTTTCCAATGACAGGATGGATGCTTTCCAACAGAGAAAGAGCTAACAATAATATCTATGCGTTCCTTCAAAAGCTGAGAACACTGTAACCAGCAAAGGATCTGAAAAGTACTTCCTTGTCATCTGTGAACTGGGGGAGACTGTGAAGCTAAGACTGAATTGATGACAAAGCAGTTATATTTTATTGTACCTAAAATTTGATGACTAAGGTGATTTATTATCATTCACATAATTCTCCTGTGTAACCTAATTTGATTGTTACCTACTTCCACTGAAATGTGGAATCTTCTGCATCATTGTTTGCTACAAAATAGACTGACCCCAAATGCTGGATCCTTCCTGTGCTTTTGTAATAATTAACCTCAGATGCTTAAGCTTCATGGAAGGTGGCTACTTAGTGTTTACATTGCTAGTACATTAGAAAGATAATTAAAGATGTTTCTTTCTGAGCTGTTGATTTCACGCCAATTTGATAATTCTAAATCAGGTTGGAACTTATATAATAAACAATTCCTGTATTTCACCTATAACATTAAATCTAGGAAGTATCTGCTCACTGTGTACTGAGTTGATGTTTTCCGAAAAGGATGCCCAAAAATAGGGTAAGAAAAAGGAAGTGTTTACTGTAAAATTAACCTGATTTTCAAGTGTCTAGAAGTAAATGAAACTATTCATAAATGTTATCAACAAACGTAAAATGGTGTTAGTTTTAAAACTATTGTATTTAAACCTCAGGAAAAGGGAAGAAATGAACTATTTAAAATGTAACTGATAGCAAATTTAAAATGTTTGAAATGTTATATGCAATGCTGGGCATTTCCAACTTGAAGGAAATAGCTTTAGAAACTATTAATAGCAATAACAGGAAGTGCAGTTAGAAGGTTGGAGAATTGATAAGCATCAGTAAATAAATGTTACATGATTTACCAAAATCATCACCATAAATGCACTGAGTAACATGGATATCATTTGGTAAGTAGTGAGAGGAACCTAAATAGAGAAAAGAATTAGGTTGAACTCTTCCAGCAAGTGTTAAGAGGTTGTGCAATTTCTGCAAATAAAATTTAAAAATAATGGGGTTTTTACTGTGACAAATTAGAAAACCGAAGTAGAATAACAGACAAAAAGATTTCTCCACTGATCAGTGGTGGGGTAAAGGTCTTCCAGCAAGAGATATTCTTCTGTTTCTGTAACTGTAAAAGTGTTATGGTGCAGAAATGCATAACTGGAGTTTCTTTTCTGCACACAAAGGTACTTTCCTGTCAGAGATATTGCCAATGGAAGTTTTCAAAACTAGATGTTTTTAAGTTAATTGTTGATATCCTTGTTTATATAATCAAGTAGTTCAACTGACTTTCAGGTTTCAGAAGTTCTGGCATCCCTCCAATGGGAATTATACTGCTTGAATGTGGGCCTACAATTTCACTTGAAGCCCCAGTTTTGAAAACCAGTCTTCAGCTTCTTCTTTCCTTAGTCCAAGAGAATACACTTCCCTGTTAATCTTCATACAAATGTATCATTTATGACTTTTATTCAGATAGTCTGAAGAACTCAGTGCTTTATACTTAGTGCAGATTGGCAGCTTGCAATGTTCAGTCACTGTTTCTGGAGAGAAGAAGGTAGAATATTCGCTATTGTGTTCACCACTTTTTCATTAATCTGAAAAGAGTTGACTTGTGATTGCACTGGGAAACATAGGAAAGGGTAAACTGCCTGCGAGGTCTGCAGTCTTAGCAAATGGGAAGAATGGAGATTTCAGTTGTCTTTCTTTTCTTTTTCTTTTTTTTTTTTCCCCCAGTTGCTGCAAGGTTCTCCTGAATTGATTGAGCCCAACATCTTCACAGCAGATTGGCACATGGTACTTCTTTCTTCGGGTGGAAATATGTTGCTTCCAGATGATAGAAAAGGTAAACAAAGCATCAAAACTTCTGTAGTGGCATACAGATTTCTAATAAAGTGTATGGTGTCAAAGCAGAAGGAATTGCTGCTCCAAGATCTGTCTTCAAAGACGATGAAGTTATGCTGACTATACTGATTTACATTATCAGGGGTTTTTTTGTTTTGTTTTGATTAATTCCTGGTAAGATGTGCAGTTTGCCACTGCTGGAAATTTCTACTAATTTAAGAACGTATACTTTGGAATTACAAAGAAATATAAAAGATGCTAGTAATTCATGGTTCATCCATGAAAATTAATAGAAATATTTATAACCAAAAATGTCATACTTAAGATTCACCTGTCCTTGCACATGATTTTTAAACTAACTCTATTTAAACCCTGTGTTGTTCTTTAGTCATGTTTGAAACAGTTACAACGGGTTGGTTTCATTATGTGGCTAGATCAAGCCATATAGACATGAGGAGGAAAATATGTGTGTGTGTGTGTCTATATATATATACACTTCAGAAAACAATATATATGTGAAATGTACTTTGACAAGTAATACTCAGCATGTCAAATCATAAACATCATGTTTAATCAAACCTACAGCTGTGGCATCATCCAGGGTGGGGAACCACAATTCCTGGTTCAGAGACTTGTTTCATCATATGCTTCTTTGTGCAATAGACATAAGGGAAAATTGCAGCCTGTATTTTGGTAACTGTGCCATTTACATTCTTCTAAATACAAGAAAAGCTATGTTGCAGTCCATGAACTAGAGAACACAGTAAAATTTAAAATCTGTGATGCCAGAAAGAAAAGTGAGAAACTTTGGTTTGGATGGGCTTTGTGTTGAAACATTCTAACTACATCAGTTACACAGCTTTTTGCAAAAACCAAAATTAATACTAGATGTCAAGTGTGATATTTGAGTAGGAAATGAGTCTCCAACAATCACTTTAAATATGAGCATTATTTTGTTCCCAGAGACAACAATGCAATTTTTGAGATGCTCATTATCAGTAATTTTTGAATCTCTTAACCTGCAGATAATACTTTTGTCCTCACAAATTGCTGCTGGCTACGTGCCCTTCCCACTGTAAATTGTAAGTGGGAAAAAATAGGAAAGCTGCATTTCTGTGTTCTGTTTGATAAAGTCTTTGTTTTCCATCAGTTTGAATGCTTTCACAATGTGTTTATCAAATGTTGACATCATGCAAATGTTCACATTAGATGACCTCACCTTTTCAGGGGTTCGTTGTGGTCAATGGAAGTTGCTGATAATGAACCATCTCTCTTGTATATATTTGTAGTGGAATTGCTAAGAAATGTATAAGGGAGCATAAATTTCAAATTCAGTAGTATAACATTACTTGCCTTTTACTTTAAGGCATGGTTGGCACTTCTGACATGGCAGAAGGGATGACATATGAGCAGTTGCAGGTAAGCTGTATGTATACCTATATGTGTTCATTTATTACTTTTAATTAAGATAATTTACTGAAATTAAGTTCTGTTTTGTTGTAGACTCTAATTGAAGAGGTTCTGGAGGAAAGTGATTACTACAGTTGCTCTCCTAACAGGTAAGTCTAGTCAATTTAAAAAGAAAATGTTAATTATGATTAGCTAAAACCAAATGTATCATTGTGCTGTTTATGTGATTGCAATTTCACTTTAAACTTAATGCAGTATGTGGTTTATTATACTACATGGACACGTGGACTGGAAGAAATGTATGTGGGACACACTAGCTAATCTAAGCAGTTTTTTTTGACCATATCTGTTTTCTTCATTCAGATGAAAGAATAGTAGAAGTATGACAGCCATTTCCTCACATTTTTCCACATATAAACCCACATCTGAACAAAAGGTTTATTGCATAGAAGTATATTTTAAATTAATAGTCTACCATTACGGGGTTGAAGGGATGAAGCTGACATATTTAGTAAAATGCATGAGTACAGCACAAAAAGCAGTATAAGTGGTTACTAGCACAAAAGCGCAGGGGATTTAAAAAAACATAATGGTCTGTGAAACTAGACAAATGCTTTGTCCTGGAGATTGTATATCTTTTCTGTGGGAAAATTTTGAGGAACACAAGAAAGAAAATATATGAAACATATCATTATAGTCCATAACATAAGCCTAGTATCATATTTTTCACCTGCTAGCCTGTTATTTATCTTCTCAAATATTCTTTAGTGCAAAAAACCATTAACTACTTTCATCAAGTAAGTCTATTCTTGTCTTTGCAGTAATCACCATTTTAAAGTCTGAGAGACTGCAGTTAGATTTTTCTAAAACAAACAAACATACACTCACTCCACTCCCTGCCCCTCTAATAGAAATATTAAGAGGTTTTAAGAATTTATAGTTCCTGTTGCCTCAGCGATATTTTCCAGTTATTTTTTATCTCTGCAAACTTTCTGGTATGGATTGACTCAAGTTCGAAAAATTTCTAATGATAGTCTGAATATTTCTATAGGCTACTCATTAAATTGGAATTCCAGCTTGCAAGTGTCTTGCAGCTGCCAGCTCAAAGTATTGAAAAATCATGATTCAACACTCCCAAAATAAAATAATAGTTCAATCTCTAAACCTTCAGGGTATACTTGAATTATGTTTACAGATTACTTTTTCAGTCATGAGGTCTGACAAATTTTTTTATAAGTGTTTTCAAATGCAAAAATTTTTGTCCTAATCCCAAGCTTCCAGGACTTGGTGCTGTAGAAATAATATCACACAACTTATAAAAAAAAAAAAAGGAAAAATACTCTCATTTTTAATATCGAGATCTAACAAGTCTTATTGTAAATCTACAAATGTGTTGTAGTTGTATAGGCATTTATCTCACAGACTGCTAAAAATTGTCTTATTTTAATTAATTGTAATGAAGCAGGTGTGTGCTAAATATAGACTTCTTCGTTTTAGAAAAACTACTACAAAGTTATCTATTGAAGGAAATCATAGAGTTATAATATATCTCATTTTAAAAGGACACGTTTAGGATCATTGAGTCCAGCTCCCTGTTCCTCACAGGACCACCTAAAACTGAACTATATGAATAAGAGCATCATCCAGACACTCCTTGAACTCTTGACAGGATTTGTGCCATGATCACTTGCCTGGGGAGCCTGTTCTAGTGCCCAACCACCCATCCTAATGTCTGATCTGAACTTTCCCTAGCACAACTTTGTTTCACAGAATCATAGAATCATAGAATCAGCCGGGTTGGAAAGGACCTCTGAGATCATCAAGTTCAACCCTTGATCCAACACTGCCTTGTTGGTTACTAGACCGTGGCACTAAGTGCCACATCCAGTCTCATCTTAAAAACCTCCAGGGATGGAGAATCCACCACCTCCCTGGGCAGTCCATCCCAATGTCTGATTACCCTCTCTGTAAAGAATTTCTTCCTAATATTCAACCTAAACCTCCCCTGGCAGAGCTTAAGACCATCCCCTCTTGTCTTACTTGTAGTTGCCTGGGAGAAGAGACCAACCCCCACCTGGCTACAACCTTCTTTCAGGGAGTTGTAGAGAGTGATGAGTTCTCCCCTGAGCCTCCTCTTCTCCAGGCTAAA
>VZRE01010698.1:38744-72467 GCA_013396775.1 Cephalopterus ornatus
AAAGGAAAGAGAGCAAGAGGCTTCTCCCTCTTCTTATTTATACCCTGGTTTACATAAAAAATCGCATGGAATACTGGGAAGATGACCACTTCCTCGGTTACAACCTGGTTACCAAGGAAGGTTTAAAATCAAAGACACTACACCAGAAAAGTTGTGGATGCTCCATCCCTGGAAGTATTCAAGGTCAGGTTGGAGGGCATTTTGGGAACCTGATCTAATGAAAGACATCCCTGCCCATGGCAGGAGTGTTGAACTACATGGTCTTTAAAGTCCCTTTTCACTCAAAACCGTTTTCCTGGTTCTAATTCTTGCACAGGTACAGTGCTCCATGAAGGATTATGTTACCCACATACTGGGCTGAATGGAAGTTTACTGTCAGCCTTCAGTCTATATGTTTTGTTTTTCCTTGAGTGCACTTGATTTTACAACTTTAATAACAATCTTTCAGCTTAGGGATTTCTATATGCATGTGTTGAAGTATGTTTGCAAAGCTATAAACTACATTTCATATTTTTCCTTTCCTCATTCCTTCAATACTTCCATATCCTTCAGTACTTCAGTAATCAAAATAACACTGCTTCCTAAGGAACTATGTGTATAGAGGAATGTTTGAAAGGTCTTTGGATATCTGAGTTACACATATTGTATACAAGGAGTCAGGGAAAATTTCAGAAGAGGTCTTACACTTGGACTGGAGACTCGTGGATTTTTGAGACAAACCTGAGACAACCTGTTTTACTTTCTCACAGCAGTGATTATGAGAAGTCTTTCCATCATATTTTCATAGAATAATTTTAACAATGTAATACATCTTGATTATGAGACAAGTTTCACCAATATAAAGCGGACAGATGCAGCTCCATCACTTTCTGTGCTAATTTTCTATGTAGCATAGAAACAGAGGAATTAGAAAAGGAGAAAGAAGTGGTGTTAAAGACTTGCTTTCTACTAGTTCTCCATAGTGCTGAAGTCTGGAGATGTTCCATCAGCAACATAAGTTAATGCTGGCCCACAAATACATTATGTTGCATTCAGGCTTCATTGATTATCTGTGGGAGAACTTTGCACCACGCTGCTCTGATTCTATTTGTGTGCAGTGCAGACTAGTCCATAAATTTTGAGTCAGAGGATCATTAGACAAACTAATTCCCTGTGTGTAGCGTAAATGATAAAATTTCACCCAGAGATTTCTGCATCAAACTGTTGTAAACTCTGAACTGAAACCATTTCTTTTGATAGACTTCTGAGGTTCTTTGGCTTCTGCATTATGCTCATACATCAGCTTTCTGCTGATAGCACAAAGATTGATCCCATACCTGGTGAGTGTGAATAGTGGGAAATTCTTACTTCCAACTAACTACTGACTTTTTTCCCCCCAGGTGTCTCTACTATCCAAAGGGAACAAAGAACTATCCAGCAAAAGAAGAGAATATGTGATTCTGAACAAAGGGTTTGGAATTGTTCCTAATGAAGTCAACCTGCCTGTACTTCAGATGAGACTGATTACCAAAGGATCAAGCTTTGCTCATTAAATAGCATCCAGATGGAATACCAATGTGGGGCAGACCTCACGTGGTATTTCAGGATGATACTCTTTAGCTTTGTTTACAGCATAAACACTTTACAAGGAATGTTGGAAAAGATACTTTCCGGTTTGTAAATTAGGAGAAAATCACAGTTCAACAGTAAATACCTTCTATTTTTAGAATATGGGTTTTTTTAAACTGTTGCATAGTCAGGTTTTCTGGAACAATAGTTCAGTAACCTTATTTATGTTCATTTATGTCTTCTGTGGGAAGAAAAAGAGCTTTGTAATATGACCAGGCAGAAAATATATCTAGGTTCACTCTACCAGAATTAGAGACAGATTAAACACCATCAGTATGATTTTAATATTTAGAAGGAATTTCACTTCTTATATTTAGATAATAGCAAATTCTAATACTGGTGTGACATGTTAATTGTCATTATTTGCAAATGGCATAGCTTCTGAAATCATTGTTATTTTAAAACCAGCTGGTTTTACTGCTATTTCAAAATGTCTTCATATTATATGTCTATCTTTAGCCACACATTGTATAGATCTGTGTACATAAAATGTGTCATGTACATTTATATACATTTTATATACACATATGTTTTACTGTTTAACAGACTTAAGTAAATTAAATACATGCTTTGCTACTAATCAAAATTGAAGTACTTAAGAGCCCTTCCAGAATTTCAGTATTTATTCACTGTATTAAATGTAGATAAAAATGTCCCACTGCAGTAGCAGAGAAGCTGTGTTTTGGTCTACAGTTTAGTAAGGAATACTTATTAATGACAAAGGCTTCACTCTACAGTTGCTACTGTGGCAATCATAACTGTTGCAAATAACCAAATGCACTTGGTGATACAGTTTTATTATCTCTGTTGAAAATTATTAGCCTTGTAGTCATCGCATGATTACTTATAAGTCATTTGATACAGATACACGTTGTGTAGTTTTTTCTCTATTTTCCCCCCAGTGGTTTGTTTTTAACTGTGAATAGCTAATTGGCATTCATTTCCTAACAATTTAAGTGTATAGTTTTACATATAATGTATGACTTCAACATCCTGAATTGTGAAGCAGTGGAAAAGGGCCCAGTGGACAATGTAAAAAATAATAACAATAGTGATAAAATCTACCCTCTTTTCACATGTACATAGAGTTGAAAGTCTTCAGGAGCTGCCTCTGCATCTGTACAGTGGTACTATACTGATAACAGTGGTCTCTTAAGGGTCAAGACATATCATTCCTAAGGTATTACCACCAGGTAGCTAGAGTTTGCACCATGAATCACCATAGAAGATGCATTTTCTCCAACGTTGCCTCTAAAAATCAATTCCTATTTTAGTTCAGAGTGTTAGTTTTGCTTTACTAGGATGTAGAAGGGGAATGCAGTATGGCTAAATCTGATGGATTATAAAGCAAATCCATGCAGTAAATGACTGCCAATAGAATTGATTACATGGATATTTTATCCAAAAATTCTTCATTTAAATTCAACCTTGATATGTTCTACCCAAAATGTGTATGAATTCTCAAAATTTTCCACTAAAATTGCATATAGCCAATCTACACTGAAAGTAACCTTTTAATATATTATTTTCAGAAATGTCTTATAGTTCTAAATTGTCAGAGTGCCTTGAATGCCTTAGAAATAATTTGGACTTTATTTCAACCATGTTTCATTGCTTATATTTTGTCTGGCGTTGTATGATGTTAATTCATACTTAATGGCATTATTTTTGTTGAGAAATAGAGTATAATTAATTATTCTTACTGTGTTTTTCTTAATGTATTTTTAGTGCTGTTAACTTTGAAGGAAATTTTGTACTTGTTTTTGTGATTGTTAAAGGTGGAATACTCTATGGTGGCCAGCTGAGGAGCAGACAAGCGGTGGATTGGTGGCATGTGCAGCTGCAACCACCAAGGCTTTGATTTAAAGCAGGAAATCAGTGGTCTTTTCTGTTCCTTTCCCAGTGTTAACTGGGAATTTTTTTTCTCTTCCTGCTTGCAAGAGTATTGACATACTGACCTGAAGGAAAGAGCTGGTGCATTTTATATGTAGGACAAACACTTGCTGCAGAAGATTCATTATCTAATCTTTTCAGTAGTTTATGGCATTAGTATGTAGATGCTCTCCAATGAGATTAATGTCCATCGTATTTCTGACATGGATAATTTCTGTATGGCTAAGTTTTGTATAGAAAATATAGATAAAGCATCTTTAGAAAAACAAAGAAACCAAAAATAAGTTGCTTAATACCATTCAGCAAATGATCAGCAAACTTGAGAATGGAACCTACATCTCCTGAGTTCCAGTCCAGCGCATAACTGGTATCCTTCAAGGTGTGGAGCTCTTTTTCTCATGTGCTTGTCATCTTTAGTGTAACTTGTGCCAAAATCAGAGAAACAGGCATAGCTGTACTTACTATTTAGCTAATTGAAGAAGATCCTGCAAAGTGTGGTACTAACCATGCTGAAATGTTGTACTGAACTATAGCTAATTTTTGATTATTTGTTAGTCTAAACTGTGGCTTATGTAGGCCTTTCCTACAGTTTGCTTGACTGCAGTGAAGTACCTGAGATTATGTAGTATTATGTCTTCTATTATTCATGCACTTACTTTCTATAGTCATCTAATTACAAGCACTTTCTCAGGAGAACGTACTGTGTGTATATTCTGTAGCCTGATTTACATATGTTGTGCTCTATCTGAATCATTTCACAGTCTCGTTTCATATCCCTGAATAATCAAATATTGACATTGGATCAAATCATTAGTTTTATTCTATAAGGTAATTCTTGTTTACAGTCACAGAATAATGTATTTAAAGACTGTTTAAAGTCCTTGTAACTTGTAGGATTGCTGGCTGGTAATCGGTATTTCATATCAAGAAATTTGACAACCAGTTATGGAACTTATGGAATTATGTTAGTTAAAGAAGAAAGGCCAAAAAATTTCCTTATTAAAAACAAGAAAACTTCTAGCAATGACTTCCCCAAACTGAATAATATACACAATTTTAGCATGTATCAAGTCTGCCTTGATTTTAGGAAGAACCAGCAGTTCTGAATGACTGAATTTCAGGAGATGTGAAAAGAGGAAGCCACTTGAGAATATCTGGTTTTGACTATATGAATTCACCATGCACTTGAATTAAAAAACTTCACAACCGAAGGTTTCATCATTAAATTTGTCTAGACAGACAACAGCAATTGGAAATAAAGCTCTTCTGATTAATTTTGTTTCTTGACTTGCAGGAAGCTAAATCATATGAATACTCTGTGTTCAACTGTTCTCAGCAGGAGATGCTGAGAATTGTAATGAGAAAACTAGTAATTTTAAAATATTTGACATTTGAGTCCTCAAATTTCCTACTGAGCTAAAAACTTACATCTAGTAAGATTTTGCTTCCATAGTTGAACTTACTGTCCACTGTGATATTTTGACTTATGTTTCTAATTTGTTTCTAATAGTGCTAGTCAGGACGTGTTCCTTGGCTTAAGCTCTAACTGGACTAATTCAGTTTTGCTCAAAATTTAGGTTTGCCATAGCTTAATTACTGTCTTTTGTCTGCCTCCATCTCCATTGGTGCAATGGAAGCAAATAGAGATAGTCTTGGACCTTGCCTGAGCAATGGAATCTGTAGTCAGCTACATTGCAGACACTAAAGATGCAGACATTTACATGTGTGTATACATGTAAATGTGTATATATATACATATCTCATATATATGTGATTTTTAAAATTAGTATAGTTGAAATCTTAGCAGTCTAATTCAAGAATCATTATTAGTCTAGATCTGTTGCAGGAAAAGAAAGAATAATAATGCAGTTAAATTGCTTTGCAAATATTTTCTAGTTTCTCCCTGTTCTGGGGGGTTTATGCTCGCCCTTCCACTGCTCCTTTGTGTCCCAAGGCCAGTAGTTTGATTCTGGTAGGGTAGTTGTCATGAGTTGTCATCAGCTGGAGTCCTATGCCAGGAGGAATAGGATATTCTTATCGATGGCTCATTCTTCTTCTAGGATCCAGCACTTGGGATCATTTTTATACATTTGCTAACATACTTTTACCCCTTTGCTATTTCTTCATTCATCTGCAGCTCCATGATACATCTGTTTTGTAATGTATAGTGCATTTTACGTGTACTGAGTACTGTTTCTTTGTTCTCTAAATCTGGTCTTGTCCATGTCTGCATTTTATTACTGTTTATGGCTGAGTTGTTGATAGTCACCAGTGTCAAGTCTGTGCCTCATCTCTTACCATGCCATTTCTAAGTCCTCTATACCACATCCTGTATTTTAAGGTACAGCTATCTTCTTAAGGCCCCTGCTATCAGACCAGGCCTGTATCTCTTCATACTATATCATTATTCTAGGCTCATAAGTATCTCATTATACATTGTGTAAATGCTTTTTGCAGCTACCTATATAAAACTACAGTTGTTCAAAGATAAACAAAAATAAAACAAATTAGAGGTATCGAACTGGTTAGAGGAATCACAAACACAGCTATTCCAGTTGAAACAGTGGTACTGCTGTCTACAAGACTGCAGCTTACAGAACTTTTAAAAATGCACTGACTCCTGTTCATGTAACCTGTGTGCTACTCTTTATGCCCTGGCATTAACACCATGGGAATATTCCCATGTGTCTGAAAAGAAGGAAGATCTTGTTGCTGAAGTGTGGTCTCTATGGTCTGGCTGATATGCGATCAAAGCAATATTCATTTAAAGAGGAATAATTTTTCCAAGCTTGCCAAAAGTAAATAATATAAAATAATAAAATAAAATTATATTCTCTCTATATGTGTATTATAAAATAATTGAAACCGTAAATAGAGATAAAATAATTGAAACACTAAACAGTCATTGAAACTATATTTATTTACTTTATTTAGAAAGGTTATAAAAAATTGTTTTAATTAGCAGTATCTGGAATCAAAGTTTTACATTTCTTTAACTCGATCATCACAATTAATTCTTTACCTTTTCTCAAGCAGGATATGATACCATGGAATTATGCAAGATGATGTTCTGCATGTTGGCAGAACAGTCATTTTGATGTAGTGGGTCCGATGCTTTGACCCACAGTCATTGGCACAGCATACGCCTGAAGGGTTGTGTATCTAACATCAGTTGTGATCCATTGTAGTCCAAATGCAGCCAATGAAAATAGACTGTGGACAGCAGTGTGCCAAGCAGAAGCAGGACTGACCAGTTTTTCATCTGTTAGCAGTGTTGGTATGAATGGTCCTCTTCTGAAGACCTGTAGGAGCCACCAAGACCACAGTAAACCCCAGAGACTTTTGTAAAGCTCTGCAATGCAGTCTGATAGTCTTAAATTATGTTGTGCTGGATGGATCATTTCTGCAATTAGGTTTAAATTCCAGAGAGCAGGCATTAAATAAATGAGTGAGGTGTAGCACTCTGCAGACAGCTATTTTTAACGATGTCTTCAGTGAGGCCTAAATTAAGGTTGACCTATTTGTCATCTTCTCTTCTTTGAGACAGACATTTACCATGCTCCTTTACATACAGTTTGAATACTGTCTCTGAATAAGAAAGCCTGGCAGTCAATTAGAGCTTTGCCTTGAGTGACCTGCCCACTGACTTTCAGAAAGATTAAATGACGATGAAATAATACTGATTTTTTAATTGAAAAAAAATTATAGAATGGCTGGAAATAGATGTTCCTTACATGAAGGAATAATGGACAATGACAAATATCATGTTCCTTAACCAGTTCATCAACAGCAAACTAACTTCCCATAGCCTTGTTCTCAGTCAGAAGTGCTGAGAGAGAGGCTAGTGGAAATCAGTGGGTACAAACCTGTTCTTACCAACAGGAAATTCACTTTGTGTTCAGATTTCATTAAGTGACTGTACTTGACAGAGCAGAATTTTGGGGCAACCGTTGAAAAAATCCAGTCAATGTGAAGCATGGTAATAATAATTGAGTGAGTTCTGCTGAAATCACTGTCCATTGTGGAGTAGTTGAATATCTGATCAGGCTACCTCCCTTCATTTATTGAGACACGAGACTGCCCATGATCACAAAATAAGTATTACGAGTATTTCTAAGAATGAGTCTCCGCGCTGATGCATTTTCTGAACCCCGTGACCTTTGCATTGGTGTGTCTAGCACTGAGGTCACACAGAGAAGCTCAGAATATATTGCTATAGAACCTGGGGACCAACAAATTCCCACAAGGGAGGAAGTCTTTCAGCTTTTGATTACCAATGTAACATAGAAAAACAGCTAATATGGCTGCAATATAGAGCTAGAGCAGGGAAAAAACACCCAGCACACTGATACTATCATGGTGAGTACTCAAGGGGAACTTTGTTGAAGCTACCACTGCAAAGGCATTTTGGATGCAGACTGTGCCCTGTTTCAGGATGCCTGGAAAGTATGTGTAGCTTCCAATCAAATGGAGTTTTCTTAGAGTTATTAGTAGAAAAAATATAGTCTCCATATAACTGAAGCTATGCTCAACCCATCTATTCTTAACTTTTTAT
Source organism: Cephalopterus ornatus (assembly GCA_013396775.1). NCBI lineage: Eukaryota > Metazoa > Chordata > Aves > Passeriformes > Cotingidae > Cephalopterus > Cephalopterus ornatus. The sequence continues at coordinate 46,801 of VZRE01010698.1, forward strand.
TGCTTTCTCTGGCTTGTTTTTGTCAGCCTATGAAGAGATAGTATACTTCTATGTAGGGGAGAGATTAATTTCCTCAGGCTATTTTTCAAGATATGTTCTTTGATTTTGTGTATCCCTCTGTAGCTGCACTGTTCTTTTGTATACCTTAGAAAGATCTAGAAGATATTCTTAGTTTGTCAGCCAAACATGCTTGGCAACAAGCTGCATCTTTTGTTTAAAATGAAGAGGGGTTAGCCATCTTTTTTGAATGTGCGATTATTACCCTTGCCTTGTGTCATTCCTATTTTTCAAGACTGCACATTGCAAAGGTTCACTGTTCACTGCTTCAGAGAGACAAGCCCAATGTGTTGCAGTCAAATAAACTTAAAGAAAAAAAAAAACAACTGAAGGGTATCATGAAGTATGTTTCAGCATAATTTGTAAGAGAAAATACAGTGAATTTTGTACTGAATTTCTGTAATCATCACTGCAGCACATATTGCTCTTTTTATCCTAAAGCAAATATATATATCCTCTTCATTTCAACGTGTTAAGTGCTTGACAGTAATTATTCTACATATTTGCTTCATTGCCAAGTAAAATATTAAGGCTGAAATACCCTTAGTGGTAGGATCTAACATCCTGTAGCTTTGACTCATTTGTATGTTTGTAAAAAGTCTTCAGATTTGTTGGTGTTTTATAATTATTCCTTTATATTTGAGAAATTTTCTTGCAATTTTTTTTTCATTCTGTTTTAGAGGGAGGTGAAGATTATTACTGTGTCACTGGGACGAAGTAGATACAAAAGACAGGAAGAAGACTAGGAATCCTGGTAAATGTCTTGAAATTTCATTATTACATTTGAGAGCTTTGTTTAGATGAGGTAAGGCAATTGTATTTTTGTAACATATTGGAGGACTTTAATAGTAATTTGCATTCCTATACAACTTCCCATTTAAGGCTCTAAAGGGCTTTATAGACATTAATTAACTAAATCTTTTAGCACCCAAACAAGGTAAAGATTAAGATCTTCATTTTACAGATGCAAAAGCTATACAAAGAGAGGGATGCTTAGCAATAGCTTAGCTCTTTTACCCATAGACCAGAACTCTGGTGGAAGGTTTTGTTAAGTGAAACAGTACATATGGATGAGAACAGCAAGTTCTTGAGAATTTGTTTTGAACCCTATTTTCACTCCAAGCTTGTAAGACCAAGTTTCTTGATTTTTTTGACTTGTATTTTAGCAATTTTAGCAATTAGACCTTCTTTCTTCCCTCAAAATGGAGATCTTGCATCAAAGAATGTTCTTACAATTATTTATTTGTTTGAAAATAGACGCTTTTGATATGTTTCTGAAGAAGAGAGAAAATCTAGTTTCTATGAGCTTGACTCACTTTCCAGTCTTGTTACTTACACCACAGTTAACAGTTTGTTTAAAAAAATAAAACCTGGAAGCAGAAATGTAGTGATATAAAGCTGTGTTTTGGCCTCATTCCTAGCTGCTGTTGATACAGCTGATTGCACGGATGTCCTAGTACTGCCACCAGTAAACTGAAAAAACCACAAACAACAGAAGGGAAAAACTAGAGTGGTGAATGAGGATGTGCAGATACATCTTTGCAGAAAAGGACCTGGGAGTCCTTGTGGACCGAGCTGAACATAAGCTACCAGGGTGCCCTTGTGGCACAGAAGGTGAAAGGTATCCTGGCTGCACTATAGGAGTTTTGCTAGCAGGTCAAGGAAGTTGATCCTTCGCCTCTGCTCAGCACTAGTGAGGCCATACGTGAGTGCTGTGTCCGGTGCTGGGCTCCCCTGTACAAGACATAGACATTCTGGAGTGAGTCCAACAAAGAGAGTCCAACAAAGGGCTCCAAAGATGATGAAATGACAGGAGCATCTCACAAAGGAGAAAAGGCTGAGAGAGTTGGGGCTGTCCACCTGGAGAAGAGTAGGCTCAGGAGGATCTTATCAAAGTGTATGAACATCTGATGGGAATGTGCAAAGAGGACAGAGGGAGGCTCTTTTCAGTGGTGCCCAGTGACAGGACCAATGGCAACGGGCACAAGGATGAAAACCAGGAGGCTCTGTCTGAACACATTTTCACTCTGAAGGTGACTGAGCACTGGCACAATCCAGAGAGGTTGTGGACTCTCCGTTCTTGGAGCTATTCAAAAAGCCTCTGGACGTGGTCCTGGGCACTCAGCTCTACGTGGCCCTGCTTGAGCAAGGTGATTGGACCAGATGACTTGCAGCTGTCCCTTCCATCCTGGAGCTCTGTGAATTTCCATTATGAGCTTATAGCTGATCTGTAAAACCCAGAAGTTTAGAACTGGTCTGCAAAACTCCTGTTTTAATCACTCCTGTGGATGTCAGCATTTCCAGTTGTAATCACAAATTATTTTATACACAATAGTCATGAAGGAATATGAGAAAACTCTGCAGGCTGACGTTAAGACAATTTTTTGAATGTGAAAATTTTAACTGCTCCTGTGTGATAGTCTTTCTTGGTGGTATTGACTGCACATGAAATGACTTCTGTTTTTAGTTTTCAGTGGTAAATGGTACAATGCACTGTTGAAAAAAAATAAAATATATATAGCTCATGAAATGTGTTATTTAAATAGGATTGTCTAACAACAGTCATTAAATCAGTCTTTTTTTCCTTAATTTGTTATAGTCTAAAAAATTTTCTCTAAAGAATACTAGGAATGTGAGAAAAAAAACTAGAAAAATATAAAATAGAGAATTCTGGCAGAATTTGTTCTCATACTGCTGATAATGTATTTTTATAAAACTGAAAATAACTAACAAATGAAGGGGCAAGGAATTGGCAATATTTCGGAGGGCTGAAAGATTGCCCATAACCTGCAAAAGCAATGACCACAATATGAACTCTTTTCTCATGTTTAATTTTTTTTATTAGATAAGGGGACTTAATGTTATTTATTAGGAGAAAAACGGCAAAGTAAGCTGTATCTCTGTATCAAGAATTTTCATTGGGTTAGTAACAGCTTTTGTATTAATACTGCTTCCTTTTTTATTGCTTTCATGACTTGTTTTTCTTCTTTTGTGTATATGTCTTAGAATCTCAGAGACAACATTAGGGCCACTTGGAAACATTCAGCTCTAGTGCAGAAATGTACTCTGCAGTGAGTGTTGGACTGTACACAGGAGTTGTAGGCTTCTTGTCTTCCAGCTGAGCTTCTTGGAAAATGTCATCCATTGGCACACAGTACTACCTAGCTTTTCTTCCTTGATGAATTGTATGTTATTTGATTGGTTTCTCTGTATCCATGGGACTAGAAAATTCATGTGAGGTATTCTTTTGTTCTTATTATACAGTGAAACCATATATTTTACATGAGGCCTAGAAAACACAAGTAAAATCTGATCTCTCTGTAGTTTCAATCTCTTTTCTTGGAAATTCACAAGTACTGCAGTATATTGCCTCACACACACACACACCTTTCCTTCCTTATTTAGCTGTACTTTGTTCACTCAAGCTTGTTATACCATCATAATTTCAGATCTGTATAGTAAAAATCTCTCTGTGTAATTATTCTTTCTAAATGTTTGGGATGTTGTTTATTCATTTCTTACTTATAGTACATATATGTTGATGATTCAAGAAATGCTTATTTTGTTCTCTGTTAATTGGAAAGCTGCAGGTGTTCCAAAGTGCCATCAGATGTTCTCAAAAACCTGCTGACAGTCATACTCACTAAAATGTCAGAATTTTTATTCACAGAATTTAGGGACATAACAAAGTTTTCTTAGCACTCACTGAGGCATTAAATATTATGTATGCCTTCTAGAAATGTATGTTAGGTATACAATTGCTAACTCTCCAATTGTTTTGTATTTTATTTGACTTGCTAATACTGACAGCAATGTCTCAGTTGGTTTTCTACAAATTCCTGTTAGCTTTTTAGCCTGTTCCTCAGGTCCAAATTTAATAATGTCTTTTAAACACATTTAGATTTTTGTTTTTTTCTTTTTGATTCTGGACAGTGTCATTTGCTTCATGACTGTTAGACTTTTTATTTAATATACATTAGCCTGAAACATTCCATGAAAAATGTGCGGAACGTGAATTTTAATATATTGCAGAGACTTAATAGGTATTAATAGAGCAATAATACAGTAGCAGACACAGACCAAATTACAGCTTGTAAATTACAGCCAATGTACTGAGGGCAAACACCATTAAGAAAACATAATTTGATCATTAAAGAGATTGTGTTTGTAATCAAGACATCTGGCAAAACCATATCCAAAGATGCAGAGGTCCTATAGCACACTTCTTTTGCAGCATGCATTTGTACAACTCAGTGTCTTCATCTGTCCAATTGAATTAGGTATTCTAAAGTACAGCCAGAAAGATAATTGCTACAGGAATACCAGACACAAATACAACTTAAGTGGAGGTAATGTTCATAAAATGTGGTCTGCCGACAGCCCTGGATGTAGAACTCTTTATCTACATTAGCTGATGGAGTGATTCCTATCCCATGTGGGGCCTCACAGAAAATGAAGAGAATTGGCTAGTTGCTTTGCTACTGTTTTCAGTCTCTTCCTGAAACTACACTGCCTTAAATCAATCACCTAGATAAGAACAGATTTGAACTCAGTGTTGCTTGAAGAGGAATGTGATCTTCCTAGCTGGAGCTTGAGTGTGGCTGAAAATCAGAAGGGAGAATCATTTACATTTTGTATTTTGCCCAGGTTTCTGACAGTTTGTCTGCTTTGAGATTTCTGTTAAGCAAAGGAATCAAATCTTCCCACTCCTTCTCTGATCCCTGTATGAAATATTGTCATTTTCCCCATCACAGACTCCAAACACTCAAGAAAAATCCAAACCCAGGACCCAATTCCATGTTGATAAAGAATTTTGTAAAATTATCCTGGTAAGAAGGGTGAAACTTGAAATGCAAAATTGTCTCTCTGCATTGGACAAAGTACCTGAAAAGTGATGAAGAGCAGGTAGATGCAATGGGCATTTAATCTTTTGCACGTGTAGAATTTTGTATGCATTCTGTGCTTGGTTTGTCTGTTGAGCAGACAGCAACATTTGAAGCAACTTCCCCCGTTTTTCACAATGACCATTTTAAAACCAGCTTTACACGTTTACATTACACCGAAGAGCCAGCCACAGCCTTTTGGCCTGAAGTGTTCATACCTCCACATTTTACTTAATCAACAATATGAAGGCATTTAAGTGACCGGTTGCCTGACAGTTAGTCTTGAGCACTGATAGAAGGGCACAGGAGAGGAAGTGTCATAGTGTTATTTCAGTGTGAAGGTGTTTTCTCTGGATGTTCAGCTGTGTTTTACCTTTGGTCTTTGTCTCAGGCTCCTACCCTAATTTCATGCTATTCAACCAATTCACAAAGCCAATTTTTAAAGCTTGTGTAGAAATCATGGCAACTTATCGGAGTGTGAACCTGTCACTCCAGCTATGCTACAGCTCTGTCTGATTTTAGAGAGAGCTTCATTATGCTGTACACCCACCAGGACCAGAGCAGAAATGCCAGTGGTGCATTGAAGCTGAATGTTTGATTTGCAAGTGACTAAAGAAGGGTTTTCTGTTGTTCAGGCACCATGAAAAAAGGAATTCCTATCCTTGAGGGTGCTGGACAATGAGCATCATATTTGCTCATACCTACCTCAACAGGAGCTACCCAGGAAAATCAGAGGCCAGAATAGCAGACCAGAACAAGGTCTTTTTCTGCAGCCTCTTCTACCTCTGGTCTGTCAGGCTCCATTCATGGACTTCAGTTTTCATCCATTAGTCCTTCCCTGTATGCTGGAAGGACCACTATCCTACAGGAAAAAATATGTCTTGAATCACTTTAAGGCTTTGTAGCCCTTTCATGTTCCCCTGCATTAATATTTGTATGTGACGATAACTCATGCAGTAAATCAGGCAACTGTTGATTAAATTAGAGTGACCTGAGAGGAAAAAATCAAAATAGATGCTAAGGAAACATTCTTCAAGGAAGCATTTTAAATGGCTCAAAATCTTCAAACTGCTGCTGAGCATAGCTGGAAAATGAGCTCAGAGTTTCAATTGCCTTAAGGCCCATAGGCAATTACTGGAATAGGCATCTGCATGACATGCTTTTAAACTCTATATACATTGTAAAAATGCAGCAGGGGGGTAGAGGGCAGGGTTTACAGGAATACTACGAACCTAAGAGGAATTCCTAAGGGAGGAACTGCATGCTGATCTTTTTCTAAACCCATAGGTCACAAAGTGCAGGAGGCGATGTTAGCAATATTTGTTTCACATTAAGAAGGCATCATGTCAGATAATGTGGGAGAAATGCATATTATTGAAGCAATCAGACTGAGAGTGTTGGTGTCCAATAAAGCACTGCCTGGAATTAAGTGAATTTTCTGAGAGCAGTGATGGAAAATGACTATTGCTATTATCCAGGTAAGTTTTTGACTGTGGTAGCAAAAGACAAACTCTTGAAAACCTGGAACAAAATCATCAAGTTTAAATGTAAAGCACTGAAGGATCCATTCTTGATCTTAGTTGTTGATGTTCTCCCAAAATTTTAGAAAAGTGATGTTCTTGGTTAATATAAAATGGTACAAAAGGTCAGTTCAGAAACTATGTAGCTTTAGTAGTCTTGTTTGAATGGGTAAAGAACAGAAGAAACATGACAGCTTCTTGTTCTCACTGCCATTTAACAGGTTTCACAGCAGGTTTTTTCCTGTCTGTCAGTACAGATCTGACCTGTATCCTTCTCTTTTCCTTCCTGTTTATTCTTACAGAAGTGTTAGACATCTTCTTTATAACAGAATTGTTGGATTGAGATGGTGCTATCTTTCTAATATTCCTCTGAAGCATCTTTCTTTAGCTATTGGTTGTCTGAATTGAAGCTTGCTATCTTCACATCTGATTAGTGAATGCTTGTCACTTAAAAAAACAGAGTGAAATGGAAAGGAGATAAAAGCTTCAAAAGGAATGGTAAAATAGAGGCATCTGCATTCTGTTTTCTGATCTTTAACCCATGAGACCATTTCTCAAGCCAATTCATGGAATGTTTAATCAGTGTTTCAAACATTCATACTGCTTTTTTTAGAGGTCTTCTATGTGCATTTAGATATTTTGGAAGAACACTGCTGGATTACTTGCATGTGTGGACACTCTTTAATGCAGAATAGGAGAACCTAATCTCTTTTAGGTCAAAGTATTTGTAAAAGAATAGCTTTAGCAATAACCATTTACATAAAAGGAATGAAATATAATTCTATTCTGTAGCTCATTTGCTAGTGGAATTGGTGCAAGACATATTTTCCCTTCTTTCTTTCTCTATACCAATAGGATCATTAGAATTATAGAAAATAAGTCTGGAAAGGATTTTGCGATTGATTTTGTTGCCTCAAGGTAGGACCAGTTAGACTTGATAAACTTCTCACAGGTGCTTGTGTGTAACCAATTACTGTTTTTTACAAGCTTCAAAGGTTGGCCTTTTACTAGTCTCTAAATGAGCAAAAGCTCAGTTATTCTGAGAGAGAGAAATGATAACCAGATAGACCTGCTACCTATAATAATTTGTATCCACTGTCTAGCCCTAATTGAACTGGTGTTGGTAATTCGTCGACTAATGGTTTTGATAATTCATTTGACAGCCAGAAGTTATGTTCTATTCTCACTCAGGAAGAGTCAGGCTGCTGCATCTGGGGTTACTGAGCTGCTGCTGACTGTTACTGTTTAAAATTTGCAATTATTCTGGATTCTGTCAAAACCCGTGTGGTGGTTATGTGACCAAGAAAATCATAATGTAAAACTTTCCAGGTGCCCCAGCCCAGTCTTTCACAATTGTTAACATTACAAATATTTCTTGTGTTCTAAACTAACCTTTCTCATTTTAAAGTCCAGTTTAAATTTCTTATTTATTATCTTCTTTTTAATGAATACTATTACTTTTCTCTTTGCAAAAATCTTTTGTATTCTTGAAATTTCTTTCTGTGTTCTTCTGGGTCATCTCTAGGCTTCCTTTCATTGATTTCTCAGGAAAAAAAAAAAGTACAGAATCTGACTACCAAATTGTTATATTTTGGATATTAATTAGCCCTTGAAATTTATTTTAACATTAAACAGTTGTTTGAAAAAAAGCCAGCCTTATACGTCCATATAGAGGTTGCCATGCATGAGGTAGAGACCTAAGTTTCTGACATGTAATTAAAATTCAAGAGAAAATAAGTGCTCATAATCTTCAATGCATGGAGTAATCTTAGCCTGCCTGTTTCATTCAGCTTACAGGCTAAATGTTGCCTTCAGAGTTGTGATCTGCTCTTAATGACATGGTTGTGTTAACTGTACCTACTATGTTATACCTAGCTGGTGCACTTGACTCTTGTTAGCAGATCATCTGTTTCTAGATAGCCTGACACATAGTTATGGTTTAGCTTCACAAGCATTATTTCAACACAGTTGCTGGTAAGTATGGCTTCATGACTTCAGATAATGCTGCTGTGTTCTAATTAGAGTGGCTACAGCAGTATGTTAGTAGGCCTTGCACGTCTTTGTTCTGGTGTGGTTGGATTGCTCAAAAGACGTAAGAATGATTGTAGAAACTCATAAACAAGGTTCAATCTTTCATTAAGGTAAAGATTGTAAAACTATTTTGTACATGAATCCTAATGCAGGATGGTGTTTGACATGAAAATATGCATTCAATGCTTTTGTAGTAAACTGGTACATAGTTCTCAGGCAGCTTTTGCAGCTACAGAACCTGTTTAATTGAGGGAATGTTGGGTACAAATCATCTTTAAATTGGTTAGGTCATAGTCATTTCAGTGAAAAAGAGCATTAACATATGATCAGTGCTTTCCACAACCCAGCAATTTGAATGAGGATCAAAGCTCAGGAAACTAAAAGCCTGTGAAAAACAAGATGAAATGCAATGTGCCACGTTAAATATTTGAGAACTCTTATGTCAAATGATTATTGATGAAATAATAAGTTCAGAGGCAGAATTCATCACATGAAATCAGTTTTGAGTAGTCATGGGAAAATATCTTGCTGTCACAAGGTTAAACGAGACCTATGGTTGATGTAGGGAGTGGTCTACAGGTTTAAACACTGATGAAACAAGAATTAACAAAGGTATACAAAAAATGAATAAAGACCTTTGTGTTTAGTTGAGAAAACGTACTGAAAATTAGCTAAGCAGCAAGAATGGGAAAATAATTAGATATTACAGAGAAAGGCATAGGCCAGGGAACAGGTTGTCAGTACAGGAGCTTGAAATAAATGATAGGTGAGAAATGGAAAAATCAGTCAGAGGAAAAAGAACAAGGTAAGGCAGAGTAAATGGAAATGTTGCAAAAAGCAATGGCATGAAACATGGCACGGGATTGTGAACTGTGGTACTGGATCATATATGATCAATATATGTTCCTTGCACTACATAATCAATGTAAGTACACAGGTTATCACTTGTTTTTGCTATTTACTGTACTTCATCAATCAAGTCTAGGAAGGTTGGTCTTTTTGGTTGTTTGTTGTTTGTCTGGGATTTTTTAAATTTGTTTTGGTTATCTAGACCACACCAACTAAGCAATTAAACTTTAAAATTTTTACTTTGGATCAGAAAATTGTTCACTTATGTTAGAATACATTATGTATACTCTAGAATATGAAGTCATGTGGGTCCTGTCTGTGTAGATCCTCAGAGGTGTCACAACCCAAGCCTAGGAGGACTAGATTACGTGTGGTTTGAAGTGAATGTGCTTGAAAAAGCGAATGTTCTTATACAGTAGTAACATATGGCTTATCCAAATACCAGCAAAAGGTGTGAAAAAGATCACAGAATCATAGAATATCTTGAGTTGGAAGGGACCTGAAAAGACCATCTAGTTCCAACACTACTGCCATGGGCAGGGTCACCTTTTACTAGACCAGGTTGCCTAATGACCCATCCAAACTGGCCTTGAACAATTCCAGGAACAGGTCATCCACAACAGCTCTGAGCAATCTCTTGCAGTGCCTCAACACCCTCACAATGAAGAATTTCTTCTTACTATCTAATCTAAACCTACTCTCTTTCGGTTTGAAGCCGTTCCCCCTTTTCCTGTCACTACATGCCCTTGTCTATAGTCCCTCTCCATCTGTTTCTTTTAGAGTTTTTGCTGATTCCCTGGAAGGAAGTTAGATTTATTGGTCTTACTTATGGCAATCTTCCAGAAATTGTCATCAGATTTCCAATCCTCCATTCTTCAGATAATATGTCTTATTTAAGTGAGGGTTTACAGCTCCTGGTTAACAGCACAATTCCTTTAGAACTGTTTAGGGACATCGGCTTTTTGGGCCTTTTTTTACACTACTTCTACTGATTTGTTCTAAAACCTTTACTACTGGCTCTTCAGTTTGAGACAACTCATTCTAGCTGCCCCTTCAAAGAACTGTGTGGGTGAAGAAACTTAGCTAAGCTCCTCCATAGCAAACATTCGTGCAAAGCATTTTTTCATCTGTACCCCTACAAGTGTGCTTCTTTACATCCCTGTGACTGAAATTCTCCTGTTTCTCATGCATTTTAGAAAGATGTTGTTAGCCAGTAGAAGGTTGTAGCTGTTCTATACTTCCAATGTGCCAATCCTAAATACTAGGTTTTGGCATGGATGTGAATTGCTGTCTTTGAGATTGTCTTTCTTTAATAATCATGGTCACTATGTCAGTATCATTTTGATACAAATCCAGTAATGTACTCAGGAAACAATCAAGCATTGCTTCTCCTCTTTTGGATGTTAGTTGTTCCAAGGAAATGTAGTTTAAATGGTGTAAAATTGCTTCTTATGTAGTATTGTGAAATTTACTCAGTATGTAGGAAGATGAACCTCCTCCATAATTAGTCTTTTGCACTTGTACTCTTATTCCCAGCCACTCCTCTGGATACTTAAGAATACAGTTATTATTATAATAATAACAACAAAAATAATAACAATCCTTTTCAATTTGGGCATGGAAAATGCGCTCTGTATGGACTCAACGCTTCTTATTGACATTGTCAATTTTTGTGTCCTGTTTGACACTCTGCTTTCTTTAATATGTAAATACTCATTCAGAGATGTCCCTACTAGGTCATTCCTATATAATTGGTTCACCTTCAGTATTACAATGGACCAAAGGTTATACTTTTCACCAAACTTTTGAGATATCTTATTATCACATACAGCTGAGCATTCCAGACCACCACCTTATTTTTAAGCTCTTACGAAGTATTTGGATGGGTGATCTTGAGCTGATCATCTGTTTTTGTAGACCTGCCATAACAAGTTTTATTGATTTGTTGACACTGTAATTCCCTGTTTCCTCTTAGACTTTTACGAACTTCTATGTTAAACTTTATTTGAAAATTTAATCTCTAGTTTAATGATTTAATCCTTCAAATATCTGTTACATCATGTTGCTCCTGTTCGTTTTTTTAAAGTCTTAACTGTAAAAACTGTTCTGTATTGTTTTTAATTTCAGATGTGAAAAAATTATTTCTATTGTACAGAGACACTTCTTTCTTTATAGTCTCCATCTATCCAAGCTTTCCCAAGTCATAATAAATTAAACCTTCTGTGTCCATTACCATTTTCTGAACAATGCCTTGAACTAACTCAACAGGCCCTCTCCTCTTTGTCTGGTTCTAGTCAAGGCGCAAGAAGCACTTCAGAAAATTGGCATCACTGAGATTGAAGCCTTGAACAGTCTCATAGTAGCTGTCTCTGCCTAGAGCAGCTTTTTCTTCTCCCCTGACTGGAGTTCCTGTTGCATCCGAGTTTCCTGCGTTGGTTTATTTGTTTTTAGCCTGTGCCTTTATACTCGTAGCATAATATACATTGACAGACAAGCTTGTGGTAGGGTGTTTTCCACCTATGAATTTCGTGTAAAGGGGATATTTTGTTGGCTGCCCAACTTGGTATATGAGCCAACAATGGAGATACCATTCCTTGACTTGATTGTCGTAATAGTTCCTTGATTACATGTTTGTCCCTGTCTAGGTCAGTTGCCAACTAGGTGAATGTAGTTCACCACGAAGATGGTAACATACAGATGTTACCATCCATAGCTGGTAAGTGGATAGATAGAAAAATCAAGAAAATCTTTGGATGAGTGTGGGAAAGCACTAGAAGATTGTAACAACTGAGATCTGATACCCAGGAGTCAACTGGCAGTACAGAGTCAAGCCAAGCAGGCAAGCTAAGGTTCAGGGGGCAGCTTAGCACAAATGAAATGATTTTTTTATGGCTGCTTTAGTGAAGCTTCCATTAAAGCCTTGGCAACAGCCCAAAGTAAGTCTGTGTTGAAGAGATTGAACTGCAATTGGAAAAAATAAACGTTATGCAACAACTGAGTCAGTGCTGAGGAAGGACTGTGTGTTTTTCACTTGTGTGTATAAGAAAGAAGGGGAAAATCTCTCATCTTTTGCATATCCAGGAAAAACATTCAGGATATCAAAGCCTTGCCACTTGCATGGAATTTCACTTGCAGTGCTGCCTCAGAAGGCCTCTGTATAGTAAAAATACTCATTAGCAGTTTAAGATTGTTTTCCTGAAATCATAAACTCTGAACCTCAAAGTTTTGTTTCCTGGGAGCCAATCAGTGCATGGTCAGTTTAAATCCCTCTGCCACATGGTGTTTGTATTTTCTGTGTGCTTCAGAAAAGCATCTTCTTGCATTCCAATGTCTGTGCAATAGAGATAAGCCTGACTTCACAACCTGTACAAGCTTGAAAAGGCACTTTTTCAGCCAGAAGGAAAGGATGGTTCTAAATTGTAATCCAGATTGCATCTCAGTCTGCTTTAACTTATCTCTGTTTTACATGCGCTGACCCTCACAACAGCTGAAAAGATTTATGTTTCTTCAGGACAAATAAGGTCAATGGTTCGTTTGCCTGGCATTTCTTTTGAGAGCCCCTGACCATAACAGGCATTTGTAGTTTCCTCACAGTTAAAGCTTCACTTGCATGTCTGACCTTTTTGACCACTGTCAGAACATCACTGCCACTTGTCAGTGCCTCTGATGCTTTGTTTCTGAATATTTCGTTTTGAACTGGTTGTTGAACTACTGACGCTGCCAAGAGATCTGTGGTCCTGAAGCTGGTGACACAGACAGATGTCTTTGACCTGTGCGCTGGGGAAACATCGAGCCTAGAAGGCCATGAGGGATCAACGTGCTTAAATGAGCTGTGACAGCCACGTAGCGTGATGGTGGTGGCCCTGTGCTCCGGCTGGCACAAGCAAAACCCGGAAAGTGAGACACAATCTTGGTACTGCCTTGGGACTTAGACACTTGAGTTTCATTTCTTTGCCTGTCCTTTCATTATTGTTATTAACATAAAGCAATATCATTAATATGGTTTAAATTTCATGAGTGCATACGGCATCAACTTGCCCAGATCCACAAGTAACTTTTATAGCAACAACTAACTTTTTAATTTTGGAAATCTGAAGAAGTACAAGTGAAATTAATTATGGCAAAGCCTTCTAAATTTGATATAATTCAATATTAATCAGATTTAATAAGCAAGAGGATGGATCAAGGCATTGCTAATAGGATGCAGAATCTGCAAGCCCCCATCTGAAAGTCAGTGCTACTTACAGATTAGTGAAGTGGTTTCTGTGAATTGAATCTGGCAATATCATTGCAATGTCTCTGGCCATATCTGGAGTGGATATATTCTACGGTTCACTAAGTCTTCATTATTCATATTCAGAGATTGGCATGAAAACCTTACATGAAAATCAGGGCATAAGATGGGAAGGTGCACCCACCTGTGTAGTGGAACAACTGAAATGCTGAACCTCAGAGCTTGGAAGCACTTGCAGGTTGTGTAGGTTGGTCTGTGACTGTAGATATACCACCTACAAAATTAGCTCAGGAGGCGGTTGCAAGAATGGTTGCAGTGACATGTCATCTTCACTGCTCATCAGAGTTTGTAGAGCCCTGGGCAGATGGGAATTTCTCAGAAATTTTTGCAGTCCTCTGTGGGTGAAAGGGGGTTCCCTTGGGTATCATCTTAACAACTTCTGTAGATATTCCAACAGTTTGAGAAATAACCAAGAGTAGTATGTACAAAGATAGCAAAGGAGTGAAAAATAAGGTTCTTGTCAGTGAATGTATTTTTACTACTTTGGATTCTACAGGTGTTGTTACTTCAGCTGTCACCATAGTATCTAAATAACTTCCAGCAATATGTTAACATGTGAATATCTCAGTCAGGAGTATCTTTTCCTTCTTTCATATTCTTTTCATCCTGAGACCGGAGTATATATTTCTGTCAGGAAAAAATTGGAAAAGAAATTAATGTAAAAAGTGTACCTAATTTTTTTCTTTTGTATCATTATCTATGCATATATGTATAGATGGAAAATACTGTCTGTATGTTTTATATATACTATATATTATATGTTAATATATTTTATATATACTTATATCTTACCTTTTTGGAGCCAATGATGAGGAGATTCTGAAGACTTTGAGATGGAGATGCCATGTGAGGTAGTGATCAAATGCAATGGAAAATTTAATATATGAAGCAAAGACAGCTCAGGAGCAAACGTCTAGTTATCTTCATGACCGGTATCCCAACTGAGGTTGCAGGCTGGATGTTTTTTGAAAGAAAGACTTTTGAAGAGTACAGAAGGATTACAGCTTTGCATTGATCTTGTACCTAAGCCAGTGAAAAAGAGGTGTTCTCTAAGTATGGCAGAATAGCCATGAAGTATGTTTTCCAAATCATTCTCCTAGGGAAACTGGTTGCTCATGGCTTGGATGGATGCACTCTTAGCTGTGTAAAAGCTGGCTGGCTGGCTGGCTGAGCCCCGAGAGCAGTGGTGAATGGAGTTACATCCATTTGGCAGCCAGTCACAGGTGTTGTTCCCCAGGGCTCAGTACTGGGGTCAGTTCTAATATCTTTATCAATTGGATAATGGATGAGGGGATCAAGTGCACCCTCAGTCAGTTTGCAGATAACAACAATTTTGGCCAGGACTGTTGATCTGCTAGAAGGTAGGAAGGTTCTACAGAGAGATTTGGACAGGCTGGATCAATGAGCTGAGGCCAACTGTATGATGCTCAATAAGGTCAAGTTCTGGATCCTGCACTTGGGTCACAACAACCCCATGCAGTGCTACAGGCTGGAGAAAGAGTGTCTGGAAAGCTGCCTGGTGGAAAAGGACCTTGGGGTGCTGGTGGACAGACAGCTGAACATAAGCCAGTAGTATGCCCAGGTGGTCAAGAAGGCCAATGGCATCCTGGCCTGTATCAGAAATAATGTGGGCAGCAGGACTAGGGCAGTGATTGTTTCTCTGTATATGGCACTGGTGAGGCCACACCTCAAATCCTGTGTCCAGTTCTGGGCCCCTCACTGCAAGAAAGGCACTGAGGTGCTGAAGTGTGTCCAGAGGAGGGCAGTGGAGCTGGTGAAGGGTCTGGAGCACAAGTCTGATGAGGAGCAGCTGAGGGAGCTGGCGTTGTTTAGCCTGGAGAAGAGGAGGCTCAGGGGAACCTTTTTGCTCTCTACAACTATCTGAAAGGAAATCGTAGGAGATGGGGGTCAGTCTCTTCTCCCCAGTAAAAAGTGATAGGATGAGAGGAAATAGCCCCAGGTTGTGCCAGGGGAGGTTTATATTGGATATCAGGAAAAATGTTTTCACTGAAAGGGTTGCCAAGCATTGTAACAGGCTGCCCAGGGAAGTGGTTGAGTCACCATCCCTGGAGGTATTTAAATGACATGTAGATGTGGCATTTGGGGACATGGTTTAGTGGTGGACTTGGCAGTGCTGGGTTGATGGTTGGACCCGATGGTCTTAGAGGTCTTTTCCAACCTAAACAATTCTATGGTTCTATGATTCTGTTATCTACATGGATACATAACTTTCTTCATGGATGTCTGTTTAGGATATGAATGGCAAAAAATCCTGTGGGTTTTAAGTATGTGTGTGCTTGTGTGTCTGTGCCTAGAGTTGGAAAATGGCCAAGTAGGATGGGCAAATGTATCAACTTCCTGCCTTGTGGTGCGGAGATCTCTAAAATCCTGCAGTTCCTTAGAAGACCTCCCAGTCTCCAGTATCTGTATGTAGTCTTATCCTATATGCTGTATTTTATACAGAAAAACAGAAAGAGTGTCCAGTGTGATGGTAATCCAATCCCAGCTATCTCCAATTCTTCTTCTACAAACTCCAGTTGTAGAAGACTGCCAGGCATGGATCAGAAGGGCACAAATCAAACTGTGCTTTTATCTTTCCTTTCCTAAAATCTTCCTTCAAAGAAATCAGAATTGTATTTAAGACATGAAAGAACATTTATCTTCTTTTCTGATGCCCTTCTCTGTTGGCAAAAACATACAGTAAGTACAGGCATATGGGTGAATTCGCACAGCTAACACCTTTGAAAAGATGTTGGGTTGTTTCCCAGTGTTTGTTCTCTTCTACAGTTAAACTTTAAATAAATGAGTTTTTAATCTCACCTCTCTTTTGGGCTCTTTAGAAAGTATGAAAGAATGGATTTTTGTATGATCTGTTCCCCAGCAGTCTGATAGGCTCAGCTACCAAGGTCAAAGTTTAGTCACTGTCTCAAATCACCCATTAAGGTAGAATGTATAGAATTGCCCAGTTTCACACTTCACTGGAGGTCTTACCTTGTTTACTCTGTCCATCTAGACCTTGTTGTGAAACAAAACCTGAAAATATGAAGCAAATAGAAGGATAAATTAGAAAATCCAGTATTTATTTTTAATACAAAATATTTGTAAGCAAAAAAAATGCAACATTGCTGAGGGGCCAGCCTGAATTGTTGGCTTTGCATACTTCAGGAGTGTCAAACTGAATGTAGATTCAAATACTTGACTTGAAAACTTTATTTTAACTGTAACACAGAGAGGGCCAAGCTGGTTCTTTACCTGTGTGTGGCCTCTGGTGCCACGTTTGTATCACACAAACACAAGAAGACTGACATGGAGTTCTTGGAATAAAATTGGGGTTGTGGCTGTGAAAGCAGGGAATGTAACATAGGCTGTGAAAATATTATTTCCAAGCTGTGCAAGGAAATCACCCTTTGGGTCTGAGATGTTTGGATGTGTTTTGTGGATTTTTTTTTAACATGTGAAGAATTTGCCACATACTTAAAAGAGGAGAAAGACTGGTCATCTCTTGTCAGAAAATATGTTTTCCCCATGTTGTTTTATTTCTCATTTTGATAATGCATATTCTCACTGCTTCCATTTGCATTTTGCTAACTTTTCTGTCCCTGTATACAACTGCTTCTGAACAACCATAGAAGGTGGAAGCTGCTTCTGTTGATAGTCTGCAAGCTTTGTTTTTTATTTGGGAAGAGGTCAAAGGTAATGATGATTCTGCTGTGGTTAAGAGCTGGTTAGCAGGGAGATGAGAAACCTCAGTCTCCAATGAATTATCAGCTCAGTTTTTGTTCAAATGTCTGCTCCACTTGTCCGTCTCCTGGAGAAGAGCATACAGGCAAAATGAGCAAAATCCTTACTCCCTTTTCTAGAAGGAATAAGAAGAAGATGCATAAAAATCCCAGCAGCTCTACTCTCCTTGCCTCTCCTGCCTCGTGTCACCCTGCAATAACATAGCTGTTCAGTCCCTTTTGACAATGCTAAGTCTTGAAAGGGAAGAGTATGGATCACAAGCCAGGAACTGAAGGTATGACACTGGGGAATAAAAGTGGTGGCCAGGCCGTATTTGCCTCGAAATTGCTTGGAAAGGGAACAAGGCTCTCTAGAGAAGGCTGAAAGTAGAAAAATATCACTCCTACCTTCAAGAAAGAAAATTTGGAGAACTATAGGCTGATCAGTGTCATCCTGATCCCTGGGAGCATGAGGGCATGAATAATCCTGCAAACCATTTCCAGACAGTTGAAAGACAAGAAGGTGATTAGGAAAGTAAGTATGGATTTATAAAGGGGAAATTGAACCTGACCCAATCTGATAGTCTTCTATGATGAGCTGACTGGCTTGGATGAGGGGAAGGCAGTGCTGTAGTTTTTGTTGACTTTAGCAATGTTTTTGACACTGTTTTCCCTAGCATCCTTTAGACAAAATGATAATGTATGGCCTACATAAATGGACAGGGAAGTGGATTGAAAACTGACTGTACTGATGGGCTTAGAGGGGATCTGTGACACAAAGTCCAGCTGGAAACTAGTCACTAGTGGAGCATCCTAAGAGTCAGTACTGGGTCCAGAACTGTTTAAAACTTCACTAATGACCTGAAGTATGTGACAAAGTACACTGTCAGGAAGTTTGCAGATGATAGACCAGATGGATGTGTTCCTACTCAGAAGAAATTCAACAAGCTGGGGAAATGGACTGACAGGAACCTCATGAAGTCCAACAAAGGTAAAAGCAAAGTCCTGCATCTGGGCATGGATAACCCCATGCACCAGTTCCAGTGTGGGCTGACCAGCTGAAAAGCAACTGCGGAAAAGCACCCGGGGTCCTGGTGGATACAAAGTTAAATATGAACCAGCAATGTGCCCTTGCAGCAAAGGAGGCCAGCAGTAACCTCAGCTGCATTAGGAGTTTTCCCAGCAGGTCCAGGGAGGTGGTTCTTCCGCATACTCAGCACTGGTGAAATGCATCTGCAGTGATGGGTCCAGTTCTGGGCTCCCCTGCACAAGCGACATGGACATACTGGGACAAGTCCAGCAAAGGACCACAAAGGTGATTAAGGGATAGGAACATCTCTGCTATGAGGAAAGACTGAGAGAGCTGGGACTATTCAGTCTGGTGAAGAGAAGGCTTGGGAGGATTTTTTCCATATGCAGAAATACTGGGTTGGGAGGGATGAGAGCAGGTGAGTAAGAAAGATAGAGCCAGACTTTTCTCAGTGGTGGCAGGCAAAAGGCACAAGACAATGGGCAATAATTTAAATGCAGGGAATTCTACTTGAACCTACGGGGGGAAAAAATCTTTATGATTAACTGAAGACTGGAACAGGTTGCCCAGAGGGCCTATGTACTCTCCATCCTTTGAGATAGTCAAAACTCAGCCAAACATCCTGCGCAACCTGTTCTAGTTGACTGTGTTGACCTAGATGATGTCTGTAGGTGGTTTCTTCCAACCTCTACCATTCTGTGATCCTGCCAATCAATATGTTGACTCATCTGTTCCAATTGTCAAAGAGAAGTCTGAAAATCCCATACAAAAACACCTTGCTATTTCAATGTCAGTGATATTTTTTGTGTGAGGGTATTTTTTTATATTTTTTTTTTAACCTTTGGGGTTGTCACTAAAAACTAAGTATAGATGTGCTTTCATGATGAAGCCTGGCAACTTAGAAATGGTTTCTTCTTTTCTTCAAGGATAAATAAAGATAGAACTTTACCAACTGTTAGCTGGCTACTGAGACACCTTAGCTGCTGGGGATGTCTGTACACAGGAAAACTTTTCACATAATACCTGAACTTCTAGGATATTTAGACCCTGGTGAATATACCTAAAGTAAATAAAAGCCCTCACGTTACCTGTGCAAGATAGGAGGATAAGCAGGCTATTAGTTGCTAATAGATCCTGGTATCAGATTTTGGCAGTTCTCACAAAATATCAACTCCATGTTGCTGGTTGCCTATGAAAAAAGTGTAGAGAATGACCTAGAATCTACCCCTAGATGGCTGTATCAGCTGCACTAAATACATGTCTGATGATTCTGTTTCAGAAAGGATGTAGCAAAATAGGATTGGAGTCCAGAGAATTTGAAGGGCAAAAAAAAAAGGGAGACTAACACCTCCCTCTGTTTTTTTTCAGCTACTGTATTTCTAGCTGTGGGTCTTTATCAAGAAGCCAACTACTAACTTCCTAGGTTAATAGTGGTGCTCAACAGAGCAACATCTTCCCCCTTCTCTTCCTCCAGTATCCTAGCAGAGAGATGTGTGTCAGCATCTGTGCCGGTCCCAAATATTCCAGACACTGTTGGACATAAAAGATAAAAAAAATCAGTTGAGAGCAATTGTCTGACTGTTGAACAGCTTTCCTGCAAAGCGGGAGTGAATGGGCTGGAAAAGTCATGGTGGAAAGGGGAATGTAGAGGTTAATAAAATAATTTCTGTTACGGGTTTGGTGGATTGAAAGCAATTACTTATGGCTGCTAGTAAGGGAAAGCACTAGGGTCATGAGCTGAATTCTCTCCACTCCACCTTCACCCTGGTCCACAAAGAAAGGAAGAAAGAGTGAAGTATTTACTCCTCTAGTGAAATTGTGGCTGTTATTGCCACAGGAATGCAACAGTGGTGAGAACTAAAGCAAGCTCTAAAAGAGTTGAGATGTGGAGCAGTTGGAGCAGCTGGCTTTCAGTCTTGATGATCTGGATGATACCTGTGGCAGAGAAAATTCTCCAGCACAGAGGTTATGAGGTACCACATGCAAAGATTACCTCTAAACATACAGTCCAGTCTATTGTTAGAGAGAGGATACTGGGATGGACAGTCCTTTGGCTTCACCTTGTTAGGCTGTGCTTCTGTAGTCAGGCAGAACAGTATAGCAGATCTCAGAACCTTGGAGCTGTCATTCCCAGAATATAGCTAAATCTTGCTCTTATTTATGCATTTTGGCAGTATAAGCACAATTTCTATTGAATTCAACACAGACCAGCACTTGTCCATGAGAAGATATTTTAAAACCTCTTAATGCAATTAGAATTGTATTAAGGTTGTAAAATCCATTGCCAGGACACAGGAGCTAAAGGAAGTGCCAGCAAGCAGGAACAGGTTGTGATAGTGGTGACATGGAACATCTTTTCTTCCTGCTGTCATTCCTTGTGTCCCTAAGTACTGGCATCTCGATTATTTAGTGTCACATGACAAATACTGATGTGTTGTAACTATTGTAAGAAACTGTGAAGGTAAGGTTTGGAGTTACAACAAAAAAGATTAGGCATGCTTTCTGTATTTTTGCCTGCAGCATTTTTTGTCTTGAACAGTGTGTGTCATCTTTCCTTTTGGTGATAATGTCATTGTATGATTAGGCATTGAAACCCACTGATTATAGGAAATAATGCGGAAAACTCCTAGATATATGCTAGTCTCCATTTCACTATAAATAATGAGTAATCAGGAAGTTGAAATATGTTTGTCTTGTTGGATTTTTTTTTGTCTCTTCTAGAGTCCATTTCATTCATTTCTGATTAATTTCTAAGTTGGGAGCCATGAATAAGTCAAGAAGAAAGATCATAACTGGAGGGATGCCAATCTGTCTGAAGGCAATTTGTCTACTCTGTGAACAAAGGTGTTTATGGGTTATGACTAGTAATGGCATTCTTAGTGATCTTTTCCACTTGAACAAACAACTTAATTAATTCACATACAAAATTTTGAATCCAAATAAGTGGTGGGTATTTCATAACCTCCCCTTGCTTTTAGTGTTTTCTGAGGCACTGTCTCATTTCAGAGCGTGATATAGCCATGATCTGAGAGAGTGTCCCATTTAGAAAAGCATAAACCTGTACACAGTTACTCTGCTCTCAGGGATCTCACTTAAACTTTAGGCTATACAGATCAATGGGGTTAAGAGTCTGTATGTTCTTTGATTCACCAGAGAAATGATATTGCCTTGCTATAGACATACAGAGGCTTTTTGATCCTATTCCCACCCTCTAAAACCTCCACGATTTCTCAAGTCCTTTCTCTCCTACTGCATAGTCCTTAACATACAAACTCTGACTTCATCTATATACTCCACCCAAAGGCCTTTGTGCTCTCCTTTCTAACCCATCACTCTTTATCCAGCTGTCATTAAGTTAAATTTACATACACTCCATCATTCATAGCTCCTTAACTTGCAGCACGTGTATTCAGCAGCAGATGGAAGCAGGAAGAAAAATTGCTTCTGCTGCCAGGTTTCATTTCCCAAGGTAGAGAGAGGTTATAGATCAGGAAGGAATAAGAAGACTTAATAGGAAAATGCACACAAATTTTGTTGTACTATGGAGGATGCTTGAATAGCTGTAAATAAGCTGTACTTTTTGAGTGGTGGTCCATGATCAGTCCCAGGCACAGCTTCCTTGGTTGCTCTGTGTTGGCCAGTTCCAATGGCAAATTTGTGCAGGACTAGGTATACCCATTAGACAGCGTAGAGACAACACTGAAGCAGACATGAAGACCATCTCCACCCTTCTGCAGTGGAGAGCCTTGACTCCAAAATTTAAACCAAGTTTTCTTAAAAATCTGAAAACATAAATATTCCACATACCACGAAACTCCTGGTTTCTGCTTCAGTTCGGGATGCATCTTGCTCCACAACTACTGCCTTTTGTCATTCCTTTGGAATGGCAGGAGCTCAAAACTTCCCTTATCCAGTCCCCTCTGGATTCCTAATGGTGAATGGTGACATAGCTTTTTTTGTGGTGGAGAGCCCTCCCTGACATAGCATAGAGTTCACTGGCCCATGTGATGACAACTCGACTACCACACAGGTATCTGGTGGCTTGGCTGCTTGAAGAGTCCTGCTTCCTGACATTCATTTACAATCCTGTACACATCCACTGTTGTGTCAGCACAACTGATCACACAGCTGGCTGAAAAACAATTTTAGGCTGGATCCTTTCCCTCCCCTAGTCCTCTGACAGATCTTGTTATCAGTGGCGTCAGCGGCACAGGGACGCGATAAGGGTGGCCCCAGTGGGGAAAC
Organism: Cephalopterus ornatus; assembly: GCA_013396775.1. Classification (NCBI taxonomy): domain Eukaryota; kingdom Metazoa; phylum Chordata; class Aves; order Passeriformes; family Cotingidae; genus Cephalopterus; species Cephalopterus ornatus. The sequence continues at coordinate 69,429 of VZRE01010698.1, forward strand.
GCTGTTTAGCAACAATGCTGCTGGAGATATAGGTTAGCCTGGCCTTTAATAAACAGGAATAGCACAAAGGAGAGCATTGTCAGTACACAAAACACTGAGAGCTGAAAAGTCTTTTGGCAGAAGGAAAGTGACATTGGCAGTTTGAGCTATGCATGCAGAGTATCTATACATATGTTAGGAAACAGAGAATTTGGAAGTGTAGAACATGGAAGACTTGCACTGCCAATGGATTTTGTGGTTCCCTTTAAAGCCAGGTATGGGATCCTGTCAGCCTACATGTACTATTTTCCCAAAATAGTTGACTACTTCAGTACCTGGCCAGAGTAAGAGCTATGCATATGTAAATGTTTGTATAAACTGTGTTTATGAATCTCTAAATCATGACAGGGTTCAATGAATGAAAATATGTCACACTAAAATATATGAATATAGTGACATAAGATTGTGGGACCAAGAGGAGTGTTACCTCTCTTTCAGCCAAGAAGTTGCTAACAAGCCAGTCAAGTGCAGAAAATAGTGACTGAACCCTTAAAGTAACATTTCCTTTTCCTTCCTTACTTTTAATCCTCCTCTTGTTATCTGTTGAGTAAGACAGAATCAAGTAGATTTGATCAGCACCCAGAAAGAGGGTGGAATATTGATGGAGCTGGAGAACTTCAAAAGGGAGGTTGGCTGAAAAAAACTGTTAAGGTTAGCATACTTCAACAGGAGGATGGTTTGATATGAGTCAGGAGTGCAAATAGTCAGCCTTTCAGATATGATCGGAATAGTGGAGGCATGAACAAGCTTTTCTTTCATTTCTTCACCTTTATTTTTTTAAATACCTTTGAAACTGGGTTGTGTCTTTTGTAGATTGGAAATAAATGCTTTATGCATTTCACTTTACCCTGCTTTGACCAGATAGTGACTTTAAGGTAACTGATTAACACAATATATTTCTCATCCACAGGTGAGGTTAATCTTTAAGTCAAAGCCCTGAGATGTCTGAAGAAACACCCAGCTTCCTTACATCTCACTCCAGGGTCAGGTACCTGCTAGCAGCTAGGGTAGGTCGACACAGAACCACGTGAGCCCGCTGAAGGGCTGACACTGGAAAAGCTGGGGCGGGGAGAAGTGTCATCAAGAGAGGGTGTATAACTAGGAAGGCTCCCCAGCTAGCCAGGAGTCAGCAAAGACCGCATCCAAACCCCTTCTCTGAGAAATGTGAAACTCCGTGTTGTATCACTACCTCCCAGGCACCCATCCCAGCACTCTAATGGGCGTGCCAGCGCAGAGCAATGCCAGGAGACTTCTCTTGCTGCTGTGGGTGAAAGTGGAGGCAATGCTGTACAGCAGAGCAGAGCTAGCAGCCGGGATGAGTCAGAGCAGTCAGTTGTAGCCTCCTAGGACAGATAAGTGTGCTTAGTTCTTCCTTCCCTAATGCCTTCCTTTGCTGATTTAATGTCTTCAGCATGTGATAAAGTATGAAGAGAATTAGATTATTTCTCACTCTTGCACACTGGGGCATTTCAAGAGGAAGCCATTATTGCAGGTACATATTTGCAATTTGCAGTTTTGCTGTCCCCAGTGTCTTGAAGTTGGGGGCAGAGGTGTTCATCACCTACCTGTAACATCCCCAGTGAATTAGCAAGAAGATAGAGGATTTGCTGAGAGGACACTGAGAAAAAATGAGGAGTATTTCCAAGTGTTAGAAGAGAGCTTTACCAGGTGTTCAACTCAGTGGCCCAGGAAGCTGATTTTGGGGGGATCAGCAGTGTTAGCTGAAAGAGTCCTTCTGTAGTTGAAGTTCCAGCAAGTTGCCTCAGGATTCAATCTAATAATAGATCCCAGATGATGCTTATGGTAGAAACCTGATTTCCAGCTGCCCTGCCATGCCTATAAATTAGGACATTAGCCTGCTACTCAAAATTTCCTCTGGCCATTTGTAAGTATCACGGAACAACAGGGCCTAATGTAATATGATATGGAAAGTTTTGAAGTAGATTTTAATAGAAAATGAAATGATGGGCCTGTGTGTAAGGGCTGTAATAAGAAGAAATATATTCTTCTTGCCTAATGAATTTACTGGAAAATATATTGCCAATTATTCTCAGCTCTTTCTGCATAAAGTCACCGACTAACAGACGTGGTTATTTAAAGAGCTGCCAGTGCAGGGCAGATGGGAAGAAAGGAGTGGAAATGCAAAGGCACTTCTGAGGCTGGCAGATGCATTAAAAAGTGGAAATAAGGAGAAACGGCTGTTACTGACAAGGACAGACTGACTGCTAGAGAAACCATGTTTCAAATATCATCTTTACATAGGTGATTCTCCAGAGGTTTCTGCCAGATGCTTCATGCCCTCAGGTAGCATTTCACTGACACTGGAAAGGTAGAAAGATATTTGAGACTCTAGTATTCTGTTGTCAGGATCCTCCACATCAAGACCTTGGAAAAAAATGAGGTTGGATTTTGCTTTGCTTTTTTTCAAACTGTTTCTGAATCTTGCACATGTCTGTCTCTGCAAGATGAGATGAAGCAGACTTTTATTCCACAGAAATAATTTCTGTAGTCCCTCAACTGATCCTGAGATTAGATCAGTTGGTTGGAGCATGGTGCTAATAAAACCAATTAGGTGGGTTGTGGGTTTGTTCCCTGTATGGGCCATTTACTTAAGAGCTGGACTTGATGATCCTTGTGGGTCCCTTCCAACACAGAATATTCTGTGATTCTCTGAAAACAGCACTGAATGAGGTTTTCCAGGAAATTAATCTGCATAGTATCTTGAAAAATAGAATTATCTCCAGTAACTCTCACCCTTCAACAAGTGAGTTTATATGAAGTATATTAACAGGGGGTAAAAAGGAGTGCACATTCCACTTTTCATTGTCCCTCTATTGCACTAACTCTCCATTAGAACTGTATCATTAATCTCATGAGAATTTTGCAGATAAAGGATATGTTTCTGAACCAAGTCAATGCATATTTGGTCCTGAACCCTTAGCCCATGTTAATTCTTTATGTACTACAGTACTGGACTTTTTTCTTTTTTTTTTTTTTTTT